>CM060958.1:28647123-29247123 GCA_030765055.1 Mantis religiosa | reverse complement strand
CTTAACATATTTATATTTTTGAGAGACTAGTTTCAGAAGCCATCGCCTCCATTATCAACTGTCTATTGCTGTTTGCTCTCCTCAATTGCACCGCCAGAGAGAGAAAAGCTGACGACAACAGACAGTTGGAAAGTGGTTGATAATGGAGGCGATGGCTTCTGAAACTAGTCCCTCAAAAATATAAAAATATAAGTGATGAAGTATCAAAGAGCTGCAACTAATTATTTTCAAGTATTGTTGTTGGGAGCAAAGAGCAATAAATCCATAGGTTACAGTCAAGAGAAATGTATTATTGTTTCATAGTCATACATTCTTGTAAACAAAAAAGAAAGAAAGTTAGGGATCTTTGACGCATCTTCCATCAAAGGATTTGTATTTGCAAAAATATAATTATATACCATGGAATATTTGGAAAATGGCTAATGCTACCTAACACTGTTTACAAATTGTATATTTATCTGAAGTAAATTTTTGCCTATTTCTTATAGTTTTCTAGTTATGTAAAATTATACACAAAATTCAATTGAATTACAGAGCCATCAAAGGCCATTAGTAGAAAATTCAAGGCTTACATGTTATTCTTTGTCATATCAAACAAATATTTCAGTAAAAATTGTTGATTCAATTTTTGAGAAAATGAAGCATAACAATTTTTTTACGTCTTCTCACTGTTTCCCCAACATACCTGACCAGCAACTTCAGCATGGAGTCCCTGGAAACCTTCAGCTTGCTTTGGGTTATTTATATTTTTAAAAAAACATGGTGCAATAGCCCAAAATGGGCCTGAGCTTGCCAACCCAACTGCCGGCCTCATGCCCACATATACAAGACAGGTGGGTGATCATCCAACTGATACGGGGAGGAGATGTGGTTTCCTCACAGTGCTGAATGTGCACCGTTCCTAAACCAGGGACTTAAAAATCTGCACCACATAAGGTTGGGATTGATCCCAGGTGCATTGTGGATGCAGGGAACCAAAGCACATACTCTAGCCCACTATGCCACATGCAGGATGGCTGATTAACAGTACCTTAGGAAAATTATCAACTTTATCAAGGGATGCAGTGTTAATGTTTAAATTCAAAGTAAACTTCCTGTATGGTAGCTTAATGGGAAAGAGCAACTGGACTGAAACCAGTAGATCCATGGTTCAAATCCTGGCCGTGGCATTGAATTTTTCATGTCGACCCTATCAATCCGATACCTTAGCCTGTATATGGCTAGTGTGAAGAAATGATTAATTTCCATCAATTTCCTGTATGTTATTGTTTGAAAACAATGGTATTTTTTGGGGAGGGGGCTAATCTAATGTATTTCTTAATGTTAAGTCGCAATATGGCTATTGTTGAAGCGACTTAAATTACATTTCTGTTCCAAGCATAGATCCTATAAAATCGATAAATTGCAAAAGCATAAATGCTACAAAATGCTAAATTTATGATTTTATATATTTAAAAATATGCATCCCTTTCAATAAAATAAGTGTTTTTATTTGCTGTAACCTATGTTATAAAGTTTATCATCATTTTCTTGTAAAATTAATGAAAACTAATATTTTGTCTTTTTGGAGAGACAGTTTTTATGATTTTATAGAATCTGAAAGATTAAAGCGATTTATGATTTGAAATTGTACATAATTATGATTGTTTCCAGTTTGGGCTGATCGTTGTAAGCAAATATTAAAGAAGTGGCGAGCTTTGCCCACTGATCGTAAAGCTCCATTTCTTCAACAGGCAAGAGATAACCGCACAGCTCTTAGAATGAAAAAGGCACAGCAGGTCAGTTCTGAATTAAAATGTTGCAGGAGTATTATATATTTTAAATAAGTTCATAAAAAATATCTAAGAAGCCATGAATAGAATACTTTATTTCTGTTCCAGTTATCAGCTTATTTACCAGTCATTGCTTTGATATACAATAATAGAGCTTTACAAATTATGTAGTATGCTTATTAAAAGTCAGAAATGTTGGTTAGTTAATGCAAAAGTTTTTCTCCTCCTGTAGAATGTTTTAATTTAAGAAAACCAATTGCTCTAAAGGGTAACTAAGCTGATATATCATAGTCATGTTTGTTAGCTTCTGTTATCTTAGCTGCTAATTTTTTCAAAAGGGGCATTCCATATCACATCTGTTATATATGACAATGAAATTTTTGAAACCTTTACATTTAAGCATACAGTTCATATATGTATTGATGACTTTCAGAAAATAATTTAAATCTTAAGGGTCACTGTAATTGTACTTTGTCATAATTATTTCTAGTATTTTAAATGTAACAGGATAATCTATTTTTAAATCGTGAAGGCTGTATAATTTTTATTATTAATAATTTTTAGTTTAGTATTGCAATGACTAATTGTTTGCAATATTCCCATCAGCCAGTCTATGAAATAATATTGTAACGGGAGCGCTGGAACACCCTGTGAAAGCAGCTGGCAGCGGGAGACAGGGAAGGTTCGGTTAGCCACGCCCTCGCCTCGTTTGTCCTATAGTGGTGACAGGCTGTGGTTGGGGGAAAAACATGACTGTGCCGTATGTTTCCTTACACCTGGTTCTCGATCTTTCTGTTACTAGAACAATCCTGTAAACACCAGAAGTTGGCGATATTCCTATTTAAAGAGGGTTACAGACAGACAGAGTTGAGTTAGTCAGTTGTTGGTTTGGTCAGTCAGTCAGTTGGTTAGTGTGTGAATGAGGACAGTTCGTGGTGTAAGAAGGCAGTGTTAGTCAGTGACGTGTTAATGTACGAGAGGATTGTGCAACGGAAGACTGTACGTAACTGGTATGTGCAACGGAGTTTATGTAATCGCGAGTACAAGTGAAATTGTAACGGATGAATTGGTGAATTGTAATTGTGTGCAGCAAGTAATTCTGTGTAATTGGCAAGAGTTTAACTGTAAGTCGGTGGAAATAAAGCACATTTTGGAGTGGTGTAATTGGACCTTTCATTTCACGAACCCACAAAGTCACAATATATAGAACATACTGCTTTTTCTTATAAGTAAGAACTATGATACAATATACATATCACAAAGGCATTCCCACTAATTTTCAAACACTGGTTTTCAACACTGATGACATGTGGGCAATAGTAAATGAGAAACAGGTGGAAGTTGCGTTTAAGACTACTTAATTTACAAAATTCTGCAGTAAAATTTTCCACAGAAAAAGATAAGACAGCGAAATCCCTTTTTTTTAGACTTGAAACTGATTAGAAAATATATAAAACTAGAATTTGGCTTATGTAGGAAAGAAACACGCACAGAAAATTTAAAATAAATCAGATGGATACAACCCAAGACAACAAAAGCATGCTGTTATCTACAGTTCAACTTACAGGCTGGTCAGTGTCCCCTTAAACAAGAAGGAATATATCAGAGTACAATCATATGATTCACATTGCAGAATACAATGGATACAGTGCTGAATTGGTCAAAATGAAAGTTAATAAATTCAAAAGACAACAGAGATTTCGACAAATAACTACTCTTTCCCCAATCAGTAATAAAACTTCATACAGAAAATTTACATACCATCCCAGAGCTACATACCTTTTCCAAAAAGTCTTCAAGGAACACAACATTACTTTGGTTCCACAGAACAAATTCAGTGTGCAACACCTTTTGAAATCATTTAATACAAAAGAGAAGCCCACAGACAAAAGCTCAGGTGTGTACCAGATAAATTACAAAGGCTGTGACAACTTTTACATTGGCATAACTAAAAGGAATTTGAACATTAGCCATAAAGAGTTTTTTAGAAACATCGAGAACAAATCGTCAGTAGTGCATCATTTTTGGAATGATAATCATAATATAGAACAAGAAATATGTTTATTAAAAAGTGTTCAAGGTCCAACAGCATTAACCACGTGGGAAAAGATATTCATAAAGAAATATGAAGGAAAACTGCTTAATTTCAACACCACCTTTGAAGAGAACCTGATCTTCAAGTTCATCAAGATACCAACAGAGATACCCCTGTCACCTCGAAGGAGTTCACCAAATCAAAATTCAACAGTCAATATTAGCTGAGGATGTTTGGAAGGTCCTAAAGAAACGCTTTCTAGGTAAACCCTATCAATATATGGAGCGTCGCATACTAACTCAACTCAAAATTACATTAATATTGCTTTTTGTTGATTTTCTCAACACAGCATTGAAAATATAAAATTTATAACACAAAATGTTGTTTGTCAATATAGCAGAGAAGTAAGAAAATTGTAATGTTTTCATATATTTTTATCGTATGGAGGAGAATAAAAGAAAGACTCTTTACCATCCATCAATGACTGGTTAGATCCCATTGGTGGAAAATAGTTTTGGTGTGAATGAAACCTAGCAGAATCTAAGCACTGGATTCACCCTGCTATAAATTTTTCCAGAATATCCATCAGTCTTCAACCTTTATTGCCATTCTCAATATCATTAATCATATATAATTATGATAGTCACTCCGAAAGTTTGAGAATGGGCAACAGTTTGTTGTAAGTTAAAGCAGTTCTTCCTAGCTTTATATTGAAGTGCAGATAGTAACTGTGCAAGCTTGGGCATGCTCCAACAATGTGCAGCATGAGCACTGCTGTGTATATACAGTAAAGTGTTGCTATGCCAGGTGCTGTGATGAGTCTCTAGCAAAAGCATTTTCGTGCTATGATTTTCTATGACATTAAATCAGTTTAGGAGAGAGAATGCCTTGAAAGATGGATCATATATTCAGGGATCTTTGTCTTTCCCAATCCTTCATCTGTCAATGGTTTGGAGAGTTCAAGAGGAAGAGGTTCCCTCAAAGATGAATGGCATGCAAGACAGCCAATTTTTGCAACAACAAATGAAGATGTGGTGAAGGTTGAGCACATGTTGCGCAGAGATGGTCATTGCACATATCATCAGATTAAAGAATTAGATTGGCAGCAGTGAGGGCAGTCATAAAGAGAAATTTCATATCAGTAAGCTCTTGAGTCATTGGATCCCTTACTTCCTCACAAATGAGCAGAATTATGTAAGGAAATGATAGAAAAATTTTATGGGGGAAGAACCCAAAACATATTTAACGTTAACTTGTGATGAAAGCTGAACACAGTAATATGACAGTCCAAGCTGGAACAATCATTGGTCTTAGTCTTCCCAGGAGAGGATCCCCCAATAAAAGTGAGACAAGCAAGAAGTGTGGCAAAAGATGATCTCTTCATTCTTCTCAGCAGGAGGCCATATTGTGACTATTTCACTTGAGGAACAAAAGATGATTACTACTGAATTGTACTATACAAATATCTACCACAAGCCTTTACCGAACTGAGAAAAAGGTGTCCTAAGTATAGTCTATGTGGAATTTTGTTGCACCATGACAGCAGTGCCTTTCTCACTGTAAAGAGACAACTCCATTTCTGCAGGAGTCAGAAGTCAGCACATCTTAAGTCCAGATCTGGTCCCAGCAACTTTTTGCTATTTCCCAAAATAAACGAAAAAATATGAGGCTGAATTTGAATCACTTGGAACTACAATATTGCTTACAAAGAATGTATTAACCTGCCCTACAAAGAAAAAAAAAGCACTCGTCTTTTGAAAAATGGTTTGAAAGTTTGAGATTTAAGAACACAATACTTTGTATAATGATTAGATATCAGTTTTTAACGTTTCATTGCATTCATTCTCAAAGTTTTCAGAGCAACCCTCATACCAGGGTTGCGCCCGCCTCGGTAGTGTAGATGGTAGCGTGTCTGCCTCACGTTCAAGAGGTCCCGAGTTCGAATCTCGGTCAGGGCGAGTTACCTGGGTAAGGTTTTTTCCAGGGTTTTCCCTTATCCTTCGAGACGAATGTCGGGTAACTCTAAGCTTCATGGACCCTGGACTCATTTGGGCAAAAAAAAAAAAAAAAAAAAAAAAAAAAAAAAAAAAAAAAAAAAAAAAAAAAAAAAAAAAAAAAAACAGGGTTTCTGTTTAATTTTCCAAATGTTAAACAAGATACCACATCACATCTGCCTGTTTCCTTTTGAAGCAGCATCCCCCACTCTAATTGCAGAATTACACACTTCATAATCATTTATGGAAGCAGACACTTCATCCAATAGCTTTTTCCAGATACTCATGGGCTTAGTCTTTGTTTTCATTCAGTAGCTGAAGATGAAAGTCATAATATTTGAAGTGCACAATGGTAGAGTTATGATTTACTCAGATGTTGGTGTTGTTGCAATGTTGCTAAAGCATGGTGAAAGCACAATCCTCACAGGATAGAATTTAACCTATTTATTACTGTTCTGATGTTTGAAGGAGGCAATTGCTGCAATATTTACTTTTGCCCTCCCCCTTCCTTTTCTGAGAAGAAACTGTCAACAGCGTTCTGACTTACACTCCAGCATTGCTTTGTGCAGCCTTTGTGATAGTCATCATATTGAACTGTTTATGGTTGTTACTTCTAATGTAATTGTCATGTTGGAAGTTAAAACACCTGAAGGAATGAAATATTTCCTTAGCATCATTTCTGTCTTGACACAGTTCAGGAAACATACATTATGGACTGCTTGTGTTGTTGTCTTGGATGTTTCATTGAAGGAATAGTGAAATCAATTAGAAGAAGCAGAATACTTAATTTAGTGCAAATGATTTCAGAGTAATTGAAATTCTTAACTGATTTGATATGGAATGCACCATATTTGTATTAAATGCTCTTAGATTAGGCTAGTGTGTCAGTGCTTAGTAGAGTGTGCACTTACCCCATAAGTATATTTTCAGGCCATTTAGGCCCATCATATTTGTCTTTGGGTCATAGATTACTATGTGTGCATTACTCAAGGTGGAGAAAGGGTGTGTCATTCAGTGTTTGTTCATGTGTCTAAAAAGCCTGTTTGATATGAAATGGGTTTAAAGCTTGTTTTATTTTTCATCTGAATACATTCAGAAGTGGAGTTTAAAATTTCATGCAAGGTAGCAATTTCAAATTTTTTTTAATATACTTAACTGCTAACAAATATCATTGTTAATATACTTAACTGCTAACAAATATCATTGTTGGTATTAATTTAAATTTAAGTCATTTGTTGTGAATACAAATCAAATTACTTTTATATTGACTTTGAAACAATCTTTCTGTGGAGTGGTATTTTGTGGTGTAGAAATAAATCAGAGTAATTTCATGTGGTTAAAAACCGTACTCTTTTATGTTTATGAATATTGAAAGAAGTTTGTACAGCTGTCAGTTATATTATTATTATTATTATTATTATTATTATTATTATTATTATTATTATTATTATTATTATTATTATTATTATTATTATTATTATTATTATTATTATTATTATTATTATTATTATTATTATTATTATTATTATTATTATTATTATTATTATTATTATTATTATTATTATTATTATTATTAATTACCTGAAATATTTTTAATAATATGAAAGATATTTCACAAGTAATTTTTAAATTTTAAGGAAAGAATTCATCATCCTGTAGTTAAAATTAGTAAAGAAGCATGAGTAACAAACAGTTTATTTGTGAAGATATAAAGTTTGATCTGTAAGTCTCTCTACAGCTTGGAATAAGGAAGATATGGAAATACAGGTATTTCTGACTCCATGCTTTGTGTTGCTATGGTGGTGAACTGGTTGTAATGAAAAGGTAGAGACAGACTGAAAATTCAATGCCATAGCCTTTTCAAACACATGGCTAGTGTGAAAGCAATTTCCATTAATTGACCTATAATGGTTGGAATGAATTTGGAGAAACAGAACAAATAAAAACATTACCCATTCACAGAGGATGCTGAAAATTTTTCCCATTTTGTTGAATGGACAGATTCATTCTTTAATTTTATTCTGAAATTTTCTGACTTTGTGAATTAGTGTAACTATTATTTATAATTTCAATTTATCTGTTGTTTTCAGATTAGCTTTGTATACCTTTAACTATGCAGCACTTTAAAAGAAATAACTGGAGTCTTCCACTTCTTGCAGCATCATGAACAGAATCAGTCCTAATCGTAAAACTATTTGTAGTCGGTTTATTGACACCAATCACTTACTTTTCTTATATTATTGAGGGACTAGTTTCAAAGGCTATTGCCTCCATTTTCAACCTCTCTCCAACTAGCATCTGTTATTGTCAGCTCTCCTCTCTCTGGTGGTGGAACTATTCAGAGAGAGGAGAGCAGACAACAACAGATGCTAGATGGAGAGAGGTTGAAAATGGAGGCAATAACCTTTGAAACTAGTCTCTCAATAATATAAGAAAAGTAAGTGACGAGTGTCAATAAACCGACCACAAATAGTTCTACGATCAATTTTGACATCACTGTTACTAAAATCCTCCAAACACATAAGAATCAGTCTTACAAAATATATTAAATTGTAAACAGTATTCTAAATAGCAATCTGAAATTTGAAAATTCCTCCTAAATTTTTGTTTCATATTCTCAGTATATTTACCACATTCTCTAAAAATATATGTCACTAAAAACACATGGCTGTGTAATCAACTTAAATCAAAGCACACTTGTGCTCAGGCAGAGAAGTTGTGAGTATCACTGACAATTAAGTCTTCCTACAATACAGATGGTGCTTTGGGCCCAGAATTGACTAACATGTACTTGATATGCATTAAATGATAGTGTCCACCATCCCTTTTTGGAGTGTACAGAAGACCTGCAGTATTGTGGAGAGACCTAAAGATCATACTGTATGTGTTGGATAGCCAAAGACCATTACAGACTCTCCCTTTTGCTTTTAGTTTGCTACTATTTCTAAGCCATATCTAAAATTGGTATTATAATTTAAGATCTAAGATTTGAAGCTTTCCCAAGAAGCTCTACTTAATTTAAGATCATTTAACTGTTAAGGAATATAAAAATAATTTGTAAATTTTGCAGTATACATGCTAATGTAATAGATGGATATAGACTGAGATCAATTGCTTGGATCCCTTGTTATTCAAAGCCTGTTTATGCAGCCTGTAACAGCCGCATAATTAGCCTCTGGAGATTAATTTATATTATTTTCTTGGTGATTCTAAATTCCTGATTTTTTAAGTATATTATTTGCTAGTCTTTCCTAAATACATATCAGTTAATAGCTAGATTATTACCTTTCAGAACTTCAAAGCTAAAGAATTTTTTTCTTCAAATGACATCCATTATTGACTTTACTATAAGACGTTTTGCTTCATCTTGCATTAGTTAAGTAGAAGTGAAGTGAATTAATGGTTTTGCAGCTTTGCATGCTGAAAGATATAAATGTTTGCATTTATATAAAGTGAGTCGTAATGTTTTTTACATCCTGCCATAAGGTGGAAAAGAATTATTGGAGAGACTGTAAAGGTGCAGTAGGACTAGTTTGATACAGATAACTTTGAGGATGAAAAGTTTATGTTAATGTTTTATTTCTCAAAATACTAAATACAAAGGGTCATAGAAACTTTTTGACAGTAAATGCAAAATATAATTACCATTCAGTAGTTTTAACATGTTTGCTACCATTAGAAATAACCAGAGCAATGCATTTTGTGTTCATAATTGTCTCCTTAAAGGAAATTTTAAACTCCACATAAGGTAATAAATCTGGCTTATGGCTGTTGAAACTCCCCCTGTACTACTTTGTGTGTATGTGGGAAATATCCCACCCCCTGGTGTGTACCGGCAGATCCCCAAGGAAATCACAAAGCCCTCAGTTGGCAACACCAGCCCACAGTCGACATCTTCGACAAGTGGGGGCAGTGGTGTCACCAGTGCCACTCCACAGCTAGCCAAGAAAACACCACCAGGAGGCGGAACAGGAAGCTCCATGGTGACTACTGTGCCTTTGGTTCAACAGAAGGCTGTCAGCGACGCTGTGTCTCCTTCTGGAAGTATAGTAGAGGTGTGTGGCGGTCCTCAGCCAACCCAGCAGCAACAACAGCAACAGCAACAGCATCTTCAACTAACTCCCTCCTCTGCTTCTTCCAATGGCTTGATTCAGCTTCATTCCTCTCCAGAAACTCCACCATCTCTTTCTACAACATCTCCTGTAAATCCTCATTCTTCTCAACACCCATCCCCTAATCATGTTCAAGTATCCCAACCAACTCCCACATCATTATCTATGCAGCAGCATCATGAGCAGTCAGTCTCGCATCAAACATTGGCACCTCTTCATCAAAACATTCAGCATCAGACCTTGAATTCTCACATCGTTCAGCAGCCTACAAATCCTCTTCCTATGCAACAGATGCAGCAGTCCACAAATCCACATAGCATTGCACATCATCAATATACCATCCATCATCAAGTTCAACAACCATATCATACTGGAAAACCTCCATCACTTTCACAACATTCTGGAAGCTCTCCTGTCTTAAATACTATTGTTTCACCTCCTAGACCACTCTCTGGTCCATCTTCCAACATGATTCCTTCTCCTAATGTTGTGGTTGGTGGTAGAGAGATAGCTGCTACTAACATGGGAAGCATACTGAACTCTGCAATGGGGGGTGATGGTTCCACTGGTCAACATCTTACAACGCCACCTCACCATCCACTACTTTTAGCATCCAATCGACCCTCCGCAATGAATCTTTTACCAACACATGCACAACCTCAACAATCACAACAGCCTTCTTCTCAAACACAACCACCTGCTCCACCACCACCTCCACCGCCCCCACCACCACCACCACCACCTATATCAACTCCAAACCTTTTAAACAGCAGTACCGTGAACCCAGTGACTGATCAGCAGATACGAGTGCTGACACCATCTGAAATAATGCGCACACTCCCATCCTTAGGTCAAGAAACGTACGACTTACCCTCATCTGTGCCCACGGTGAGCCAGCTCAGAATGATTTGCTTTTCTGTTTCTTTTTCATTTCGTGAATGGTCAGAATTGCTCTTTATAGATTTTTTCTTCTTTAATGGATGTCAGCTGTTGTGCATTTCGTTTTTACTTAACATATTTTGTGGTCATGTTCAGTACAAATGCATCTTTTATTTTGAAAAGAGAAGAGAAGAAACTAGATGATGTAATAATTTCTAATTTTCATGCTGTTGGATTCTTTTTCTAATTTTATGGCTTCTGTTTGAATTTCTTTTTTCTTTTGTTAAGTTTTGGAGGTAGGGGAAGAGGAAACAAACATTGTAGTGTTGGTAGAAGTTTTTCTAATTAATTCCTGAGATTATTTTATAAAAATCAATACTTTTCTGAAAATATGTAAGGTGCAGCTTTTTTTGTAGAGTAGGTAGTTCTGTTTTTGAGCTACATAATATTTTCTCTTCTAAAGGTTAAGCAAAGCACAAACTTGTGGTCTGTTATTTTAGTTATTGAATTGCACATGAAATATTAAACAGACAAACAAACAAAAAATAAAAAACCAGAAGATTTTATGAATAGCATTCCATCTCACACAATTAGATAGCATAATTCTAATTCCATTGTCACTTAAGCAGAAATCTCAGATGGAACTTACAGCAGAATAACCCTTACCTCTTTTCACCAAGAACTTACCTTAGATTGTGACATTAAGAATGGTGAATTAGAATAGCAGTAAAACGTTTTCAGGAATAATTTAGAGGATCTGTAGGAATATTTTGTGATTGACATTGTGTAACTGTTGAGCTCTAGTTTTAATTTGCCTCTGCAATAGAAGTATGTCTCTTACGTAGTCACTGAAAATCCGGTATTCTGCACGCACTTAGATAGATTATAGCTGTACTGCTGTACCAGCAGACATGTGGTTGTTTTTATAATGTAAAATGATATGACTTAATAGCACTCTCACAACTTTTTCTATCATGACCAGCTCACAAGTGTTCCTTTTGTACTAATCCATTAATACTCCCTCTGTTCCATAATATGGTTTAGAAACTGGTCCATTATGCTGTTCTGCACTATGGTATAGATACGTTAAACTTTAAAGAATTGGTAGGCTGTACGTGGTGTTTTATATGATGCTCATAATATTGCATACTAATAATAACAATATTAATAATATAGTTTATTCCTAAATATTAAAGTATGTAATGATATATTTTCTTACAAGAGATGACGTAAGCATTTATGTTACAACGTAATCAAGTAGCAGTACTATAGCACATTAGGTATGATACCAAATGGAGCACCATTGTTTATATATGCTACATGTTGCTACACATTATACCAAGTTAATTTTTGGCAAGTGTGTTATGCGGCTTCTATTGCTTCTGGTTTGCAATGTAGGAACTGAGGCAGTGTACAGTGCCGCCATAGCCTGTCTTTTCCCATGTGAGGTATCTTATATCTATTAGCCCCCCTGTTGCATCATACAGCATTGCATGCTTTGTTGCAAAGTGGGGAACACATTGTCCAGCTTTTCCACGCTGAGGTAGTCAGATGCCTCATTAACACAGTCAATGAACTTCTGAACTATCCGTGGATTCTTCTTGTATTGCAAGGACTGGATACAATTGTAAAACCCTAAATCAAGCACATTGAAGTCACGGCTGTTAGGTGACTGTACTTGAAGGTAATAGCCTACCCATATTTCCTGGTTGCAGAGAGAATCACTGGATCATAGTCAGAACAATGGGGTCATGCATTATCCTGTTGGATAACAATTTGTTCCTTCCATTGCTTCAGAAAATTTCCATGCATTGCTGAAATGACTGTCGATCAGCATTGCCTGACATTCATTTTGTGTAACCCTGTGTATTGGTTTTCATACAAGGGCTGGTGATCTATTCTTACTTCTTTTCTTTGTAGCTACAATATCAATAAATAGCCAAAGAACAATCCGCCCATTAAACCATTGGTGTTTACCAGCATCCCATCTGGGCCGTGCAACAGCTGCCATGAACATGATATTGGTAATAAAGTGTTTACTTTGACATTGATGTAAAAGAGGCTCCTCATTCAAAGTGAGATAGTACATCTGTTGAATTTTGATTAAGTAAAACCACTTCTCATCAATATGTATGTAATCATATATAGGCTTGAATTTCTCATCAGGTTCTACCTGGACAGACAAAACTGTAAGCATTCACGTTTGTTCTGTTCATTTTAGTACAGCTTTAATATGGATGAAACCCTCCTGAATGATGTGCCGTCTTTCAAATACATAAACAGAGTTGTTTGCATAACTCCAATAGCAGAAGACAAAGATCTCAGTGTTCCACATTTATGCAGAGGGATGTCTGTGATTTGGTTCAATTCAGCAGAACAATTGCTTGCACTCATACTTTGCAATCTTCAAACTCCTAATATCAGATTTAATATCCCTCATTCATACTGATCTTAGCATGATACCAGATGCATGAAATAATTAAAGCAATTTATAGAATTTCATTACGGCTATCTTAATGACGTCCTTCTTCAAGGTACCATTTTCCATGAATTGGAGTAGGAATTGTAGAATCGCACTATGACATTTGCCTGTTAATTGTTGTGCTTTGGAGTTTCTACTTATATTTGCTTCATTTACTTGTTTTACTTATTCTGGAATGCTGCAATGGGTGCCCATTTGATTGACATCCATACTCAGCTCCGTAATTGTTTACTTTTTGTCACTTGTAGTAAGGTATGAACTCCGAACGTCTGCCTGGATGAAGGATAGCTTCAATAATGCACACAAATCACGCCAGACCACGAATCGGATTCGAATGCGATTCATGCACAATAAAGCAGAGCATGATTCCCATTTCTTTACCACATCATGAAAGAGAGGGAGAGTAAAAGATGGTCTATCCATTTTATGTTAATCATAATAAAAGAAATGCCCAGAAATGGGCTTCCAATCAGACAACATATCCTTATTATACAAATAAAAATATTTAGTAATTATTTTCCACTTATCTTAAGAAGTTGATGACAATACTTCTATCTTCTTTTTACGAGATTAATTTCATGAGCATTTGCCCACATCTTCAGTCAACACACTTCATTGTCAAGGATACCATGTATTTAAGTATTTACATATTACCAACATCTGAAGACGAAACAAACCTAAAAACAGAATCAATTGCTGGTATGTCAAAATTCATTATGCGATTTTTATTTTTTAAAATACTTTTTCCCAAACTATTAAATCTATGGGAACATTTAATTGTTTTAATAATTTAACTTTCGGGATTTATTTCATGGTTAAATGACCAGAAATGATCTGCTACGGCCAATTTATCAATTTGTTTATATCTAATGTTACGAAAATGTTCTTTCTTTCTGGTTTCCAAACTACGTTTCGTCTTTCCAATATAAACCTGATCACAATCTAAGCAATTAAATTGATAAATACCAGATTTTTTATTATTAGGAATTTTATCTTTTTTAGAAAATTGTAATAAATTTTTAATACTATATTTATTTTGAGGAACTAAAGTTATACCAACTTCTTTAAAAAAAATTGAAAATGTTTATTAACCCAAGGATGGTAAGCAAATTTTTTAATTTTATAATCATCTTTTATTTTTTTTAAGAGTAGAAATATCATTAATACTTTTTTGATATTTAAATTTTTCAATTTTCTTTTGTATAAAATCTTTATTAAAACCATTAATTAAAGCAGTATTAATAATATGTTTATATTCTTTATTAAATTCTTCTTTATTCAGGGATATATTTATTAATCTATAAATCAAACTATTAAAAACAGCAAATTTATGTGGAAAAAGGTTAAAACTTTTAGTTTTTATGTAATTATCAATATGAGTAGATTTCCTATAAATACCAAAATCTAATTTGTTATTATTTCTTATTATTAAAATAATAATAATTATTTTATAATAATAATTAATAAATCTTAAAAAAATAAAAGATGATTATAAATTTAAAAAATTTACTTACTATCCTTGAGTTAATAAACATTTTCAAATTTGTTTTAAAGAAGTTGGTATAAATCCTTTCATGGAAGTGTTGAAAGTGTTGAAAAAAAAAGTTGGTATAACTTTAGTTTCTCAAAATAAATATAGTATTAAAAATTTATTACAATTTTCTAAAAAAGATAAAATTCCTAATAATAAAAAATCTGACATTTATCAATTTAATTGCTTAGATTGTGATCAGGTTTATATTGGAAAGACGAAACGTAGTTTGGAAACCAGAAAGAAAGAACATTTTCGTAACATTAGATATAAACAAATTGATAAATTGGCCGTAGCAGATCATTTTTGGTCATTTAACCATGAAATAAATCCCGAAAGTTAAATTATTAAAACAATTAAATGTTCCCATAGATTTAATAGTTTGGGAAAAAGTATTTTAAAAAATAAAAATTGCGTAATGAATTTTGACATACCGGCAATTGATTCTGTTTTTAGGTTTGTTTCGTCTTCAGATGTTGGTTATACATAAATATGTAAATACGTGGTATCCTTGACAACGAAGTGTGTTGACTGAAGATGTGGGCAAATGCTCATGAAATTAATCTCCTAAAAAGAAGATAGAAGTATTGTCATCAACTTCTTAAGATAAGTGGAAAATAATAACTAAATATTTTTATTTGTATAATATTTATTACTCCACTGTAACTAGCTTCATTTTCTGTGTAAACATATCCTTAGTTACAAATTAAATGTCAGATGTTACAGGACACTAAACTGAGCTTCAGTAGGGGAAGCTGAAAACATTAATAAGTAATATTTCAGAAGTAGCTAACATTACAAAAATCTTATTTATATAAATTATAAAAGCTATATGCTTTCTTGCAGGAAGTTTATATAGTATGATTTCCTAGTTATCTGGAAATGAACAGGTCTAAAGGGCTATTTTAAACAATACAGATATTTTATTCAACATGCAAGTACCCTTGCATATTTTATTATAATCAAAATTAGATAAATATTTGAGAAAATAAAAGATAATTATTTATTGTGAAAGATGGCTTGAGGTGAGGGGGGTCAGCTTTCTGAAAATCTTCACTATGTGGCCTTAGGGGGTATCACTTATTTATAAAATATGTCATCTGGCTTCTCAGATTCTTGAGTTGTTTAAGACATATTAACAAAGTGACAGAAGGTATATCAGGGTGACCATTTTAGGGGGAAAACAGAAAAAATACAGGAAAATAAAAAAAACAGAAAATAATATAGGAGGGGAAGTGTTTTTGTTAGTGGAACAACATTTAGAGTAAAATGAACTGTGCAAACTGATACAAATGTTGGGGCATACTGTCCTTCGCATGCCGATCAGCTCAGGGATCCAGTTTCCTTCCATGATGTTGCCGCCATGGTACTTCCTCCTTCCAATTTTGCATTCTTGATCTGAATACCATGGCAGGCACACCTATGTTGTCCCTGATTATGTATTATGAGAGAGAAAAAAACACATTTGTCTCAAACTGCTTTATTTGTCAGCAAAATCATTGTCTCAATGCTAACATATAATCAGCCTCGCCTTTACACAAATATGCAACACATCTCTACAATGTTTCTTTATGTCTCTTTAGCACACTGCTAGTAATCTCTCTGATGTACACACAGGTCTGCCTCTTACATATGTGAACACATCTCAACATTCCCACGTAAACTGCTTCACTGCCTGTTCCACAGCCTGTCAATTCCTTGCCATGGAGCCACACTTACTGGCCTGTGAACTGCTTCCTGCATTGTTCCATGGTCTACTGATTTCTCACCATGTAGCTGAAATATTCCACTTCTTTGCACTGCTCACTATGCATTGAATGATTCATAAACTGCTCCATGGCATTGACTCCTTCTCCTCAGAACTGCACTCGTTGACTCTATTCAAGCTTGAAACACACCCAAACTCTAAAACTTCACTAATGCTCTGTTGCCCAGGGTTCATATTGGCTTTATGTACCTGTTGGGCATAGCCAGAAACTGGAAACCTCTAGAATTACAGTCTTGAATATAATTATGTTTTAATAATATGACTTGCTTTTGGCTTCGTGATGTCAGCTACTGGCTGTGCTTGGAGATGTGCCTTTCCTGTTTTGTCAGTCAATAAACGAGGCGAGGTTATTCTCGTAGTCCTACTCCTACTGGCAGAACCTGCGATGGAGACAAACTTCTCCACAACGAGTCCTGCAATCATCAATTTGCCAGTATTTATTGTCCATTGAGGATAAGCTATCTCCTGACAATAGCTGAACCAATCAGATATTATCCATTATAATTGCTTCTGACGTGATCTTCAATAACACCAATTGTGTATATTGTATGATTGAAAATAAACTAAACAGTTCTGTGGGTTATGTTTGTGTCTCCGATGGAACAATGGATAACAATTTCTTCATTTGAAATTAATATTTGCTCTTCTAGTAAACAAGATAACAAGAATATGCTGTGCTTTTCTGGAAGGTCAATACACCTCAATACTGCCATTTAGTACGGAATGGCAGGAACCGAATGGGATATGCATTTTCACAATAAATGCTAAAGATAGCACTTTTCTAACAATGGCACATGTACAGCTTTAATACCATCTGCAAGACATTTCTGGGGCATTGGTGCCAATGCTGATTAGCAGCAAATGGCTCTGCAACTATCAAGGTTACATGCACTACTATTCTTGGTTACTTTGGCAGGTTTCCCCAGCACATTTCAGATAGTCTGATGTTGGACTTAGAAAAATGTTTCTTATGGTCATATTTGTGCCATTTGACCAATGTTTCCTATTAATGTTCCTTTTAAAACTCTATGTTTAATTGGATTACACAGAAATGTCATTGATTATAAATGTTCCTCATTTAAGTGTCATTCATAATTAAAAATGCACTCTAAATTCAGGATCTTGCACCCATATTACTGGAAGCATTCACTAGAACTACTTACGTGCTTGAGGCCCATATTGAGATTACTCTGTTGAGAATAGGAAAATAAATGCAGCACAATTATAATTGATTCAGCAGTTTGGACTGACTTCAACCTCATGCAGAATATAAATTACCAATAATACCTCATAGTAGAATGATGAACCTAAAAATCATTGTCTGGGCTTAGATTTTCTTTCAAAGGAAAAAATGCCTTGGGTGAAAAAGCAAGCTCTAGGGTCAGAAATAGCTAAAATCTATTTGTGTATTAAATCTGCTTTATGAATATTTGTTTTTGAGCTTTGAATTCAATTGGTTAAAAATAATTTAATATCAAGTAGCCTAAGCACACTGCTAATTATGAACAATGTTACCCTATTACTGCATTTATGTTAGTATTATGTTTTCATTGCAAATAAAGCCTAATAACCCAAGGAGAAACAGTTATGGTGTGATGTTTGCTTTCAATTTTAAGCAACATTTTTATATTGATGACATGTATTATTACACTAAATGTAATACATGGAAAATGGAGTTGACACAGGGGAAATACAGAGAAAACGGATTCAAATGGTTAGTGGTCACGCTGTACATAGAATGATGGCCAAAAATTTACTGGAGCCTTAATCTAATGAACCTTTAATTAGGTACATAAGGGCATTACATTTAAATAGTATAAAGGTTAATAGGTTAAAACACTCAAGTCCAAATTTTTTAACGTAGTTTTGGTACCGAATGGAAACTACTGCTGAAGTGACAAGCAAGTTCATAAAACATATATGACTTAACATAAGTAACATTGTATGAATTATAAATGGTAGACACACTCCAAGGGAAACTGCATCTAATTTCTCAAACATTTCCTATGCTTGAGAACACCTTTATTTTTTTTAGGTAATTGGAAATGAAATTATCGTACACATCTGAAATTCACTATAAAAAGAGATACTGTTAGGGCCAAAGAAAATAAAAGGCAATTAATAGGAAAGCTTACAGGATGATTTTGTTCACTTAACCAGATATTTGCTATGAAGTGGCTTCAGTATTTTATTTTAAAATCATATATAAGTTTACATATATTCTATAACAAAATATTCATATAGATCCCCAGGTTATTCCTGAAAGCTGTTTGGGGTTATTCTAGCCCTTCTGTATATTTCTCTCGTTCTATACATCTTTCTGTTTACCATGTATTTTGGATCTTATGTCATACTATTTAAATTTGAGATCATAAAGCGCAATAATTTGCATGAAACTCTACCCCTTTTGTGCTCATATATCTTCATTTTTAGGATGTTTGTTTCTCACTTGTCTCAGTTTCTTTCAAATGGCAAACTTGCTTGTTGTATAATTTACTGTCCTTTTAGTCTCTAAAATGGAATGTAAAATAGATATATGGCACATTTTGTATTTGAAAAGATGTTTTTTTCTTCTTTTGACCATTGGTCATTTTATTTAATATTGTGTTAGAACATTAGCATGCACTGCAGAAAATATGAGAATTATACTTTGTTTCTTCAAACATCAGATTTATTTTATGAGTGATGCCAACAGTAAAAAGGAAGCATGTGTGCATCACTCATTCTCCATCCAACCTGAGCACCTTCCCAGATACATATACCTTACTAAGTACAATTGCTTTATGTGGAACATAAATAATCGGTTAGAAGTTGGTCATGACTCTTGCTGAATTACTTTGCATTTCATTGTGCACTGAATTAGTGATGCAGTGAGTGCAACATTTAGGATTTAACAATTTTGTTTAATTATGTGACAGTTTGCTTGGAACATGCTCAAATGCAAAGAATTTCTCGTTTGCAAATCATTTTGATTTTTGCATCAAATGGCATATTATTTGAAGTCTTGTTCCTTTTCAGTATTCCTTCCTTGCATTTTGAAATGCCCATCATTCCACTCCTAATCCATCAAAGTCAAAGTGGATGTTGACCATTGCTCTGTACAGTAGCTATTAATTTATGCTGTTGTTACGGTGTTGGTATTTGTTTTATGTGCTGTGCTCCAATTTTTATGTAACTTAATTCACTGGAATGCTTTCTTTATGCATGCTTGAGCTCATTTATGTTTTATAAAATGTGTGTTTTGTTTGCATTTTGTTTGTTTAGAGATACTTTTAATTGAAATGTAATCTCATTGTTGTTTCTTTTGGGTTAAAAATAGTATTTTAATAATCTAATGTAGTTGTAATATTTTGAAAACAATTTGGTTTCAGAATATATTTATCTTGCTTATAGAAAACTTTCAACATTTTACTATATTATTTGCAATATAAGGTGGGTGTGGGCTAGTACTGTATGTTTTCACCAAATCATTTGGATTTAAAGAGGGTGGTACCAATTAAGTATTTTTGCTTTGCTAATATCCTAACAATACTCTGAACAACATAATATTGAATATTTATGCTAATAAGTTATGTAAAATATTTGAGAGAATTCAGATTTGAAGCAAACAAGTAAAATATGAAAGTATAAGAAAGCATATACATAAAAGGTTGTTTATAAATTGTAAGTTAATTTTTTTCAGAGTTTGTTTTAAATTACTGGGATCTACTGATGAACTAAACCAAATTTCAGTTTATGTTTATAATTGTATTTAAGTTATAATTCATTAATGAAATCCATCAACTTTAGTGTATGCATACTCATATTTTATGGTTTTGCCGTACTTGTCTAGTAGTAGGGTCAAAGATGGCAAATAACTCTCAGACAGGTTTTCTACTTTCTTTGTTGATCTTGTAGAAGTGACATGGAGTTTTTATAGATAATTGAGAATGTTAATGTTATTGAACTAAACCCAGTAGTTTACTGCAGTACATTGCTTATTAATATGACATATTTTTTCAGTATAATGCATAGTATTGTCAGGGCAGTGCCTGCTTTAAAATGTTTATTTCTCTAAAAAATGTCATGTATACATTTTTCTTTCTGTGAGAACATTATTTCTTTAATTGCACAACCTGCCTCAAATGCTATGTAATAGTACATGTTACATGGTTAGGTGTAAATGTATTTAGTTTGGAAACTTTTCATATCTGCTTATATTTTTGTCAGTTTTACTATTGAAAACTATGCTATGCTGGGGTTGTATAATGCTTTTTGCTACAAATTTCTTACTTTTTGAATCAGCTTGAAACACTGTATATAGCTTCATGTTTGATATACCCTATGGCAAATCATTGTCTATTCTTTAGTTGATGTTTGTTTAGGAAAACATTTAGATCCTGGTTCATTTTTGTGACTATTGTTGAAGGAAAAATTTACTTTGGCCTATTCTAAGCATGACTGCAGGAATGTTCTATTCTCTTCCATAATTTCTCTTTCAATATAAATTTAAAAATGATACATGAGATATGTGTCTTCAAGTATATTACTGCATCTACATGGTTTCTTTAGGTCCTTTAGGATACAGTTGTAGTTTTCTAAAGATATTCTCTTATCATGGAAATACCCTGAATTTTCAGAGCCTTAATGTCGAAACATAAGTGTGTTATGTTTTGGGAACCTTCATATAGAAAATTTGCAGATTACCAATAATATTGTTGAGGGTCAGGACTTTTGCCTTCCAAATATGTAACATCAAATATTTTATAATTCTTTCATGGAAGTTTTGAAAACAGTGTTGTAATAAATTAAATTTAAAATGAGTCGATTAATGACACTAAACAACACTTTTATATTTTCTGGAACATGTTTCAGAGGCTACTTTCCTCCATTGTCCGGTTTTGATGCCTGGTTGACAATGGAGGAAAGTAACCTCCGAAACATGTTCCAGGAAATTTGAAAGTGTTGTTTAGTGTCATTATTTGACTAATCAGATATTTTCTTAACTTTGCATGCTTATTAGGCTGAATTTTCCAAAATTTGTTTTCATCCCATGGATTCATATGACCCTTATTCTTATAGTTTACCCGCTGCCCTACCCTTTTGGCCTTAGCAGTTGAGCACCTTAAAGTTCCACTACTATTGCTGCCATCATTGACATCACTCCATTGCCATTTCTTTTGCCATTGATATCTGTAGCTCAGTTTTGCCATGGGTGAACATTAAGACCTGGTTTCTCTGGTGCATCATGCATGCAAGAGGATTTTTCCATAAAAATAAATACATTTTAATTAGTTTTTTATTATTAGTGTTAATTTCAACACTTATAAAATTGGTGTATTCAAGACCATTACTGTCAACTTTTTCTTCTGTGTATTGTGTTGTATCTTGCTTTGCTTTTTCAAAGATAATTTCTTTTGAACATTTTTTGGAAAGCCATGAACAGTTGAAATTTTAATATTGAAGTAGTTTGTGCAGAAAAGTCTATAGGCTTCATGAGACTTCACTATTTTTTAACATTCATTAAGGATGAATTTCATAACTTAGCCAGTTTATGGTCGTTGATTCACCAGTTCTGATAATCTTTGAGGAGGTAATATACCATTGCAAAGTGATCCAGGATCTAATTGGTATCCTTTTGTACTTATATGCTGTTAAATATGTTTTCCGGCATGACTGAATATTGCTTACAGTCCTCCTATGTGCAGAACAAGACTGAAGGAACTCAAACCTCAGCTTCCCCAATGTCAGGATAGATCCTAACTCAGATTAAAGTTTAGTAAAGTATATAAAATATTCATGTCTTGCTACTTAGTTTTCACTTCATTTTTGATCAGTCATCAATCAGTTTCATTTTATTTCTATTAACTGGAAGTGCGAATAGCTAATATTAAAAGTACAGTGATAACGCGACAGCAATAATAGTGTTTTTTAATGAAGTGTTCCGGTGGTTTTTCTTTTCTACGTTCTTGGAAAACACAACTAAGCACTGTTATTGATGTATGTTAACATGTTACTCCTGTATGTTAACGGAAACATTCATTAAGTTAAAATAAAATGACACCCTTCAAATTTGTTGAATGAATTTTTTTAACATACTAATGTAGAGAAAAAGAAGTACTTCTCAAGTTTGCCTATAACATCTACATCATCTCACATAACTAATGAAAGTTATTTTGATAGTGAAACCATTTTTCCTTATTAAAATAGCTGGCAAATAACTTATCAGTCAGTATAATGAGGAATGTGCATTTGCATTCCTCTTGCACATCTTTAGAATCAGCTTCCCATAGAGATGTTTTTGTGGTAGGAGGACTGTACAAATACTTACTGCAAGGCTAAATTCTTGGAAGACTAGTTATATTTAAACGGCTAAAATAGTTTTGACAAAGTTATTTGTATAAAAAGCTGCCAATAAATTAACAGTACATGTGATAACAGATAATATACACTACTGTTTGTGAAAATCCAAACACCAAGGAGGAAAGCTCATGAATGCAATGAATTTTATATTACTGAATAGGTACTTGACAATAAACAAATGATTAACTTTTCAAATCTGTACATGTCCTCTGAGTCTGAATATTCAGCATTTGGTGTAGCCTTAACATGCTGTCATTGAGCTGTTATATGCCATGGGCCATGGCATGGAATCAGAAAGGTTCTGAGTATGTTCCTTGGGGTTCTCCCTCCACATAGGTTGCATACGAGCCCACAAATCATGAGGAAGATTTAATGAACATTTGCCAACCAACTATATTCCAGACATGTGCAATGGGTGACATGTCAGGTGGATGTGCTGGCCAGGGAAGCAATGACACCCAATTGCTCTTTAAATAAGGTTTATACATACTTTGAAATATATGGTCAGACAGTGTTCTGCTGAAGTATGACCTGTGGAGATGCCTGAAGCAGGGAGAATACTTCAAGCTTCAAAATCTCTCATAGGTGCTGGTTCCTGTTCAAAGTGTCCTCAATTAGTAAAAGGTGAGATCAGTTATGGAAACCAGTTGTGTCCCAAACCTCACACCTGGTGTTCATGCCTTATGCTACTCAACAACGCAGGTGTCCAGATGGCATTCAGCATGGTAGCATTGAACATGTATGCAGCCATCACCATTGGGCAGATTGAAACAAGATTCACCTGAAAAGATCATATTTTGCCACTCAGCAAACCAGTAATGGATTCACAGTTGTAGTTGGAGGCTCTTGTGATTTTGGAACAATGGAAGCCAAAGTAATGGCATATATGCAGCCAGTCCACTCTGCAGTAGATGGCAACAAATCTTTTCGAAAGGTAGAGTCACACTGAAAGATTCAAAGCCATAGCCAGGATTTGAACAATGGATTTCATGGTCTTGACTGGTTGCTCTTAACCATTGAGCCACCATGGCAACATGCTAGCATGATACTAAACTCTCCAACTGACTCGTACTTTCCCAGTAAACCTCAAGGAAATCTCGTACTCAATGCGCTTCATACCTTTTGTGGCGACTTACTATATTGTAAGTTATTTGGAGAATTTAGTGTCTTGTTGGCATGTTGCCTTGTAGTTCAGTGGTTAAGAGCAGCTAAATGGAGACTGGGAGATCCATGGTTCAAATCCCAGCAATGGCATTAAATTTTTGTCTGACTCTATCCTTCGAAAACCTTGTCCTACACACAACTAATAGCTTTTGTAGTCCTCCTGCAGTGAGTCAACACTGCAGATGAAGCTGTGCAGTCGGATATGGCCATGTGGATAAGATGGCAGTCATCCTATGCTGTGGTCATCTTGCATTGTCCAGTACTTGCTCTTTGCTATCTACAACCTTCTTCTATCCACTGCTTCTGCACCACAGAAGCATTCCCTTTACAAGCCAAAATATCACTGGTGTGGCAAACCCATTTTCCAGAGACCAATCATTCTACCCTCTTTCACATGCTGATAGGACTCCATTTCACATTGATGAGGCATTCTGGCACTCACTTTAACATTTCCACTTTTTTTTGACAGCTCTGCGCTGACAAATATGACAAGGCTTTGCTTGGGCCTACATGTACTCCATCTGTCTGTAATCCTAATCACTTATGGCATGCACACTCTTCTATTCAACCACCAATTTTGGATTTATTCAGGAAATTCTTTCATGGTGTTACAATTTTCACTAACAGTAGTGAGTAAAGCATGTTATAATTATTTAAAAGATTTTTAAGTTTGTCTTTTGCAGAAATACAGTTAAATAGAGTACATTCAAATTTACAGTAACAGTAGAGCCTTTGTGAACACTATGCTTCTGCACTTTTTAAAAGTAAGAAACTTAAAAGAAAGAAATTTGAACTGTTAAATCACAAACAGCATAATAATAGTTAAGAGTACTCAGCTGCTTTAAAATATTTTTCTTGCTAACTACTTATGCTGATTTTTTCCCCTTACTTTGCAAAAGTAGAGACACCACCCTTATACCATTTAAACATTTTACATTTTATTGCAAAATTCTGATAGTATGATGAAAAACCTATCTTGTCAGGATCAAGATAAAATACTGCAGCAACAGAAAACAAGTCGTGAAGCTGAGCAGGAACGGCAATGGAAGCAACTTCAGGCTTTGAGACAGCAACAAGCTCAACAGCAGCAACAAAACATTCAAGACCAACGAGTGCAAGGTATATCTTAAATTTATATTTATAAGTATTAAGAGTAAAAAAAACATATAGGTGAAAAATTTGTAAGATGAGTGAAATTTGAAACATGAAACTTTGGTCCTTTTACGTGATGCTTTTACCATTTGAGATTCATTGGCTAGCTCCTAAGCAGAAGCTTTTTCTGATTCTGTGAATCCTGACATATCAGTCACATTTAATAAACATTGGAATTTTTAATATAATTAAGAATTAATGTGCATTCAATATCTGGACTTTCCCAAATGATAACTCGCTCCATTGAAGGTTAAGTAATATCAGAATATTCACTAACTATGGTTGTAAGGTTTGTCTCAGTAAATAACCATATTACACCTACTATTTCACTCTGGGGACAAGAAACATTCATTGACAACTGGTATATCACAGCTTACCTGACTGACAGATTAGCCAAGGTTATTAAGGCATGGCATTTGTGAATAGGCAGTCTGCAGTTCAAGCACTGCCACAACCATCTTCTCTGACCAAAGCTTCTTTTTTAAACAGAGTTTCCTCAGGACTCATAACTGATAAATACTGGGAAGGTACTCTAAAATAAGCTTGGAATATTCCTCCCAAAATTTCCTCTCCTACTTATTACATTTCATGCATCACTAGTGTCACAGCCTGATTCACCTTAAGAAGTAAAAGCAGAGTTAAACACTACTAAAACAGCTTTCCTCCTACTTAGAACAGTGCTAATAAAGGAACTGAAGCAAGAATTGTTGATCCTGTATGGCCGTGCTCCTGCACATACTGTTTTGAAAACAATGGAGTTTCAGGTCTGGAGCAACTCTAGTAATCATCCATTCTAGGGTCCAGTGATTTATTTTCCTTCTTTCATGGGAAGCTCAGAAGCTGAAGAAGAGTTTTGTAGCCTATCTAAGGAAGAATTAAGTAATGACCTTTGTAATATCCTGATAAAGGGGTGAATAATTGATCCATTGGTGCCAATAGCCACATAATAAATATGTATAATAAGGGAAAGTTTAAACAAATATATGGATGGATGGGTAAATCGCTTCCCTCAACACTTCCAGAGTGACACAATCTTATTTTTTCTACTGATGTTAATACTCGTTTTCAGTTTCTGATTCTTAAAAAATCATTGATGTTCTATCTTTCCAGCAATGGCTCGTGTACAACGTCAAATAAGTGCAGATGGTGTACCATTTTCATCTGAACAGGTTGTGCATCCATTGACAACTCAGTTGCAAGTTTCAACGGTACAGGTACTTACATAGCTGTCATTGTTTATTGTAATGTGGTTATTGTTACTCTAAAGTGCTGAAACTTCTTCATCTGTTCGCCATAAGTATATTACAAGCAAAATTCTGACACATTTCGTATTTATTTTATTTATTTTGCAAAGACTTTGCATCTTAAAGCAGATAACTAACATTTGAAGTCTGCTCGGTATCAGAGCCAATATATAAGATTTGCAATTTTATGCATTAAAATGTCTATCCAGAATATCTAAATTTACCCAAAAGTCTCCCCTTTATCCCTGCTTAACAGAAAATTAACCCTCCTCTTTTCTCCAATTACTCCATGTTCTAAACAAGAGAGAGACTTTATTGAGCAGACAGGCCAAGAGAAATATGCTAGGTATCACCAATAAAACCTAAAAGTAAATATTATAGTAAATACAATTTTTGAAAAAGGAAATATTAATATGTCATTTGGAATGCCACAGAAGTTTTAAAATTACCCAATTAACATTTTGCATAATAAATCTGAGTATAATAAGATAACCTGATACACTCATTCCCAACTCATACCCAGAATAATGATGCTTGTTTCTAAAGAACCCACTCTAGGCTGAAGTGCTGACTGGCCACAACTGTGGCCCAGTCATCTTAATCTGCCCAAGTTTTGAAAAGTTAAGCTCCCAAATCAGATAAGCCATTCTCTACCAAAAGATATATGAGCGGACAGTGCCAACTAATAACAGCACTGCATTTTGTCACAGAATTAGAATTTTAACTTTTTTCACAGTTTTATGAAAAATGCAAGCATGCTTGATTAGCTACTCTGCTAGGTTCTGGTGTCAGTACAGCCATGAGTAAGCAAGAGGTTCCTTTGTTGCGCAGCGCATTATAATAAAGTTTTTAACCAATGAAAAGATTAAAGCTTCGGAAATTTCAGCTCGTTTAGGGGTGCAATTTCGATACACTATGTTGTCCCATAATCAAGTGTTTACTTGGGCCAGACTATTTAAGGGTGGCCAGGGATTTGTGAAAAATGAAAGCCATGCTTGATGCCCAAGGTCAGATCTCATAAGTGACAACATCCATGTCATTCAAGAGCTTATTGAAGACGATTGCCGCTCCACTCTTCAAGAAATCACATCAGAAGTGGGTGTCAGCATTGGTAGTGTTCATACCATTAGGTATTAGGAAGCATCACGGCTTTAGAAAAATCAGTGCTCGATGGGCTGCAAAGTTCTTAATTGAGCAGCAAAAACAGGCCAGGTTGGAGATGTGTGAGAGGCTTCTGAATCAATTCCAGCAACAAGGGAAGGATTTTTTGAGGGGCATCGTTGCATGTGATGAGGCATGAATTCAACGTTATACTTCAGAATCCAAAATGGCGAGTAATGGCAACAAAAGGATGAAGCCTTTGCTGTGAAGGCCAAGAGATGCCACTCAGCCGGAAAAGTCCTTTGGTTGTGCTACAGATACAGGGACTCGTGCTCACTCATGGCTGTACTGATGCTAGAACCTAGCACAGCAGCTAACCAAGTTAGTTCTCCCTTCCTAACACACTGATCTACTCTCACTCTGCCGTCACACTAAGAACTGCATACTCCGTCATATGTAACAATGACCGTTTGTATTCAAATCACCCTCGTAATTATACGTCCTTGTGCAGGGTGATTAACAGTGTAAAATAGGAGTTTTTCTTATTTTACTGCTGTGTTTATATGTCATTGTAGACGACGGATGTGGATCTCTTCATACATTCATCACAATAATTACTTCATTTTAAATTAAATATATATGATCTTATACAATGTATAAATCTTAATGTTTGCAGACAATGTACTCTTATGAAATCAAACTAATAGTTAATAAATATGGCACAGTAGTCGCTGATAACATTGTAGAATTGGACATCTAATAATTTTATGAAAATAATTGTCCAAAAACCAAATTATTATTATATACAAATACAACAATTTGTTACTTAAAACTTCACTTATAAGAAATTATGACACTTTTCTTATAAATTGTTCGGGATTGTAATTTCATGGAAATTTTTCCACATCCTCAGCCGGAACCTAATTATTAACTTTTCTTACTAAAGAGGAAGCCTTTAAAGAGTCCATTTTCATTAGAAGAAAAAAAAAACTTGCAGAAACATATAAAGCCAAATATTTACATGTTGTTTTTGTTAGAAAATTAATATGGAGTAAACACATTGATAATACATGAAAGCAAGCTAAGTAAAAACTACCACTATTAAAAATTCTAGCAGGAAAAAGAGCTAGTACTACACAACCTTTGAACGCTTTTTGCAAGATATACATTAAATCAACTTCGAAATATCGTGAAGAGATAATGTACAAAACTGCAGCAAATGTACAAAAGCTTCAGTATTCTACAAAACCATTTTTTTTTTGTTTAGTAACTGGAGCTGTCAGCAAATAATTCAAGACTGAATCTTGACATTGAAAAGCAGCTACCATGCAACATGAAATATTAATCAGACTACCCTATAATAATTGTAAAAAAAGAAAATGCAAGTGAATACAAAGGTAGAATCAGAACTGAAAAATTCAATGCCACACCTGGGATTTATACCACGATATTGTGCTCTACAAAAATTTGCGTACACATGGTTTGTGTGTTAGAACAATATCATTGATTGTCCTTATAAATGAAAATCAATAATGCTTGAAAAAACTATTTGTAGTTGATTTCAAAAACTATTTGTAGTTGGTTTATTGATATTCGTCACTTTTTTATATTAATGAGAGACTAGTTTCAAAGGCAATCACCTCCATTTTCAATCTCTTTCCAACTGGCCAGTCTCTCATTAATATAAAAAAGTGACGAGTATCAATAAACCAACTACAAATAGTTTTTGAGATTAATTTTGACATCACTGTTACTAAATTCCTCCAAACACATATTTGTAGTTGGTTTCTAACATCTTGTCACTTACATTTTTATATAAGAGACTAGTTTCAGAAGCCATTGTATCCATTTTCAACCTCAGTCCAAGTGACAAGGTGTTAAAAACTGACTGTTTTTTCAATTAATTTTGACTTCACTGTTACTAAAATCCTCCAATCAAGCATCAACAATACTTTCTTATTGAAGTCCAAGAATCAGAAATTAAAACTCCATAACTTCTTATTTTTTGAGGGACTTGTTTCAGAAGCTATTGTTTTCATTTTCAACTCGAAGATCCAACTATCATCTGTTGTCTACTATCTTCTCTCTATTGATGGAACTATGAACTTCTTTATCAGATATCTACTGGTGGGATTTCAAAGTTCATTACTTGTTCCTTATTTTTTCTCATTAAGATGATGTTCCGTATTTTCAGTTAGTTTTGGTTTTATCATTCCTTTTAATAATTTTGGATTAGGATTGGGATCATGGTTTTTGTTTCAAAAGTGAAATGCTACTGCTGATTGATCTGACTGTTTTAGTTTGATGTTTCTAAAATGCTCTTTGACTCTGGTTTTTTAGGTTTCTTTTAGTTTGCCTTATGTAGAATTTTTCAAAATCCTACAACTTATTTGGTAAACTCCGGATTATAGATTGGTGGTAGTAACAGAGTGTTAAAAACTGACTACAGATGGTTTTTTCAACCATATTTCATATTTATTTCCTTTTTAGATTTTTTTACAAGATTTAATTAATTTAATTAACATTGACAATGGCATTTAAACCCTGTGCTGCTCTGCTGCTATGTAAGAAATGAGGCTACATATTTAAATTGTTTAGCATTTTAACTTTAGAAAAACATTCATATGCCCCTTACTTGTGGTTTATTTTAATGAAACAAACACTGAATTAAAAAGCATAATATGTATCTAAAGACTCTTTCATTCAGTGCAATGAGTAGCAAATAAATCTTGGTATGGTGATGGGGTGATGGTTGAATCTGACAATGTCTGATATTATTATTTATTTATTTATTTATTTATTTACTTACTTTAGTTTGCAGGATGTGTTTTGCAATTGCTCATTTGCATACTCAAATGCTTCCTTAGTTTAATTAATGGAAATTGTTCTTCCCCACTACCCATGTGTATAAGGAAAGGTTTGGATAGGTGAGTCATACTGAAAAATTCAATAGAATGCGTTAAATGGTCAGTGGTTAATGGCAATCGGATGGAAACCGTGAGATCTTTGATTCAAATCCCAGCTATGATATTGAATTTTTCAGTCTAACTTTACCTATCCAAATGCTTCCTCTTTGTTTACATTGTGAAATTGTTAAGACCAGTGCAATCAGGTGACTACAGGTGACTACATGTAGACAGTACTGTCATCTGCTGGAATTAAAACAAGCTTATTAATAAAATCAGCTAGCTATATTGAAAAATGTATTACATAATCTCTGTTCATTGTAACAAATGTTTTTATCCAATCCTAAATTTTCAAGGCCCATTTCGTTGCTTTAATAATTTAGCTTCAGAGTTCATTTCGTAATTAAATGACCAAATGTTATTAACCTGTTTCATTGTGCTTTAAAACAGTCTACTATGAAAACCAAAGAGGTGTTGATTCCATCTTCAGAATCAAATAAATAAATAAATAAATAAAAAGTGCCATACTCTTTTCTAAGAATTTTCAGCACCCTATAAAACTGTATGAATCATCATTGGTAAGGAATATTTTTGTTTGCTCCCTAGTTACTGCTGTTAAAAGAATACTAATTATTTGATGCTTGAATTAAAAATAATACTATAAAACCTATAGATTTGAAGCACTTTTTGTACTTGCAGGATCCCAACTCAGGAGCTCCCCTAGCTTCTCCTTCTCCTGGTTCAAGAACACAATTCCCAGGCCCTCCGGTTAAAATAACACGTGTCCTTACACCTCAGAGCCCCATTAGTGGTAGTGGTGCTGCTGGTGGAGGGTCATTTCCACATCCCAGCCTTCCACCTCCCCCACCACCACCTTTATCTACCCCTGGACGTCAGGAGCTTATTGGTCCTTCACGTCCAAACACACTAACCATTCCACGCGCTGCTCCAACAGCAGTTGTACGTACTTCTGCAATTGAGCAGTTTTCAGGAAAAAATCGCCTATCTTTCCAATCAGGATCTCAACAGCAACCACCCTCTCCTTTCTCGCCTCAGCCTCCTCCCTCCCCTCATGAACAGTTTCCACAATCTCCATCAGTTTCTTCTGGCTCTCAGTCTGATCCTTTCCAAAGACCTCCTTCAGAATCGCCCACTTCTGATCCTTATCAGCCTCCTGCTACACCTAGGCCCCAGTTTATCTCAGGTGGACATCAGTCACCAACCATAGTGCAAAGGGGACCTATGTATCAAGCCACACCTCGTTCCAGTGCCGACCCATATGCTCAGCAGCCAGCTACTCCCAGACCTCAGCTGAGTGCCACTGCCACAAGACCTACTCCACAGGTAAACAGCAAGGACAGACTGGAATATATTTTGGAGGAAAGATTTATGCCTAATGCTGAGTTTGCGGTGAATTGTTTTCTTATAGTTTTCCATCATAACGCAGTTTAAACCTCTTTTCTAAACAGTAAACAATAATAACAACAATAATAATAACAGTAATATCATCATTTGTAGAAGAAGTTAAACATCTATTTGAAAGCTTCATTAAAAACCAGCTTAAAATGTACTGGGTAAAGAAACCAACATTAAAATTATAAAATCTTCCACTATTGTAAATAGCCATTTTAGAATTTTCATTCCATAACTCACAGTAAACACTTCTTTGAGCAAACCTTGATTTCTGAATCATGATTGAATTTGTGATTTCTATGAATGAAATTTTAATTTCTTTAAGTTTGTTTAGAACTGAGAATTTCCATAATTGTTTTAGACAATGTGTGTTTTAGTTAATAGTAAGTCTTATTGTAAAGAGAGAATACCTAAATAGTTGGGATATTCATTGATATCCAAAGAAGTACTTTGGAAATTATTGCAAAAACTTAAACATTTAAGTCTGCATATTTTTTGGTCCTATTCTACATTTTATTTGGATAACTGATAGCATAATGAAAAAAGATGTCTTATACTGAATTTTTAGTAGCAGTAAAGCCATGAAGATTAGCTTGAAGATTGGTATGAAGATTGTAATACATTAAATGAAACATGCATCTGAAGGTGTCAGTTGGACAGCTCAGTTCAGTTGCTAGGAAAGACTCCAGTTATCTGCGAAGTGTAAGACAATTGCACAGTTAGCTGACATGTGCCAAAATGAGCTGTACATCTTGTAGATACTGTCTAATTACAAAACTTAAGTTTATACAGGCTATTAGGGGCATGAGTGTGCAGATTTCGCAAGCTGGGAGATCCAAATAGGACAAATAATAAAGTCCTATAACAATTTCATGTGTCTTCAAAGTTAAAGGATATAATTGTACATTACTGAATACATTATCTGCACGGTCTGGCAGCAGAGCAGGGTTCCAGAGCTGAATGTTTTTGTTTTGCAGCCAGGATGCGTTCACACGTATAGCAAGTGAAAGTCTAAACTAGGCCAGTGCTTGAAAGCAGAATTACTACATGCCTGTGTTTTTATCAACTACTGCCAGTAACAAGGGGTAGGGTGCTTTTGTCTTAAGCTATTCAGTCGTATTCATGAGGTCTAAACTAAAAGCTGTGCAAAAGCAATGCATAAGCTGATTAAGGATAGCAAATTCAACTATTAATAATTGAAATACCTCATTTAGGTGTATCGTGTAAAATTAGCAAATATATGGCTTTGATTTAAAAAGGAAATTCATTAATGTTCAATAACTAATACATAAACATAATGGCTATGTACAGTAGATTCTCAAAATGTGCTCCATTGGACTCTTTGCTATGACTCTTGAGTTTGAAATTTTCTTATTGGGGAACTTAATCCAAGCATTGCTGTTCATGAGAGTTGCAGTTAGCTTTGCCATAAGCAAGAAGCATACTGTTGATTTGTAAAGACTGCCGCCATAGTTCTGAATGCATTAGACACATCTGAAGTGCTAACAGAAAATGCTGTTGTGCCAAGTGTCATGGCAGGTAGGTTTACTGTTTACATTTCTGACCTTCCTTTCTAAACGGATGCCAATGTTCCGGGGTTACCAAATGCAAGCCCTTGACCTTATTGCAGTAACACTGAGGAATCCAGTCCGTTCATATCATTTTGAAGCTAAACAAATCATTTTAGCAACATATGATAAAGAAAGGTATAACTCATCTTTTGTAATCTACCTCGTTATCCTAATTGTAAAAGTAAATGATTAATGTGTGATAACATACTCACAATTGAAATGTTGATCAAATGTTTTACAATGCCACCATGTGCTATAGAGGAAAATGATACAAGAACTTATATTTAAACTTAACGTCAGGAAGTTGCTGTTTCAGTCTGCACACTCATACCTGTTATCACCTTTTATACCTGAGATGTTTTTACTAGTCGTTTCTCTTTGAGATATGAGTCAGAAGCAATGAAAAACGTTTCAGAATATGTATCAAACATTTGTTTATAAAATTTACTTCAAATACTTCACAAATTCTTACATTATACTGTTGTATTTGAAGAAGAAGAAGATAATGGTATCAGTATCTACTTTTATTGAAATTAACTGCATCCATAACATTCTTAACAGCTATATTTGTTTTTGGAGCTGTTTCTTATATCTACCAAGATCCACGGTGGTAGGGAAACAAGCTTTTTTGCTATGAACATTTCCTTATAGTTAAATGTGATGCATGAAATTAAATATCAAAGGTGCTTCTCCATATTCATTCGGTATCATCAAAATAGATATTGGCTTCTACTTGGTTGTATAAAAAATTACCACTTATTAATTGAACATCTGATATGTTTATTCTACATCACCTCTGTAAAACTACAACACGTTTTGTGAATGTTCGCTCCCATCATCAACTGACAACCTATTAGTTGTATGATGGTGGAGGACTCTGGTGGTGATAGGACATCCTGAGCTGATCTAATGGCAAGAGTTCAGAGTTCAATCATCATTTTGTAAAGTGGATGTTTTCCCATATTGAGAGTTCAGTTGGGTAACCGCTATCCTAAGGAGGTTGACTTCTGATATAATATCACATTGATTGTTTCAAAAGTCTGCTGCAGCTGCTTTTTATCTTGTATAAGATCAGGGGTGTGAGGTGTCCCCCCCCCCCCACCTATGTATGTTTTCATAGTCTGTGCAGTTTATCTGATAAATACCTGATCTTTCAATCTGAGAGTAAATTTTGTATGCTGTATGTATTTTGAGTTGCTAAATTAATGTATTTTGTAAACATTTTCTTAATTCTTTGGTCTACCCAAGGATCTCACTCCCAAGATTTGAAACCCTAAGCATCAAGAACACATTAGAACTAATAAAAAGGATGATAAAAAAGAAAGTTTCAACAGGTTTTTTTTATGTTATAGCCGTATTTCTCAGGATTCCAACAGATAAACTCTTCTCAAAACTGAGAAATTGGCTAAATGCTATGAACTTCACATCTTCCATCATGACTACTTTGCCAAATTAATGAAACTCAGTATAGATCAAAACTTGTTTAGCTTTAAAATAGAATCTTCAAGCTAGTGGATTAGCTATAGGTAACACTTATCACCCTTTTTGACTGAATTACACATTAGTTGTTTAGAGAAACATGTTACAATTGCCTTCCCATTAATATTCAAAACCAGACATTTGTAGGTACATAGATGACATATTTGCTTTGCTATATTACCAACAAAATTATTGAAGGATGCATTGATAGATCTATACAGCTCACAATAAAAATAGAGAAAGATAGCATCTTACCTTTTTTTGGACCTCAAAATCATCAGGCAGAACCAGAAAATTATTTTTGGAATTTATAGAAAACCCTTTAAGCAGACAACTACATAAAGAATAATAGCTTCAACTCAAAATCCTACCAACTTGTAGTCTTCAATTGTTTAATATCCACACTACTCATACTCCCTCAGCAGACAAGAATATAACAAGGAACACCTACATATGCCCCAGATCACATTAGTCAGTGTTTCCAGCCATAACACCAAACAACAAAAGATCAACAAACAAAAAAGTTAAAACCATTAGGGACTACCACTTTAAAACCTAAAAAATAAATGTTCCAATACAAGAAACTCACCTATGATTCTTGGACACCATGATATTCCTTGTAAGTTAACTTCTTTAGGACAGCAAGATCCCCACCTGAACTCTTAAGTATGGGACTACATCCACATTTAAAAAAAAGAGTATTGAATTATGAATTTCAAACTCCTGCCATCGAACCAGCTCAGTAAGTTTATATCACCTCCATCATCAGTACAACTAGTCAGTTGTGAGCTGATGATGGGAACAAACATCCCCAAAACATATTGTGATTTCACTAAAGTGAGGTAGCATAAACATAACCAGTATTAATAGTGTAATTAATGTCAATGTTCTGATACTTCCAAATACTATTGCACAATTACAATGTTTTTAATCAATAGTTGTTTTCACTTACTGCATTGAATAATGAATTGCTTTTTACTATGTTCAGCACAGTGTGTGTTATCTGCATTAAGTACTATATATTTTTGTGCACTGCACTTAAAAATAGTTATTTTTCCCAAGAGTCATCTTTGGTCAGGGAGTGGAAGAAAGTCAACGTTTGTCCATTATGCTTACAGACCTGATCTTGCATTGCTGTCAGATTGAAGTAATGCAATTTATATATCAGAATGTTCAAAAGTTTATTTGATAAATACGTTCAAGCAAGTTTATGAACATTTTAGTCTTTCATAATTAAAAGTGAAGGTTGAACTTACCTTTCTTTACTTGTTTCTTTCATTAAATTTGAAATAATTTGTCTCCTTTTTTTTACGTATTTCCAAGTCTTATATTATAATCTTTATTCCTTTAAAGTGCCTCCTTTAAATATTTGAAAGATGAAAGTGTACACAAGGTGAATTAAAGACAATATGAAACACAATAAATGCTGGGCTATGAAAAAATTAAAAAAAAATAAGAAACAGTGTATGAAAACATTTTTAAAAAATGACTTGGTTAAAGGTAAAACCTTTAAATCACTTACGCAATTTAAGAGATGTGAAAAAATTAGAAAAAAGAAAGATAGGATTAATCTGTAACCTATATTTTAATGCTCAAATTTAACCCTACAAAGTAATGAAATATAAAATGCATAGCGAACAAATATAATAGAATTAGTCCAATAAACCAGCTACAAATAGTTTCTGAAATTAGTCCAATAAGGTTGATAGAAGTGTAAACCATGGGGAAAGATTTATTAAAAGGAATAACAAAGTAATGAAATATAAAATGCATAACAAACAAATATAATAGAATTAGTCCAATAAGGTTGATAGAAGTGTAAACCATGGGGAAAAATTTATTAAAAGGAATAACAAAGTAATGAAATATAAAATGCATAACAAACAAATATAATAGAATTAGTCCAATAAGGTTGATGGAAGTGTAAACCATGGGGAAAGATTTATTAAAAGGAATCTGGAGAACATATTCATAAAGAATTCCTCACACATGCCAGTTATAAACTGCTTCAACTGTATTTAACAATGTTTAAAATATTTGTTGAAAGAAATTTTAAGTAAGTGCAAAAAGTGCATAAAGTAATATTTATACTTTCTTTTTGTTTGTTTTAGGTATATTAAGAACTAGGTGTTATTTTAATTTGTAATTATATCTTAAGTACCTATGTATTGCAGTAAATTACCAAACAACTTTCTCATCATAATAGTCTAATAAAAATAAAATTTTCAAATTATATATGCAAACAATAAAAGTGATCATTAAAATGATATTGAAAATATAATTTTAAAATAATTCACCCCAGTTTATTGTTTTGTGCAAACTCTGCATTAGGTTATTGCTAGAAAAACAAAGGGCTCGAGCTTACTGCACAAGCCTAATCGGATTGTAGGTGATTATGTACCATATATAAGCATAAATAGTGCTTAGTAAATATGTACATAGGTAGCAATTGTGAAGTGACTGTCCTCCACATTATCTGACACCTGTGTGAGGTCGGTCTGGGCCACATCCTTTCCTTATCCTAAAGCTTCATCCTGCATGCTGAAAGCACATACTACTTTGCACTGCTGAATATTTAACAAACTCACCGGCTTATGAAACGCCTGCAGAACATGGAGTTACACCAGGATTTGAGTGTGATTAAATGATTTTAAAATGTTACTAATGTTGTACAGTTTTCAATGCTTATAAATTAATTTTCAAATAACATTTTCTTTTTCTTTTTTGTTTACAAAATGTTTGGAAGTAACTTTAATATTTGTTCTTTCCTTTGTATCAAAGAATGTTGATAATACTATTAAAATAGAATGTGTATGCTTCAAATTTCAGATAAATGTAATGTTTAAGTTATGGAATAGTTTGTACACACATTGAAAATGATATGACATTTGTGTATTCATAATCAGAAAGAATGCAAATTGGCTAATTGAAAGATCAAGAATCATATGAACAGTCTGGCAGATAAGATAAAAGAATAACACAAATGCTCATTTTTGCTTACTTTCACTTCCATATAATTGAATTATTTTCTTCGATATGCTAATGTTTGATTATAATTGTACTGTAATTTCTTAATGGTGGCACAACCAACTCACTTCCCTTAGTGGAACATACAGGTTTCTAGCTTTGTGATTATTCATTGCATGCTGAATAGCTGAGGGTATAGTTTGTCTGGTGGCTAGTATATCCGCCATTTTGTCAATGCAGGAAACTTACTGAAGTGAAGATCTATTCCAAGAAAATGTTCTATTAAATATTATAAGCAGAAACATTATTAACAGTGAAGTATTCTTCATTTTTTAGTTTGATTTATGATTCATTATGTTCACACTCAACTTCACTTACTATGTGGTATAATTGAAAGGTTTTCAAGATCATTCGATCTCATCCTCAGCTGTTTGGTGACTAAAGGAACATTCTTCCTCCTCCACTACCCCCCCAGGGGCCTACTTTGGTAGGTATGGGTTTGGTGCACCCGGGGTCCCGAGCCAACAGTCTCCCTTGTGTGGGCTCCTCTTCGTGGTTGAGGGAGACGGTCAACAGGCCCACCCACGTGTAGGCCGTGCGTGGAGACCCGTGGAGAAGGTTTTTGATTCTTGTCTAGTTTAGAGTTTAGGATTTAGTGAACAAAATTTTTAGTAGGTTTTGATTGATGTTTTTTTATGTACGTGTATTTTTAATAGGTTTTGTTACACTTGTATAGTTTTTAGAAAGTTTTATATCTGGCTTTTGCCATGACTAGTTTTTTAAAGGGTGCTGATGACCGCCGTAGTTGAGCGCTCTTATATATATATATATCATCATTATCATCTATCCTCCACTACTTCGGTGCTCTGATCCCACTGCCATCTGGTGTTAGGGGCACAATTTTTTAATACTTCATTTAATGCTGTGATTTCAAAATTTTTAACTTTATCCCGGTTTTTGGTTATGAATATTTTTTACAAAATATCCAATTCTATAGGTGTACTTAAAGATTTTAACAGTTTTATATTATGGCCAATGTTGTGGTTTTCTGTCCAAAAATGGTGTGAAACTGCAGATTTTTCTGTTTGTCTCAACTTTATGTTCCTCTGGTGTTCTTTTTGCCTGGTTAACAAATTTCTCTTCGTTTTTCCTATGTAGCTTTTATCACAGGTTTCACAGTTTATCTGATAAATTCCCGATTTCAAATTTTCTATAAGCCCATGAATTTTCACCATGTAGGTGAATTTTCTATATTGCCAGTTTGTGTTTTTAAGCGGTGTGAGAGTGGTATTTTTTATATTATCTTGAGTTTTTCCTTTCTTTTCATCACGTTCCTTATGATGGCTGGGTTGAACCCATTTAATACTGCTATCTCTTTTATATGTTCTTTCAAAAACTCCTCCTTACTCAGTGGGATGTTGTATAGCCGGTGAATTAGACTTCTAAAGGCAGCTAGTTGATGTGAAACTGGGTTGTATTCATTTTTCTTTATGCAATTATCTATGTTTGTGGGCTTCCTGTATATTCCAAAATCTACACCATGACGATTTCTAGTTATCTTGAGGTCCAAAAAGGGTAGGGTGTTGTCTCTTTCTACTTCCATTGTAAACTGGATATGACTATCTTGCAGGTTTAGTAATTTTAGAGAATCTTCTTTAAGTTTTTCCGCAATGATAGCAAAAACATCATCGACATATCTCCGCCAAAATTTATAAATCTGTGGGAAGGCCTTTACTAAGTGTGTTTTAAAATAGCTCATGTATAGGTCTGCTAAGACAGGCGAAAGTGGGCTCCCCATAGCTAATCCTTTTGATTGTCTGTAGAATTTTTGGTTAAACATGAAGTAATTATTCCTTGTGCATAAATCTGTAAGATAGATAATGTCATCTATTTCTGTGGGGTCTGTTGTAGTCTGAGTTAGCCATTTTTTGAGGAGTGTAGGTATTTTTTTTCTACCGGAATGCTAGTAAAAAGTGCCTTAACGTCAAAAGAAACCAGTATGTGAATTTCTGTGATGTTGTACTTCTGTAGGTGATTTATCAATTCTAAGGAGTTTTTTATTCCCAAACTGAAATTTGTCGTATGATTTTAATTTTCTTACTAACCACTTTGCAATGTGGTACATAGGTGAATTGATGCCATTGATGATGGATCTCATGCTATTGTCTTGTTTGTGGATTTTTGGTAAACAGTACAACCTTGGTAGTGTGGGGTTGGAAGATTTAAGTTGTATTTTTCACATGTAGTTAATATGTTAGCTTATGAGAAGTTGTCGACAAATCTCAAGCACTGTGATGTGGTGATCCCCTTCAATGATGTTTTGAACAGCTTGGATGTTTTCTGGATGGATGCTGGTGCATGGCCGGCAAGGGTGGGCCAAGTTTTCAACACGTTCACATCCTTCATTAAACTCATGGCACCAATGTTTAACTCTGGACCATGAAAGGGTTCTTTCCCCAAACGTGGGAGTAACCGATGGCAAATTTCAGCTGCACTGACATTTTCATTGACAAGAAAGTAGATTATTACTCGTTGCGCAACAGCTGAATTCACCTCTTTCTCAGAAACCTCGGCAGCAACTGAGGGACAGAGCCAAATGAATTCCCAAGGCCACTGTCCCCTTCCAGGGACCTTACTGCATGTTCTGTAAAAGTCTCGAATCCATACGGCCCTCTATGCATGCGCAGTAAACAAAGGCCTGTTAATATTTGATTGACCCTCGTATCTCTGTCTCTTTCTCCCTCTGTTGCTCTCTCTCTCTTGGTAAGTGATTAATGCTGCGCCCATGCACTGGCCACTCTGTCTCTTTGTTTACTGCCCATACACAGCCCGGCAGCAACTCAACAATGCCTGGTGATAATATGTATTTTAAAAAGTGCAATAATTTTGAGGGCGACTGCACTTGCACTGAAGTTCCATGAACCATAAAGCCATAAAATGTAAACCTTCAGAGAAAAAGGAAAATAAATCGTCAGCTCTCTCATCTGCCAACACACATGGTAAGGGTGCAACTGTTTTGCAGTGTGTTCATTCTCAATTTCATTGTTACAAGTGATCAAGTATGAGTGGAAGAAAGATGTGAACTTTGGTGATTTTTAAAACTATAGGTTGCACACAAATTTTGTAAAATGTCTTCTAAACATAAGACATCACTGGAAGAAGAAAAATTAAGGTTATTGAAGAACATGAAAAGAACAGATGTCCAGCTAAAGAATTAACTGTGATGTTTAAAGTGGGAAAAACTTGATTTATGAGATTATGGAAAACAAAATAAAAATTAAAAGTCAAGTGGCTAAAGGGAATGTGAAACACATCACAAAATTCTAAGAATGACGAGCAAAATCATACTGTGTTTGAGTTGTTTATTAGTGGGCATGCTAAAGGAATCTCATTTCTGGACCATTGCTTCAGACTCAAGCTTTAGACACAGCAAGAAAATTAGCAAAGACAATTTCAGAGCTTCCAATGGATCTCTCGTGAGTTTCAGATATTGCCATAACATTGTTTTGAATGCTGTGTGTGGTGAAGCAAATGATGTTGATATGCAGACATTTGCAGATTGGAAAGGGAAAATTGAAAACAGACAGAGAAACTAGGCGATAGACTATAATTATTGTACATAAGTTTAAAATATAGTGCATATCACCCTATTATTATTATTATTATTATTATTATTATTATTATTATTATTATTATTATTATTATTATTATTATTATTATTATTATTATTACTACTATTTTTGCATCATTCTATATTATTTCTTCACTGTAAACCTGTGTAAACTATAGCTTCTGTAATTTATTTGTATTCAAATTCAAATACAAGACGGGAACCTGTGTAAACAGAAAATAAATCCCAAAACAATCGTATTTCGTTTTGGAAAGGTTTTACAGTATTAGTTACCCAATAATGGTTACTAAAGTAACAAAGATAGTAATTTTGTTATCTTTTTAATGGATTACAGAGTTATGGATTGCTTGTTAGGAACTAGTTATCTCTACCATCTGGTCAAACATTTACTTTGACATAAATGGCTGTCAAAGACTTCCCTTCCACACATACACTGATCCCAACGATCTAGCATTCTCCATATGCATCCTGGAAATTGTGTTCTTTGAGGGTGTTTAGCACAGACAGCATTTCTTCTTGAATCCTCTTAATTGTGTTTAGCCAAGCCTTTCCGACTTGATTTTAAGTTAGGGAAATAGAGCAAAGTTACAGGATGACAAATCAGGTGAGTACAATAGGTGGGAGATGATCATCAGGTTGTTTAGTTCCTGTTGAACAACAGTTTGTCAAAGGGCACATTGTCATGATGCAATGGCCAGTTTCCTTATTGCCAAAGTTCGGGCCATTGTTTGCATGTTTTTATGGAGCCATTGCAAAATGTACAATAGTACACTGAATTCACTGTTTGATTCAGCAGGACTAATTCTCTGTTCTGGGAAGTAATTCCCCTTGATATCAGAGAACACAAGGAGCATGTTCTTGAATTTGCTCTTCACTTTTCTTGGTGAGTTTGGATTCTTTCACTGGGAGGACTTGTTTTGTCTCAGGGTCATAAGCATACATCCACCTCTCGTTGCTGGGTATGACCATGGGAAGAAGGTTGGGTTATCGAATACAGCCTGATTAAGCTTTGTGCATACTTCAGCAACTTCTGATCAGCAGTCGGGATCCTTGGCACAAATTTTGCAGCGACCTTGAATGACCAGTTCATGATTTAAAATTGTTGGCGTGTCTCATAACCAGTTCCCACTTAATGAACAAGTTCTTCAATTATTAAATTATAGATGAGTCGTATTTATTACACATCAGCTTCACTTACGTACCTAATTTGAGGACATGTTTTGCGAACTATCGATCGCATCGTCGGCTCTTACGTGACTAAAGCTTGATCCAGTGGTGTGGGTAGTTCTGGAGTTGCTGCTGGCATCTGTTGATTTTGTGATGAATTTAAATGTGGGGTTCTCTTCTGGCGGGATTTCAAAATTCATTAGTTGGTTTTTATGTTTTTCTATGTATATTCTCTCCCATATGATGAGTTCACTATGTTTTTGTACGTATTTTAGTAATTTGGTGTTATCTTCAATTTCATGATTTTCAGACCAGAAATGAGCTGCTATTGCGGACTTATCAATATTTTTGTATCTTAAGTGCCCTAAAAGTTCTTTCTTTCTAGTGGCTATGTTTCTTTTTGTCCTCCCTATGTAAATTTTTTCACAGTCTTTACACTTAAATCTTGTAAATGCCTGACTTTTCTTCTGGTTTTATTTTATCAGTATTATTACTGTTAAGTAGGTTTTTAATGTGGTAATTGTTTTTGGTGCCAATTTTATATTGTATTTCTTGAATATTTTTTAGAACTTTTTTGTGTTATCTTCAATTTCATGATTTTCAGACCAGAAATGAGCTGCTATTGCGGACTTATCAATATTTTTGTATCTTAAGTGCCTAAAAAGTTCTTTCTTTCTAGTGGCTATGTTTCTTTTTGTCCTCCCTATGTAAATTTTTTCACAGTCTTTACACTTAATCTTGTAAATGCCTGACTTTTCTTCTGGTTTTATTGTATCAGTATTATTACTGTTAAGTAGGTTTTTAATGTGGTAATTGTTTTTGGTGCCAATGTTATATTGTATTTCTTGAATATTTTTTAGAACTTTTTTGTGGCCCAGGGGTGGTAAGTAAATTTAGCAAATCCAATTTCTTGTTTTATTGGTGAAAGACTGTGATCTGTTTTAATCTTTTTTGAAGTTTGAAAGATTTTGGTTTTTTATCTACAAGGCTTTTTCCATATCCATTTTTAATAGCAGTTTTTAAGATTTGATGGTATTCTATTTGATATTCTTGCTGGCTGAGGGGTAGATTTACTAATCTGTGTGTGAGACTGTTCATGGTGGCATGTTTGTGTGGAATTGGGTTGAAACTATTTGCTTTGATGTAATTATCTGTGTGTGTTGCTTTTCTATGAATACCAAATTCCAGTTTTTCATTGTTTTTTGTGATTTTAAGGTCCAAAAAAGGTAGAGTACAGTCCTCTTCAGTTTCCACTGTGAATTGTATGCTGGGTTCTTGCAGGTTGAGTAGTTTCAAAGCATCATCTATTTGTTTGTAGTGCACTATTGCAAAGATGTCGTCTATATATCTGTACCATGTTTTAAAAATATGAGGGAAGGCTTTAGTTATATGTGTTTCGAAGAAGCTCATGTATAAATTGGCCAAAAATGGTGATAGCGGGCTTCCCATAGCCAGTCCTGAAATTTGTTTGTAATACTTTCCATCGAAAACAAAATACATATTTCAGTCATTGCCAAATATTCTTCTGTTGTATTGGCATCTAGGTTAATAGAAGTTAGCCATTTCTTAAGTTGAATCAAAAGTTTGTCTATTGGGATGCTAGGGAAGAGGGAGCGGACATCAAAGGATACTAAAGTGTCTTGAGGGTTTAGTTTAAGATTTTGAATTTTTTCTACCAGGTCTAAAGAGTTTTTTATGCTCAGAGTATGGAATTGTGGAAAGGACTGAAATTTTTTGGATAGCCATTTTGACAGAAGGTAAGTAGGAGTGTTAACATTATTTACAATGGGTCTCATGGGTATGTTGGATTTGTATATTTTAGGTAATCCATATAATCTTGCAAGGGTAGGGTTGTCCAATTTGATAGTTTTTTGTTCTGCAGTTGTTAAAATGTTACTATTATTGATGGTTTTGTGAACATCTTTTATGCATTGGTTGAGTGGATTTAAATATATTTCTTTGAATTCTTTTTGTTGTAGTACATCTAAAATTTTTTCCTTGTATGTATCTGTGTCTAAAATTACTATTTTGTTCCCTTTATCAGCCCTTGAGAAGATTACATCTTTCAATGATTCAACGTTGCTCCTCCCAGACAAGTTATTCCAACTTGTTTAATCATTGGGAGAGTCTCTGTAACATTTTTCCTGAAATTTGCTTAGAATTTGATGCATACTCTCTCTTCTAATTTTAGATCCATTGTAAAATTGTCACACACATCACAAAAATAACATGAAATTTACTATATTATCCCAATACATCTACCCCTGCACAAAACTTTAAACACTCATTCATCAGATGTACTGTGTCGGTACAAATCTCAATTGCAACTACTATCAAGATGGCAACACCAGTCTCAAATTTTTTATATCACTTTTTATATATAACCAACTAAGATTATTTATTGTGTTATGTTATAGGACATTAACATATTTCTTCTTTAGCACTGTCGCCTTTTAAAATGTCATTACAGTGTTTTCACCAACATTCTGTGTGAATATTTAATCTAAGTTATTGTATGCATAACTTCAGTCGTGTTTATGTTGGTAATAATAATGTTTCTTTGTTTGTTGTGTCTGCATCACATGATGCTTACACGAGGGCTGTTCAATAAAGAATGATCACAATTTTTTTTTTGACAACGTACCTTTACTCATCCTCGTAATTTTTATGGTCCTTCTCAAAATAGTCTCCCCTGAATGCGATGCACATGTCCCAGTATTTCTGCCAGTCTTCAAAGACATGCTGGGAACCATTTTTTGAGAGATCCTTCAAAATCGCCTCCGCAGCCTTCACCACTGCTTCTGATGATGGATAATGCCTCCCACGAAGGCGTTTCTTCAAGTTAGGGAATAGAAAAAGGTCACATGGGGCTAAATATAGACTATAGGGAGGGTGAGGTATGCACTTCACGTTAATTTTTGCAAGATATTCAGCAACAACATTGGCAACATGTGGCCGCACATTATCGTGGAGCAGCATCCAGCCTGCTTCATAGAAATGTGGTCTTTTGCGCCTGATATGGACTTGCAATGTTTTCAGGACATCCCTGTAGTATTGTCCAGTTACTGATGTGTGTGCAGGTACGACATGCTGATAAACCATCCCATGAATATCAAAGAATGAGATGACCATAACTTTCCCAGCAGAAGCAACCACTTTTGCTTTTTTGGGGGTTGGTGATAAAGGAGATTTCCACTGAGCTTTGCTGTTTGCTCTCAGGATTAAAATGATGTATATAGCCGTATATAGGCCAAGTTCTTTGATAGAGTCAACATGAAAAATTCAATGCCATGGCTGGTATATACGGCTAGTATGAAGAAATGATTTATTTCCATCACTTAATTAAAATATTAAGAGTTAAATGATGAAGCCTGGGACTCAAGTACTTACGATATTAAGTCGCCACAAACAGTGTATCTCGGATGCAAGAGCCCCTAGTGGTACACTGGGAAAATATATAGTTAAATGGAGAATTTAATGTCAAGATAGGATGTTGGCCATGGTAGCTCAATGGGTTAGAGTGACTGGACGGAAACCAGGAGATCCGTGGTTCAAATCCCGGCCATGGCATTGAATTTTTCATGTTGACTCTATCATTAAGAGTTAAATGATGAAGCCTGGGACTCAAGTTCTTACGATAGCAAGTCACCATAAATGGCGTATCTCAGATGCAAGAGCCCCCAGTGGTATACCGCGAAAATATATGAGTCAAATGGAGAATTTAATGTCAGGACGGCACGTTGGCCATGGTAGCTCAATGGGTTAGAGTGACTGGACAGAAACCAGGAGATCCGTGGTTCAAATCCCGGCCATGGCATTGAATTTTTAATGTTGACTATCTATCAAAGACCTTAGCCTATATACGGCTAGTATGAAGAAGTGATTTATTTCCATCAATTAATTAAAATAATCACTGTGCTGTTTGGTTTGAGCTATGTATGTGCCTATAAACATAATAAAGATGTACAAAGATACCATTAGTGACCATAATTTAAAGTATCCATTAAGGATTCATATTGCATTCCATATCCCCTAATATAAGAATATCTCAAAAACCAAATGATGTGGGAAAGTTAGAGCAGCTGCTAAGAGGAATGAAATTATTTAAAATGTTGAGATATTTATCCGTTAATTTAATTTAAAGTCTTCTTTGTAATATGTAACAGCAAGCTTTATTTTGTTTTATATTTTTCAACACGTGCAATGTTAAAATTGTGTGAAAGTACTAAAATAGTACTCAAGTACAAAGTACTTTAAAGTTAGTCTTTAACAAAGCACTAAAATAAAAGGATATTTTATGTATATGTTGAAGTTCATTTTATATATTATTATTGATTTTGTAGCTTACAATTGAATTCTAGCTAAAGGGTAAGGTAACCCTCACAGTAACACATGTACTTTCAGACTGTGATGAGAGTAGAGATTACTGAAGATGAATGTTGAACTGTACACATCACAGTTTATGACTTATATGCTACTGTATTGTTAATATTGAAGTATAAGATAGCTTCATAAAGAGAATGCCCCATATGAAGTATTAAAGGTGCCTATTCACTGACACACCTAAGTAACCTTGTGCAAATTGTTACCCAATAGGCCTATGAATTGATTAAATTTAAAGAGAGTCGAGTAATGACACTAAACAACACTTAATAAGCTGTAAACACTATACTATAACTATAAACACAGAATCGATGTCCGGTTTACAATGGAGGAAAGTAGCCTATGAAACATGTTCCGGGAAATTTAAAAGTAAATATTAAATTATAGATGAGTCTTATTTATTACATATCAGCTTCACTTATGTACTTATATTGAGGACATGTTTTGCGAACCATGTCCTCAATATAGGTACCTAAGTGAAGCAAATGTGTAATAAATACGACTCATCTATAACTTAATAATTATTTCGCTTCACTGTGGTGTTCCAATACAGTTAAATTTCGATATATTAAAAGTAAGTGTTGTTTAGTGTCATTAATTGACTCCCTTTAAATTGAATAATTACATCACTTTTCAACACTTATATGAAAGGAACTATGAATTGATGTTGCTAATTCTTCAGATCTATAAATTTTCTGTCCTTTCTCTTTTCTTTGATGTCCTCAATTTCTTTCTATAGCCACAAATTTATAATATAATGATTATGAAAATCAAGCAATTAAAAAATTGGGAAACAAAAACAATGAACATACCTTTATATTGCAATTCCTTTCTTGGAAGTGTTGAAAACAGTGTTGTTATGATAAATTAACTTTAAAGAGAGTCGATTAAAGACACTAGACAACACTTACTTTTAAATTTTTCCGGAACATGTTTCAGAGGCTTTGCCTCTATCATCGGCCGGCTCTCGACTGGTTCTCGTTGGTGTAGCTGACGATACCTTGTCACAGGTCTCCTCTGGTGGCGGCTCAAGGAACTTGCTGAACAAATCCTTCTGGGGGATGTCGAAATTGAATACTTTGTTCCTATTTTTTGAAATGAAGATTTGTTCCCATGTGGATAGTTCTTGTTTTCCTGATGTATGTTTCAGTAGTTTTGGTTCTGGATTTATGTTGTGGTTTTTTTCCCAAAAATGTGTGGCAACTGCTTATTTTTCTAATTGTTTATATTTTATGTTTCTAAAGTGTTCCTTTGCTCTTGTTTCTAAATTTCTTTTTGTTTTTCCAATATAAATTTGACTACAGTCATTGCATTCAATTTGATATATACCAGATTTTTTGTTAGATGGAATGGCATCTTTGATGTTTGAGAAAATTAGGTTTTTTAAGGAGAAATGGTTGACTGGTGCTAGTTGAATATTTTGTTTTTTGAAGACTTTTTTGAATTTATCATAGGCCCATGGATGGTAAGTGAATTTTTTGAAAATCATATTAGTTTCTGTAGATGAGAGAGTTGTGGTTTCCTTTAGTAGGTTTCCTTTTTAGGGAAAAAAACCACAACATAAATCCAGAACCAAAACTACTGAAACATACATCAGGAAAACAAGAACTATCCACATGGGAACAAATCTTCATTTCAAAAAATAGGAACAAAGTATTCAATTTCGACATCCCCCAGAAGGATTTGTTCAGCAAGTTCCTTGAGCCGCCACCAGAGGAGACCTGTGACAAGGTATCGTCAGCTACACCAACGAGAACCAGTCGAGAGCCGGCCGATGATAGAGGCAAAGCCTCTGAAACATGTTCCGGAAAAATTTAAAAGTTAGTGTTGTCTAGTGTCTTTAATCGACTCTCTTTAAAGTTAATACCTTTATATGTTAAAAACCATAGATGGCAGCATGTTCAAAAAGTCCTGAGTTTGAATCTTGTTCAGGGTGAGTTATCTAAATAAGGCTTTTCCCAGGGTTTTCCCTTATCCTGAAAGATGAATTTCGGGTAACTAAGCTCAGTGGACCTTGGGCTTGTTTTTGTATTTGTACTTATTTCATCCTTTGGAACATAACACATATGTTATAGGACACGTCAGTTCAAGATACAAAGATAAATATAAAAAGTTACATAAGACTAAAAACTGTAACAGATACAGGATCCAACAAAAGTCTAAAATAGAAAAGCAAATAAATATAAACTATATAAAGACCATAGAGAAATGCTATATAAAAGTAATTGTTCACCAATGTGGAGTTCACTCTAATTCATGATTTAATTCAATTAAATTCAATTTATTTTGTCCTTTTGATTGATATCAGACACATCATAGTATAAAAATTACATTAATGGCCACTGTCATTATTTACAATCACTTAAAACTAATTAACATTTAAAAACTCATTTACAGAATAAAATGAATGTTGCAGTAAAAAGAGTTTTACTCCCTTTTTAAAATGTATAAGGCTGTTCATATGTTTAATATTTTCTGGTAGCCTGTTATATAATCTTATACCTTTATTGATAGCACTAGACCTGAAGATTTCCGTTCTACAACTTTGAATGTGAAAGTCATCTTTCTTACGTGTATTGTATTTGTGAATATTGTAACGCGAGCGCTGGAACACCCTGTGGAACCAGCTGGGAACGGAAGGCAGGGGAGGACCGCGTTAGCCACACCTCCCCCTCGTTTGTCTTGTAGTGGTGACAGGCAGTGGTTGGGAGGAAAAACATCAGTGTGCCGTCTGTTTCTGTCCACCTGGTTCCAGAAATTACGGAATCTGGAACATTCTCCTGGTCACTAGAAACCAGCGATATTCCTATATAAAGAGGGTTACAGACAGACAGAGTGGAGTTGGTTTTGTCAGTTAGTGAGTGAGGAGACAGTTAGTTCTTGGTGTAAGAAGGCAGTGTTAGTCAGTGACGTGTTAATGAACGAAAGGGTTGTGCAACGGAAGACTGTACGTAACTGTGTATGAGTATCGGAGTTGATGTAATCGCGAGTACAAGGAAATTGTAACGGACGAACTGGTAAATTGTGATTGTGTGCAGCAAGTAATTCTGCGTAATTGGCAAGTGTTAAACTGTAAGTCGGTGGAAATAAAGAACATTGTTGAGTGGTGTAATTGGACTTTTTATTTCACGAACCCACAAAGTCACACTGGTGTCAGGAAGCGGGAAGATAACATCACCGAACATTACAACCATGGACGCGGCATTGGAAAATTTTTTGGAGAAGATGATGGAAATGAAGGCCGAACTAATCTCGGAAATGAAAATGGCAAATGAAAACCTCGCTGCAAAAATAGAAGCGGCAAGTAACAACATCACCGCAGAATTGAAACAAGTGAAGACGGCCAACGACAACATCACCGCGGAACTGAAACAAATGAAGACGGCCAACGACATCACCGAGAAGATGGAAGAAATGAAGGCCGAATTAACAGCGAAGACGGAAACGGCTAACAACAACTTGGCCACGACAATGACCTCAAAGATGGCCGAACTGACAACGGAGATGAGGGCGGCGAACGAGGCTCTCGCCGCAAAGTTTGAGGAACGTTTGGCCGGCGTGAGGGATGACGTCGCGAACCTGGGCAAGCGGAAGGGTCAAGTAGACGACCGCCTTAATGATTTAGAGGAAAAGGCCGACAACATCGCAAAACCCCTCACCCGCCTGACGGAGGAAAACCGGCCTTATGTGTGGACGGAGGACGCCGAAGACGCTTTCCAGCACCCGAAGGGGACCCTGTGCAGTGCTCCAATTTGGGGTTTCCCACAACCGGGTGGCGCCTTCATTGTGGACACCGACGCTAGCGACCATTACATTGGAGGTGTCCTACCGCAGATCCAGGACGGCCATGAGCGCACAAGAGTGGAAGAGAAGGAGCGTGCCGCAGCAGTCCGAGTAATTGTGGCAGTGCCTGCTGAAGGCTGGGATAGCGCAGGCCTGAGGAGGGAGCAGCTGGCGGACGCAGACTTGGGGCCACTCTTGAGGGAAGTGGACGCAGGGACGAGACCAACCTGGGAGGACATCGCACCGAGGAGCGCCACCTACAAGTCGCACTGGGCCCAATGGGACTCGTTGAAGACCAGAGAGGGCGTGCTGTTCCGGGTATGGGAGTCACCCGATGGGAAGGCGCAGAGAGAACAGTTGGTACTTCCCCGGAGCAAGGTCCCGGAAGTCTTGGAGGAAGTGCACGCCAGTACTTCAGGAGGACACCTGGGAGCGAACCGTATGAGTCACAAACTACGGCAGCGCTACTTCTGGCTGAGACTCCGAGCAGATGCTGGTGGTACACCTAGACCGCCTCGCACGCTACGATGGGGCTGTTCGGGGCGAACAGCTTTGAGGAGGGAGCAGTGTAACGCGAGCGCTGGAACACCCTGTGGAACCAGCTGGGAACGGAAGGCAGGGGAGGACCGCGTTAGCCACACCTCCCCCTCGTTTGTCTTGTAGTGGTGACAGGCAGTGGTTGGGAGGAAAAACATCAGTGTGCCGTCTGTTTCTGTCCACCTGGTTCCAGAAATTACGGAATCTGGAACATTCTCCTGGTCACTAGAAACCGGCGATATTCCTATATAAAGAGGGTTACAGACAGACAGAGTGGAGTTGGTTTTGTCAGTTAGTGAGTGAGGAGACAGTTAGTTCTTGGTGTAAGAAGGCAGTGTTAGTCAGTGACGTGTTAATGAACGAAAGGGTTGTGCAACGGAAGACTGTACGTAACTGTGTATGAGTATCGGAGTTGATGTAATCGCGAGTACAAGGAAATTGTAACGGACGAACTGGTAAATTGTGATTGTGTGCAGCAAGTAATTCTGCGTAATTGGCAAGTGTTAAACTGTAAGTCGGTGGAAATAAAGAACATTGTTGAGTGGTGTAATTGGACTTTTTATTTCACGAACCCACAAAGTCACAATATCGTCATTTTTTTAATTTTGTATTTGTAGTTTATTTTGTTTTACATGCATCACTAATTCCAAAATATACATACATGCTAGAGGTAATATTTGATGTTTTTTGAATAATGGCCTGCAAGATGTTCTGTTATCCACCCTACTTAGTATCCTTATCGCTCTTTTGTGAAGTTTAAAGGCTCTATCCGCCTTTTCCCCCCAGAACACTACCCCATATTGTAACTGACTGTGAAAGTAACCATAATATATATTTCTCAATGCTGCTAAATGTTTAAGCAAATAACAAATGGTACTCAGTTTATTTATTAAATGTTGAATATGTGTGGTCCATTTCATGTTCTCATTAATATGCAATCCCAAAAATTTTGTTTCATTATTGTAGCTAATGGCTGTTTTATCAAATACTATTGGAGGTTTGACCACATTTCTATTTTGGCAAGTATGGAATGAAATGGCAATAGTCTTATCCTTATTTATAATTAGTTCATTTGCCTGAAACCATATGTGTAGTTTACATAGAGTATCATTGAGTTTGGTCTGTACGCTTTCTTGATTGTTTCCTTTTATTAGGATGTTAGTGTCATCTGCAAATAAAATAACATCTGTGGAATTAATGGCAGTTGGCAAATCATTTATGTACAACGAAAATAACAAGGGGCCCAGGACTGATCTTTGTGGAACTCCTCGCCTAACTTCTCTCACTTTGGACTAAACTGTATTTAATTTTCCTTTATTTTCAAACTGAAGTTCTACAAACTGTTATCTATCGCTTAAATAGGATTTAACCCAGTTATTCATAATACCCCTAAAACCATATTTATTTAATTTCCTGAGTAGTATTTCATGATCTAAAACATCATATGCTTTCGTTAAGTCTAAAAATAAACCCACAACTACTAATTTTTTATCAATAGCTTCTTGAATTTTATTTATTAAACTGTCCATGGCTGTTATGGTAGATATGTTTTTTCTAAATCCGTTTTGGGCCTCTGAAAGAATATTGTATTTTGAGATGAATTATATCATTCTATTATGAACCAGTTTTTCTAATATTTTAGAAAATTATGATACAATTGATATTGGTCTGTAATTTTCTCTTTTATTCTTCTCCCCTTTTTTATAAAGTGGCTTAATTTTTGATACTTTTAACTTATCTGAAAATACACCCGATTGCAATGATGCATTATAGAGACTGACTAGTGGCTTAGCTATTTGATGTATAACTTTTTTAATGATAACTTCTGGTACTTCATCAACACCAGATGAATATTTGGCCTTCATACCCTGGACTACACCTTCTAATTCCAATTCCGTAACAGGTAATATAAAAATTGATTGACTGCATTGCTTTATGTTGTCACCATTCTCCTGACACCCTATATGGTTAATATTTTGAGCTACTAAGTTTTCTGCAATTCTGTGAAATAAGCATTAAAAGACTCTGCAATTTCCTCTGGATTTGTGATATTATTATTATTGATATTTAATTCATTAATATTGATTTTTGGGGCAGATTTTCCAGTTTCTTGGTTAACTAATGTCCAAAGGGTCTTTGTTTTATTGTTAGAGTTTAGTATTAATCTTTCATTTTCCCTTCTTTTGGCTTCAGTTATAATGGTTTTATAGATCTTTTGGTACCTATTGATATACTCTTTGGACTCATTATTTACTTGTCCATGTTTTTCTAGCCTGGACAAAAACCGTAGCCTATTGCTGGATGTAATTATTACCTTTGTTGTCCACCTTTTTTTTGTGATTTAAAGCATTTCTTTTCTAAAGGAAAAGAAATACAAAAACCAATACAGAAATGTGTTTAAGAAGTTCTCAAATTTTAAGTTAACATCAATTTCATCAAAGACATTATCCCATGTTTCCTTTTCCAATAAAGTATTAAACAGTACAATATTATTTTTACTAAAGTTTCTTTTAGAAATAGTAATGGGTCTATCCATTCTTTTAGATGCTCGAGTTTTAATTTGTAGTATTTGTGCCCAGTGATCAGAAAAACCTAGATCTGTGACAGTAGCTTGCTGTTCAAATTTTGTTTTGTTAATAATTATTACGTCCAGTAACGAGGTTGATCTAGTGGTCAAGTTTACTGTGTTAATCAAGTTATAACTAGCGATCAAATCTTTAAGCTTAGTTAGTTTAGCAGTTTCACACATGAAATTTATATTCCAGTCACCACATAATATTACAGTTCTGGTTTTCTGTATTAAACTATGAAGCATTGTGTCCAACTTAGATAAAAATGTTTCAAAATGACTATCAGGGGATCTATAAATACAAACAATAACTATATTATGATTACTAATTTCTATTATAGACATCTCAAATTGTTTGTCTTCTTTTAAGTTATTAAATTTAGTTATATTTCTAGTTTTCAAATGCGATTTAACATATATACATGACCCCCTCCCATGCCCCAGCTTTTCCCTACAATATACATCTGCCAATATGAAGTCATTGATTTTACTTATTGCTAACTGTGATGATGACATCCAATGTTCAGTAAAGCACAATATATCAACATCTTTAAAATCATTCATATAAATGTGGAAATAATTTTAAACACTTATGTCTTTATGGCTTTTCATTCTGCTACAAACTAGGTCTTTTAGTGAGACAGAATCCTTCAGTGCTCACATTCAGTAATTTCTAGAGTCATAAATGTTGTTCAGAGTTATCTGGAGCTTTTATTTCAGCAGGTATTTCTGTATTTAAAAAGAACAATCCAGAAGTAAAGTACACAAATAATATGTCAGGCTAGTAAAAATTTTCAAAAATTTGTTAAAAAGTTTGGTATAAACTTGGTTTTTCAAAATAAATATAATATAAAGGATGTAAAGAATGTAAGTGGCCATAAATTCCGAGGGCTTTATATGAACAATAAATTGACATGGTGTAGTCACATTGATTATCTATGTAAAAAAATTAGTGAATCAATATTTCTAATTAGGCATTTTAAGCCAATCGGTGATACCAAACTACTAAAAAATATTTATTATGGTGTTATCTTACCATACCTGTCATATGGAATTGAAATATGGGGAAGTTGTCCAAGGGTACATCTGGACAGAGTATTATTCTACAGAAAAGGTGTATTAGGATAATTTTTAACTGAAAAAATACTGATTCTTGTGTAGATATTTTCAAACAAAACAAAATGTTCACACTATACTCATATGTATATAAAGCACTTCTTTTTGTTGTAAGTAAGGTAAATTTGAAGACTGCTGATGTACACAATTATAATACTAGACGCAACAATGACTATTTTAGAGACTGTGCTTCTAAACGATCTACTGATAGAGATGTTTTTATAATGGGACAGATTTTATTTAATAGACTGCCAACATCAATTAAAGCATTAAATGGTATGAAGCAATTTCAAAACAAATTAAAATACTTTTTAGTGGATAAATGTTTGTACAAAGTTGATGATCTGTAAATATGTTTTTATACTGTTTATATTTTGCTCTATATCCTATAATTGTAAACTTTTAGATTGTAATTGCCAATGTCAGAAACTGCTTTGCAGTCTATTGAAAAATAAATAAATAAAATAAAACTTTACTACAATTTTCTAAAAAAGATAGAATTTCTGATAGCAAAAAGTCTAGTGTTTATCAATTTAAATGTTTAGATTGCAACCAGGTTTATATAGGAAGGACCAAACATAATTTGGAAACCAGAATGAAGGACCTTTTAGAAATATTAGCTATAAACAGATCCATGAATCAGCTGTGGCAGATAATGTTTGGTCATTTAATCATGAAATAAATCCAGAAGTTAAATTATTAAACCAATTAAATGGACCATTGATTTTAATGGTTTAGGAGAACATAGAAATTTCCTGATGAATTTTGAAAACAGCCGATTAATTCTACATAAAAATTTCTTTTGAATGAATTGCAAAGCCAGTCCTGTGAATTGTGAAGAAATTTATATATAATTTTAAATATGAGTGAAGTTTGTGACATATTGTTTTATTGTAATAAATGCTCTTTGTTCTGAGTTACTTGAAAGAAATCAGAATGGTATGTTGTTATTTTTGGAATGGGTGAGATAAAAAACATTTGGGATTAGGCCCAGTAAAGAGAATGAGATGCAGCTAACATGAAACATAATTGTGCCATAACAATTTTAAATTTCCAAATAGAATTATATAAGTTAAGCACTTTCCATATCATCTGATTGCAGACAAACCTCTGTACTTCTACTTTGGTGACAAATTGTGCCTCGAGTACATTAAATATATATATTGTTTCTTCACTGTTACTAGCTTCTAGTTTTTGTGTATTAATGTGTCTCTGGCATGTATTAAAGTATAAAATCTTTGTTTATAAGCACTGTAGCTTTCTGATAATTCAGATAGTTCATAATTTTAGTTCCATATAAGGTTGTTCAAATATAAACAGGATTTTGTATAAATAAATATATTGCCATAAAGAATAATAAAACAGTTATGTTACTTTTTACACAGTTTTCTTTCAAAAGAAATATATTTTCTCAATCAGATAGGAAGTTTGTTTATGCCTTTGTCAAAGATAGAAGATGAAGATGCCATTGTTAGTTGCACACAAAGTACTTAACATTGGCAGCATTGCTGAAATTTTCCTCTATTAATGTTTTGTTTAACAGCTTGAAACTGTAATAAACACAAGCCTCTAAGGATAGTGTACTAAGTTAATTGTCCTCAATTTATTCTGGATTATGATTTATTCTCAATTTATTCTGTTTATTTTTACATGGCTTCTTGTTATGCTAAAAGAGAAAAATATGATGGGTTGCTTGCTTCCTGAGGCAAGGGGAAACATAGAACCCACCAAGTTGACACCAGAATCTTATGTTCAGAGAAAATTGAATGTGCACTCCACAACTTCTGTCCACCTGTAAAGTTATTTGAAGGGCATTTAGCCATCAGTCACATTCCACAAGGTTACAAATAACCCTAATGTTGTTGTGAGTGTTGCTTGTTTGTGAATGATGTTATCAATTGCAACTATACCACAACCACTGAGAAATTTTTTTCTACATCAAATTCTTGTATTCCTCTACAGCTTCTTCAATCTGTGTCTTAAATTGAGAAAATCTCTTGGTGGATTTGACTCCTCCGTTGGTTAGAAAATTGTGATCTGCTTCACCACAAATGATAAACCTCTTGGAAGCATTTTGTTTCCAAAACAGCTTTAAAGTAAATAATATATAAGATCGTCAAATAGAGCTTGACCAAATTGTTTTTCATATTTATTCATAGGTGAAGTTGTTTTTCAAGCATATTTAGGTACCTACCTGGTTAATGTAAACATCTAGAATTTATTTTATGTTAATTTTAACTATGAGATTTTGTAGGCATAAAAATTAACAATGATAAATTTTGAGTTGGCCCAGGGAAAAAAAGGAATGAGATTAAGGTCAGTCAGTAACCCCCCCTCCCCAAAATGACATGAAGCTATTTATATTTTCTTTTATTGTAAATATATTGCTATTAAATAAATTCATAATGGTTGTGTTACCTTGTTTGGTCAGTGTCCACATACATAACTTGTCTTCCAAATATTTCAGAACAGCAACTGTAGCTTGGAGATTGAGAACTGATGAGAGTTACTTTTGGTATAGTAATTAACAACTTGAGCTTCTAGAATGTCCGGCGTTATGCTTCCTCCTCCTGTATCTGTCAGACTCTTGCATCACTAGTTTATTTAGGCAAGCTTTCTAAGTTCTCTGCACTTTTATTATAGGCAAGAAAAATAATGAGAACTTGTTTCTGCTCTGAAAAAACACAAATGGAAATGACATCAGCATTTTAAAGCATGAAAAGCTGAATTTGCTAATGCTGCCATGGGACCAACTTTTGCATAATGCAAATCATGACAAGTACACTATCTTTTGGATTTAATTTCAGCTGTTTAAGATACTGATTTCTCATTGATTACTAGATATTCTCAGAGATATAATCCTCTTGTTTATATTAAAATTGATGCTTGGAGGGAGTAAATAGCCTTTTTAGGGGAGGTACAGACAAGGTAGTTCTACTTAGAGTACTACAGAAGTATGACTCTCACACTAAACTACAGATATTTAAGTATTTATTTTGTGTATACTATGAAATGTGGGTATTAATATTTCATAGAATGATTATAAAACTTGATTACCTAACAACAATGTTATCCATATTGTGTAAATCATATTGGTTAGCATGCTCAATATTAATGGTGAATGATCTAACTTTGTTATTTAAGAGCATAGAAAGTATTCAGATACCCAATTTTTATAATATGAAGTGCTTTATATATACATATATATATCTGAGATTTTAAACTTCAATTTTACATGTTTTTAGAAGGAGTTTATATTTCCTGTCACAAATTGCAGTCAGTTATTGTAATTCTTAATTTTTAATTCAGTTTCATTTTATGAAGTGCTTTATATATACATATATATATATCTATATCTGAGATTTTAAACTTCAATTTTACATGTTTTTAGAAGGAGTTTATATTTCCTGTCACAAATTGCAGTCAGTTATTGTAATTCTTAATTTTTAATTCAGTTTCATTTTATGCTTCAGTTCTTAACTAATGGTATACATTCTATTAATGTTTTTGTAATACCTTTTCTTTTTATAAAAATTGTATTTTTTCTTTCAATGCTATTAAAATCAAGTAGGAATGTAATACTTCTGTAATATTTTCTACAATTCAAAGAAGAAAAAAAAAATGGAAATAAAGAAATAAAATTGCATCTAATATCACCACAGTGTGTGTGTTACTGGCATTGTGTTACAGATTCATACTATTGCAAAATTTAAACTTTCGTTTTTACTTTCTTACTAATTAACTATGTATAGTAGGTAGAGAAAGTAATGCATACCTTCCAAAAAATTTTAAGTGAAAATTCTGTTTGTTTTTTGACATGATCCATGCATAGAATTTCAAAGCTGTCATATAGCAAAACTTTTTAAAAGATTTTACTAGCTTACTTATAGAGAACTACAACAAAGTGTATAAATATGTATTGCATGTATGTCTTTTAACAAAAAGTAGATATAAGAATGAGAGTTTGCAAGAATAAGTTGTAAATTGGTGAGTATAGAAAGTCATATAAATGAGCACAGATTCGTTAGTTAGCATCTACATATAAGAGACACAGGAATTATAGCAGTCAACCTAAAAAGCTTGATATCAAGATTTCTGTCTAAATACATATTTTGAGGGTCCCTTAGAAAATTCATTTTTAGAAAAATGTTTGTGTGCAAGCCTGTACATGAGAGAGAGTTGCAAAAACTCTAATTGCACTGAATGTTTTCAGGTGGTGTACTCATCTGGTAGGTCGCAGCAGCAGCAACAGCAGCAGAAGCAGCAACAGGATCCATATACAGTAACACCTCGTGCACCACAGATTGATCCTTATGCTCAGCAGCCCCAGACACCACGACCACAGGATACATATACACAGCCACCGACTCCACGGCAGCTACCACAGCAAGCAGATCCCTATGTCCAGCCACCTGCTACCCCACGACCAAGGAATGAAGGAGAGATATTTGGCCAGCAACAGTCAGCACAGCAACCATCTCAAGGGCCAGAGGTCACAAGGCAGTTGCGAGATCTCCTGCAAAGGCAACAGTTTAAAAAAATAGAACAAGATCAAGGACCACCAAGATTATGGACATCACAACCAGGTAACAAAAAAAGCTGGCAAAGTAGGTTTACTTTCTCAAACATCTGCTTATAGAGACAAAGTATTGCATTCCACCTAAAAATTTGATTGTGATATTTTGCCAAAAATGCACATCTTCTGAAAACACCAAAAGATTTGTAGAGAAAAGTCTGAGTGGGTGTGAGGATGAGATATGGTAAGCTTCCAAGCATTTGACAGGAGAATTTTCAAGAAAAATCCCCCCCCCCCCACCCAAACTACTCTTTACATTAAACTTTTTTGTTAATGTTTATTTTATCAAAAATAGAAGAGCTATATATTATAATTGCATGACAGTAAAATGTATATCTAAATTTTCTTGGAATAGTCGGTTAAGTTCTCTGTGTTTGGAAGTAACTTTGTTTAGTTTTGTATAACTAGTAAATTATAAAAGAATCAAGACCTTTTTTTAAATTCACAATTTCAAATAATCTTTTTTTTTAATCAGCCATTTATGAGATTAAGCATGATTGGTGGAATTTAGTAATAGTAACATCAAAATTAATTGGAAGAACTATTTGTATTCGGTTTTTTGACATTTTGTCACTTACATAGTTGAGGGACTAGTTTCAGAGATTGTCGCATCCATTGGATAGAGGTTGAAAATGATGCAACAGCTTCCAAAACTAGTCCCTTGATAATATAAAAATTTGACAAATACATCATGCCATGTACCAACAACACGGAAAAGGATAGACTCAGCTGATGATGGGGCATCAGCTCTTGAAACATGTCCTGTGAAAACCAGTGTAAGTGAAGCAATGTGTCAATGTCGATTCACTTTTATTTTTAAGTGATGAAGTGTCAAAAAACCGACTACAAATAGTTTTTTCAATTCATTTGTGAGATGTTTAATATTATTAGTTTCATTACACAAATATAAATATTTTATATAAAGGCTTCACTTATCTTAAGAAATTGGTGTTAATACTTCTTTTCAAATGGAGATAGATTTCACAAACAGATCGCTTGTATCTTCAGTCCACAAACTCCGTTGTCAAGGATTCCAATTACCATGTTTTTATTTTGTTTTTTCAGTATTACCAAAATCTGAAAACGAAACAAACCTAAAAACAGAATCAACTGCTGGTATTTCAAAATTCATTACACAATGTTTATTTTTTAAAATAAATATCTTTTCCCAAACTATTAAATCTATCGGAAATAAATCTATATTGGAAAAGATATTTATTTTAAAAAATAAACATCACGTAATGAATTTCGAAATACCAGCAGTTGATTCTGGTTTTAGGTTTGTTTCGTTTTCAGATTTTGGTTATACTGAAAAAACAAAACAAAAAACACGGTAATCGGAATCCTTGACAATGGAGTTTGTTTGTGGACTGAAGATACAAGCGATCTGTTTGTGAAATCGATCTCCATTAGAAAGAAGTATTAACACTAGTTTCTTAAGATAAGTGAAGCCTTTGTATCAAACATTTAAATTTGTGTAATATCACTGTAGCCAGCTTCATTTTCTACGTAATTATTAGTTTCAATTTTTCAGTACTTTTTAAAGTGTTCACCATTTTCAGATGTTTCTTGCAAGCTATTGAAAAAGTATGGGAATATAATGTCAGCGTATAGAGATCATCACATCAGCCTTCTGTATTTTATTTGAATATATAACACATTGTATAATGAAACGTTTTGCAAGCAGTATCTTAACTGAAAAGGTAACATTTTGTAAGAATAATTTATAGAGGACGTACAGAAATAAAGAATACTGGTTAGAGGAAGTGACGTCAATATTACATGTCAGATGTTTATGATTTGCTGTTACATGTAATTTTCCTTTAATTTTCCTGATTTTGTTATGTAAGTTTTGAGCGCACAGTATTTTCAGAAAACAAAAATATTGACGAAGCTGAGACTTAAAATTAGGATAGAGGTTTGTGCCTCTTTAATTGATTAATTTGCTCTGACCTTGACATTTGCATATATTTATTAGTTTTGTTCCTTCCATTTGTCTCCTTTTTTGTTCTGTTTCTCACATGTTTCCAGTTTCCTCTTAAAACTCTGCAGAAAATTATTAATTAAAACTCTGCAGAAAATTATTAAACTAAGTTGGAATTTTCAAATTAGGGTACTTGCAATAAATTTATAAGATTGCAATAGCGAGAAGTGGGAAGACCTAAACAACCCCATACTTTTGGATAGAGTAAACAATTTCAGTACTCTTTTCAGATAAACTGTGTTGTTTATTTTTGAGATTACAATATAGAAACCATTTAAATATCTTTAGCAGCATAAGGGAAACACTGCATGCTACTATTAGATAACAAAACTTAGGTAATAAACATTAATTCTAAGAACTGATTTTTTTCTAAAGTCAGTTCACTGGTGAGAGGGCAGTTCCTCTCACAATGCCAATATGAGTTGTCTAGCAATGTTGAAGTTCTTTACTCATGTTTTCTGTCATTAACCCTGTTTGTGCTAACCTAGCCAAACTTTGCGTTCAAAAGTATGCTTTTGATTTTGCCTCATAAGACCTTTCATCCAAAACCCGATGATGCCATTGTGCCATACCTAACCTGTTTGCCAGATAGAAGGAAAAAGGAAAGGGTGACTATAGGGGTAAAGCATTTCACATAGCTAGAGTCAACCTGAAAAATTCAATGCCATGGCTGGGAATTGAACCACAGATCTCTTGGTTTCTGTCCGGGTGCTCTTAACCTTTGAGCTACCATGGCCAATGTGCCACCATGACATTAATTTTCCAATTGACTCGTATGTTTTCCTGGTAAACTGCTAGGGGTCCTCATATTTAAGATACATGCCGTTTGCTGCGACTCACTATTGTTAGTACTTGATTCCCAAGCCTCATCATTAAACCATTATTATTAATTTAATTGATGGAAATTAATCGTTTTTCCATACTAGCTGTATATAGGCTAAGGTTTTAGATAGAGTCAACCTGAAAAATTCAATACCATGGCCGGGATTTGAACCATAGGTCTCTCGGTTTCCATCCGGTCGCTTATAACCTTTGAGCTACCATGGCCAATGTGCCGTCATGACTACAAGTCAATTGGAAAATTTAATGTCAGCCAAAAAATGAAATGGAAAATAAAACGTGTCAAAATTCTGCAGATGTTAGTGATGCTAACATGTTTACCCTGAAAAAAAAGAAAGGAATACAGGAATTAAGTGAAGAGGTATTCCTTGTATTTCAGTGGAAAAGGCAACATCTGACATCTCAGATGATAAGATTATTGCAGGTAAAGTTACACCTAATGAAACTGGCTATGTTTACTATTGGTGAGGTAAATAATAATACATGAAACCTTAACTGTTTACTGTAACAGTTGACTTAGAATAGACTCTGTAGGTAAGATGTCCCAGTTAGCTTTGTGGTACTGGTATGGTGCATATTTTTTAAGAAACGTGTCACCCATATTAAGGAATTCTGGATCTTCCTCTGACTGGCATGTTTATTTATGGATATCTTGTATGGGAAAATATGATAAATATGTGACAGGTTTCCATCATACTCTTTCATTTGTAATCTTACAGCTTTAGTAATGATATATTTACTGTTGTTTTAACAGATGCACAGCAGCAGAGTGGTCAGGATGTTGCTGTACCCTCCTCAGTTGCACAAACACCACAACAGCAACAGCAACCTCCTGGAACTGCAGCATCACCATTGGGAACACAACAGCAGAATCAACAAGTCAGTATTCAACAGACCAATATAACATTCGAACCTTCCGGAGCTGCAGCTGTTCAGCAACAACAGCAGCAGCAACAGCAACCTCCGACATCCCCACATACAAATTCTGATGGGACATTTCGACAACCATTGCCCCCAGCTCTAGTCAGGCCTCGCCTTCCTTCCCAGGGTAGTGTTGTTATTAGAGGACCTGCAGCAGTGCGACATCCATTACAGGGAATAGATCCACGTTTGCAGGTATAACATGCCAACATACTTGATTGGTTTTACAAATTGTGTTTAAATTAACAGTATTGTCCCTCATCTTCTAAATAATTTGCTAAGAAAAAAGTTTCTTGGTTGCTATGTATAAAATTCTAACTGTAAAATACCATTAAATTATGACACTCAGATAAGGCGTGAAGATGTATTTTTTACTCAAATATATACTGCTATAGTGTAATTAGTAGAGTATTGGTTTAGTAATCAAAGATTAAAAGTTGGGTTAAGCTACCTGGAGTTTTTCTCCAGAGCTTCTCTTTACTGGAAGGACAAGTGTTAGAAAATTCGTAACTCTCTGGATCCTTGGCTAATTTGTTCACTTTTTTTATTATTACTTTTATTTGTTTCTCCATACTAAAATTTTTGTTAGGAATTTTTTAACAAAAGCAAGTGTAATAAATATAATAAAATAAAGATTTAGTCTTGATATAAAATCATTGTTTTTCTGTTTAGACTGTAGATCCCCGTATGAGATTGTTACTACAGCAGAGAAGTGCTCAGGGAATACCAGCAAATCTTGTGCAGCGACTTGCTGGGCCAAGAAATACGCTGGATCCCTATGACCATTTGGTTCAACGTCCACCACAGTTGGCATTTGCTCAAGGTATAGTAATATTCTTGTACAGTAATAATTTTAAATTGCATGTTTAGATGATATTGAGGTGTAACAGTGAATCATATTTGATAATTTGATTTACTTGATTTTTTATAGGGGGTCTAGATTCATTTTTGTAAGCATAAAAAGCATACTGTATCTAAAATACTTTGGCTCAAGGGCAAGGTATTTTTGCATTTGTACAGTATTGATACAGTTTAATGAGCACTGGTGTCCTAACTGTCCTTGGACAGCCACTTCTTGATCTGTAAGCAGAAAATGTGAATGTAACAAATAAAAAATTTTGTTATAAGTTTTGTCATAGGAGAGATCCTTTGAAAATTTTACTCTTTAGAGCTTAGGAAAAGAGTGAGAGTTTATATTTTTAATATATGAAATATATGATAAACAAGTAATTTTGTTTTTCAGATGGCTCTGGAGGACAAGGCGTACTTGCTCCTAATGCAACAGTCCTTGCTCAACGCCTCACAAGGCAAGTGGAGGGAGGTCATCCCGCTCAGCTAGGTGTACCTGTTAGGTTAGCGAGAATAACACAGCAAGCTGCACACCAATTGGATCCAAGTATTCAGCAGAGAGTGCAAGGTAGGCATGTTTCTTAACTGGACAGTGACTGAACAGTGAGTATGTTAAAATAAATTATCCATCACTTACATTTTTATTTTTTGAGGGGCTAGTTTCGAAAGCTGTTGCTTCAATTCTCAGCGTTGAAGGTCCAACAATGTGAATTTTAAGGTGAACATCATGTAAATTGTTTTTGTGTTCTGTGTCTATGGGATATGTTTCCCATTTTTATGACATTTTTGTGTGTGCTATGAATGGTAAAATATGGGCTAGAAATCTGTGTTCATCTCTACTACCAGGAAAAATGTCAGTATGTGTGACAAAAAGAAGCAGTATTTCTATGTTATCAAAGATTACAAAATTTATCTCAGAAACTATTTGTAGTTGGTTTATTAATACTCGTCACTACAAATAGTTTCTGAGATTAATTTTGACGTCACTGTTACTAAATTCCTCCAAACACATATTACAAATCCTTTTATGGAAGTGTTGAAAACACTGTCGTCCAAGAAGTCGATGTCCGGCTGAAGATAGAGGGAAGACCTCAGAAACCGGTTCCGGGAAAATTTAAAAGTGAGTGTTGTTTTGTGTTATTAATCGACTCCTAATTAACTTAACATATTACAAAATTTGTTTCCCAATTAAGTTGAATGTAATATTATGACATTTAATGCTTTAATATTTTTGAGTTCCAAATTTTGTCATGCACAGTTATTGTACTTTATTGGATGAGGTAAAGGTTTATGAATATCAGTTTCAAGAAGTTGGTAGTATGCAATTCTAATGGATAGAGTCAACATGAAAAATTCAATGCCATGGCCGGGATTTGAACCATGGATCTCCTGGTTTCCGTCCAGTCGCTCTTAACCTTTGAGCTACCATGGCCAACGTGCCTTCCTGACATTAAATTCTCCAATTGACTCGTATATTTCCCCGGTAGACCATGTTGACTCTATCCATCAAATATCTTAGCCTATATACGGCTAGTGTGGAGAAATGATTAATTTCCATCAATTAACTAAAAATGCAATTCTAATGTTGCATGACGTTTTGTAGTAATATCCTAACCCATTGATTACATTATAAGTTACCAGAACTAACCTCCTAACAGTAATATAGAAAAATTAAATTTCTCTATTCGGTGTATTCAGTAGTAAGTTAAAAGCATGTGTATGTGTGTGTTTCAGTTGGTCAGGCTACAGCCCTACAAAATCAAATGACAATTACATCTGCTATTGTGCCTTCAGTGGTTAGCATAGGTTCTCAGCAAGGTCTTCAACAAACTGCCATCAGCTCTCCTACCACTGTGCAACAAGTTGCAACAGCTGCAGCAGATACACAAGAAATTCCAGAGAGTGTGACAGCAGAGCTTGAAAAATTAGAACAAGAGGGTGGAGCAATGGCAGAGGTAGAAGGTGTAGGAGCCATTCTTGCTGATCTTGGTGATGACAAAGAATTACTTGGTAAGTTGAATCAGTTGTCACATTGAGTTAAAAAATAAAATGAAAGAGAACTTGCCAGCTGTGTAGAAGGGGTTAACCAAACCTATGTCCTTCATGTTCATTATACTTTTGTCGTCCAAGAAGAATGCTTGAAATGTTGGAAAAAGTTCATTTCATGCAAAATGCAGACTTTGAATTTGATCGGTCTCATTATAGCAAACTAAAATGCAAGCAAAATTGCTTCATTGAGTTTTTAAACGTAATTTATTTTTTCATATTGGAATGATAAAATAGTCACACTTAATTGCACTCGACTTCACTTTAAAATATTAGAAAGCCATTAAAAGTTTTCAAGGACATTTATCCTCATCTTAAGCTGCTGAGTGACTGAAGCTCTTTCTTATTCCTCCTTCCTGCTTTGACTGATCATGTTCCATCTATTATTTGGTGTGCAAAGTTTTGATACTGTTTAATGGTAGGATTTTGAAATAAATTATATTGTTACTGTTTTTAATTATGTGCATGTTGTTTCAATCATTAAATTCTATTGGTGCAGTAAATGGTTTTAACAATGTTATATTTTGACTAATGCTTGATTTTCTGTTACAAAAATGGCATGATACATATTAAAAATAAAATTCACTTTTCAGGTAATAACAATACACATATAGAGCTTTGTTCTAATGCACAGCTAGTCTGAATTTCTTGACACTGGGAAACATACAGTTTGCTTGTGGAGTCACTCATAGCTCCTTAAATTCAAGCCCATAGATTTTTCATAGAAATTATAATTACAATAACCACATGCAGTTGTCATAGAAGATGCTGAAAATGATGTCATCGTGCTACATACCTTTCACACCTATAAAGAAAATTTAACAACCTCCATACATTCGTCTAAATATGATACTGTCTCCTCGGCAGCATGGTGGTAGCATGTCTGCCTCACATACAAGAGGTCCAAAGTTCGAATCTCGGTCAGGGTGAGTTAAGCTGGATAAGGTTTATCCAGGGCTTTCCCTTATCCTGAAAGATGAATGTCGGGTAACTCTAAGCTCTATGGACCCTGGGCTCATTTGAGCATCATTTCACCCGTTCCATTCATCGTCTGATATGACTTAACATTGGAGGATGTAAATTACAAAAAAAAAAAAAAAAAATCAAATTAGGAGTGCCTTAAGGATCTGCTCTTGGCCCATTATTATATTTGATTTATGTAAACAACCTACCAGAATCAATTGACTATAAAACAATCACATATGCTGACGACACTTAGAGCAATTTAGTTAATTTTGAATATCGAACAAGTCTAAAACTAAACAATATAGTAATTAATGGTAAACATATGGAACAGGAAGATTTAACAAACTTTTTGGGTATCAAACTAGACAAAAGCTTGAATTTCCACAAACAGATTGACACCATATTATGCAATAAAATTAGTAGTGGTGTATATCTGCTAAGAAATCTTTCTAAATACTTGAATACAGAAGTATTAAAATTAGCTTACTATGCAATAATATATAGCCATCTCAGTTATGGAATTGAAATCTGGGGCAGTAGTGGAATTATCAACGTGAATAGGATTCTAAAACTACAAAAAATGTGTGTAAGAATGTTTAAATTAGAAAATAGAGCATCATGTAGACCAACTTTCAGAAAGAAGCGAATCTTGACATTAATTTCACTGTATGTATATAAATTAATATTACTTGTATATAAAACAGAAGTAATGCAAATAATGTGAACAGAAATAGTTACTCTATGGCTACAGTACTAGAGGATGTGATAGCTTTCATAGACTTACACCAAGAACAAAATCATTTGGAAAAGATCCATTATTGAAGGGAATTATATGTTATAACAAAGCCAAATTATTTAGAAACATTACCTGGAAATGCCTTCAGAAAGGAATTAAATATGTATTTAATAGAAAGATGATATATAGAACTGATGAATTATAATGGATTGTAACAAAAAACTGTTTCATGAATTGTATATTTTTTATATAAATTATGTTTTGTAAATACTGATTGTTATTAGAAATTAGACTATGATGATGCTTGAAACGTTTGTATGTATTATTAAATTATAGATGAGTCATATTTATTACACATCAGCTTCACTTACGTACCTATCTTGACATGTTTCGCGAACCATCGTTCGCATCATCGGCTCTTATGCGACTCAACTTATAGTAGTCGCATAAGAGCCGACAATGTGAACGATGGTTCGCGAAACATGTCCTCAATATAGGTACGTAAGTCAAGCTGATGTGTAATAAATACGACTTATCTATAATTTAATAAATATTTTGCTTCACTGTGGTGTTCCAATACAGTTAAATTTCTATGTATGTATGTCTATAGGCAAATAAAAAATAATAATAATAATAATAATAATAATAATAATAATAATAATAATTATTATTATTATTATTATTATTATTATTATTATTATTATTATTATTATTATTATTATTATTATTATTATTATTATTATTATTATTATTATTATTATTATTATTATTATTATTATTATTATTATGTCCATTAAAAAGAAAATAAAGTGGGTCAACAGATTAATCATTATCATCCAACATTCAGTTGAAAAATTAATTATACTCATATTATTGCATTGTTACAAATCCTGAACTACAGTTATCTTAGACAGTTTTAATTTTAACATTTTAGTGGCAATCCTACTGAGGTTTTGTAACATATATTAAAAGTCTAGCAGTAAAAAAATTGGTGACAAGTCTGATCCTATTTAATTTTGTGATTAACATTTTGAAACAGTGAAATGAAACAATAACTTGAAAATGTTGAGTCTTACTTTTGACATAAGTGACATTAACTTCATTAGTAAATGAAGTAACATCTTTGAAGTTACTGAGTTTGCATTCAAGTTACTGATTCCGTTTTCCCTACATATCCAAGTTTCTTGCAAAGTTAAGTCAGGTTAAATTAGCATATCTGTTATTGACTTTTGGTGCAATATTATCTTAGTTTTACAGTATTAAATTCATTTAGTTTGTATTCTGTAATGAAATGTTCAGCATTTAGCATACTCTTTGTATACAATTTGAAAATGTTTCCAGTACATAGCTTTATGAATGCTGAGACCACAGGTTAGGTTTTAAAGAACTGTATGTTGAATGGAAAAGTTTGATTAAAATAGTTAATAAGATAGAGTCAAAAAGTTACAGATTTGGAAATCATTCTGTTGATATGTACAATTTTGTTGAGCTCAAAATCAGCTACTTATACATTTGCATTAATTTCTAAAACATATGAGTAAAAATATCCACAAGAAACTCCTAAGTTAATATCAGAATAATTGAAAATCATGCAGAAAAAAAGATACGTAGTGATATAAGTGATTCAAAATAAACTGACACAAAGTCCAACTTGAGTCCAAAGTGTTTATTTCAACTGGCTGAAACATTTTTTTTTTAGAAAGACAAAAGAAAAAAAAAATATTTGTTTTCATTTGCCACTTTTGAAATAGCAATATGTAGGATCTAGAAAAGATTAATTCTAGGTAAGCAATAAGTGATACTCTTCATGATAGTCATCTATAATATTTTAAAAATAGTATTAATTTTTTGAAAAGTAGGGATGCTAAGAGCAAACTTTTGGTGGATGGGTATAAGGCAAAGATAAAGTTAAATTATTAAATTATAGATGAGTCATTTACGTGCCTATATTGAGGACATGTTTTGCGAACCATTGTTCGCATCATCAGCTCTAATGCGACTAAAGCTTGATCCAGTGGTGTGGTTAGTTCTGGAGTTGCTGCTGCCATCTGTTGATTTTGTGATGAATTTAAATGTGGGGTTCTCTTCTGGTGGGATTTCAAAGTTCATTAGTTGGTTTTTATGCTTTTCTATGTTTATTCTCTCCCATATGACGAGTTCACTATGTTTTTGTATGTATTTTAACAATTTGGTGCTATCTTCAATTTCATGATTTTCAGACCAGAAATGAGTTGGTATTGCAGACTTATCAATATTTTTGTATCTTAAGTGCCTAAAATGTTCTTTCTTTCTAGTGCCTATGTTTCTTTTTGTCCTCCCTATGTAAATTTTTTCACAGTCTTTACACTTAATCTTGTAAATGCCTGACTTTTCTTCTGGTTTTATCTTATCATTATTATTGCTGTTAAGTAGGTTTTTAATGTTGTAATTGTTTTTTGGTGCCAATGTTATATTGTATTTCTTGAAAATTTTTTTAGAACTTTTTTGTGGCCCAGGGGTGGTAAGTAAATTTAGCAAATCTAATTTCTTGTTTTATTGGTGAAAGAGCTGTGATCTGTTTTAATTTTTTTTTTTAAGTTTGAATGATTTTAGTTTTTTATCTACAAGGCGTTTTTCATATCCATTTTTAATAGCAGTTTTTAAGATTTGATGGTATTCTTTTTTTATATTCTTGCTGGCTGAGGGGTAGATTTACTAATCTGTGTGTGAGACTGTTGATGGTGGCATGTTTTTGTGGAATTGGGTTGAAACTATTTGCTTTGATGTAATTATCTGTGTGTTGCTTTTCTGGTCTGAAAATCATGAAATTGAAGATAGCACCAAACTTCTAAAATACGTACAAAAACATAGTGAACTCGTCATATGGGAGAGAATATACATAGAAAAACATAAAAACCAACTAATGAACTTTGAAATCCCGCCAGAAGACTACCCCATATTTAAATTCATCACAAAATCAACAGATGGCAGCACCAACTTCAGAACTACCCACACCACTGGATCAAGCTTTAGTCGCATTAGAGCCGATGATGCGAATGATAGTTTGCGAAACATGTCCTCAATATAGGAACATAAGTGAAGCTGATGTGTAATAAATATGACTCATCTATAATTTAATAATTATTTTGTTTCTCTGTGGTGTTCCAATATAGTTAAATTTTGATATATAAAGTTAAATGTTTTGTGGAACTATTTTGATTAGTTTAGTATCGAGGCATACAAAGCTTGTCAAAAATAAAAAGAATGTTCATTTCTTTGTTATTTGTGATTTAATTCCTTATGTTTTAGTACAAAAGTGAATCGAGAATATATTGACACATTGCTTCACTCACACTGTTTGTTTTGTTTTTTCAGAGATGGGAAATGATTTCAACATCTTGGAATATGCTGATCCTGAGTTAGACAATGTAACCGGAGGTGAAAAAACAAATATTCTTGATGAAAATTTAGATTTAGAGGAGGAGGAAAATAAACAGGAGGAACATAAAGGAGTTAAAAGAGAGCTGCCACTGACAAAGGAAAGGTAAAGCAAGTTAGCAGCACTGTAGGGTTAGCAAAGCATTAGAACGTAAGAATATAATATGGAGCTGAGGTTTATATCCAGTTATAAATTCTGTAATTACAGGTTTCTGATTCAATAATCGAAAAAACTATTTGTAGTCTGTTTATTGACACTTTGTCACATTTTTATATTATTGTGGGACTAGTTTCAGAAGCCATCGCTTCCATCCTCAACCTCTCTCCATCTGATTCAATAGTCTTCAACTGATTTTTCTGATTCAGTAGTTTACCAGCATATTACTAATTCATGATTCACTAATTCACACCAGCATGATCAAATATTGTTGGGAGTTGAGGAGGAAATAATATAATTGACAGTTGCCACCCATAGTATAGTTTGAGGAGATGTGTCTCTGAACAATACTCATTTCTTCATTCCTGTAGTACTTGATTTTATAGAGGATATCTCAAATTACTGAGCACATCCTATATAACTGTTTGAGTGAATTAGGCCATTTCATTCCATAAACATGGAGTATTAAATCCAATTATTTTATTCTAAAATTATATATCTCTTTTGTAAGTAATAAGACAGTATAGTCTTTAGTCATTTATTAACACACAGTTACAGTCATACTCAGAGGTTTACAATTTATGTAACCTTTGAGTAGCATTTTCTTACCTTTAAAAAAAGTGTCTTTTTCAGTTTTTAAAACAGAATTAAACATAGTATATGAAAACTGAAGTCAATAACAGTGAAGAAATACAAATATTACTTTAATATATAAGTATTTGTTACAAACTTCACTTAACTTTTCAAGAAATTATAAATTCCTCGCAGTACTCAGTACTAGTTTTACAAATAAGTTTCTTGTACCCTCAGCAAATATGGTTGTTTCTGTTGTCATCGTTACTGTCGCTAGATGACAGATTATTTTTATATTTATTACCAACCTCTGAAAGTAAAACAAATTTTACACAATTAAAAATATTTGTATATACTGGAATATTTTTATTTGTGTAATATTTGTTGCTTCACTGTGACTAGCTTCATTTTCTCTGTAAAACAAATTTATTGACAGAATTGATAGGCAGTATTTCAAAATTCATTATCCAATTTCTATTTTTTAAGTTAAATATTTTCTCCCAAACCATTAAATCTATTGTTCCATTTAAATGCTTTAATAATTTAACTTCTGGATTTATTTCATGGTTAAATAAAAATAAATTGTCTTAAAAAATAGAAATCGCGTGATGAATTTTGAAATACTGCCAATCAATTCTATCAAATTTGGCTAACTTGTTATTTTTTAAACAGTACACCTAAACATTCTGCCAATTCAAGAGGGTGTTTGCTATAACTTCTAAGTAGATGTAGAATAGAATATAATATTTATTGTGTGTGTGTGTGTGTGTGTGTGTGTGTGTGTGTGTGTGTGTGTGTGTGTGTGTGTGTGTGTGTGTGTGTGTGTGTGTGTGTGTGTGTGCGTGTGCGTGTGCGTGTGCGTGTGCGTGCGTGCGTGCGTGGGTGGGTGGGTGCGTGCGTGTGTGTGAGAAATAAATATTCTATTCTACATCTGCTTAGAAGTTATAGCAAACACCCTCTTGAATTGGCAGAATGTTTAGGTTTACTGTTTAAAAAATAACAAGTTAGTAAAATTGTTACAAACTTAACTTTACTTTTCAGGAAATTATGAATTTCTCACAGTACTCAGGACTAGGTTTTTTGGTTTTTTAGGTTTTTTGCATCCTCAGCAAATATGGTTGTTTCTGTTGTCATTGTTACTGCTGCTAGTTGATGGGTTATTTTCATATTTATTACCAACCTCTGACAGTAAACCAGATTTGATAGAATTGATTGGCAGTATTTCAAAATTCATCACGCGATTTCTATTTTTTAAGATAATTTATTTTTATTTAACCATGAAATAAATCCAGAAGTTAAATTATTAAAGCATTTAAATGGAACAATAGATTTAATGGTTTGGGAGAAAATATTTAACTTAAAAAATAGAAATTGGATAATGAATTTTGAAATACTGCCTATCAATTCTGTCAATAAATTTGTTTTACAGAGAAAATGAAGCTAGTCACAGTGAAGCAACAAATATTACACAAATAAAAATATTCCAGTATATACAAATATTTTTAATTGTGTAAAATTTGTTTTACTTTCAGAGGTTGGTAATAAATATAAAAATAATCTGTCATCTAGCGACAGTAACGATGACAACAGAAACAACCATATTTGCTGAGGGTACAAGAAACTTATTTGTAAAGCTAGTACTGAGTACTGCGAGGAATTTATAATTTCTTGAAAAGTTAAGTGAAGTTTGTAACAAATACTTATATATTAAAGTAATATTTGTATTTGTGTGCACACGCGCACTATTGCGATTGTCATACAAACCTCAACTTAAGCACCATTACAATTAGTGGCATCATCATGGGTCACCATGCAAAACAGTAGTGCTTCGCACCCCTACAAATGTGAAAGTTGTAGTCATTCTGACATATGACTGAGATGGCATCATCCTAATGCATACCATCCAACAAGGACAATGTTACTGCACAGTATTTCTGCCATATTTTTGGAACATAACCTGAGACCAACATTGCAAAGGAAATGCCCACATATTTTATGCTATATGTGCACAAGAACTTGAGTCCTCGATCTCCAAGTCCTCATTCGATAGGTTTCGTCTAACTTCATATACACAGATGACAACTTTGAAACATGAAACATGAAATGCACAATACACACTGACATCTAGTGACTAATATGCTAAGGTTTCACACATGCACCATATTTCATTTTGAACAATTTCAAGGTTGTTTAGCTAACCAGTTTACAACAAATGTATGTTGTGGATGTTACGGCTCTTGAAAGAGGACACACTATTATTCGTCTAACTTTGTATACTGTGATCTGAATGCAAATGAACTGGCATGGTCAAAAATAAGGAATGCTTTCAGAGGACGCAACGTTGCTGGTGATATGTCAGCCACAAATCTGTGGAAACTTGCTATAGAAGCATTCTCTTCCCTAACTGTGATTGATTGCAAGAAGGTCCAACTGCTGGAAATGAAAAATTGGAGAAATGATGGTGTAATAGAAAATGCAATTGATGAAATCAGAGGATACCAGCGATGTGACTCTCTGCAATTGGAAATCGAAGAATCACAAAGCGAATGACTGAGTATTTATAGCTGTCATAATATTTGTTTTCTATTTTTGTGTGTTTCATGAATAGTAAGTATATAAGCATACAGCTTATCGGATTGAGTTCAATTTACTGTTTGTCCATATATCTCACACATGCAGCAGGTATCTCTGTTTATATTACATGCTGTTTTCCTTAATTGTGTTTTTTCTAGGTTGACCACACTGCAGAAACAAAAGGGCATTAGTTCTCGCTTCTTCCGTTCGCACCACACCATAAAACTAGTGTTCAAGAAAACGTGCGCATATAGTAGACACTTTTCATTGTTTTAGGATAACATATACACATCCTGTAGCTGATGTGTATCATTGCTTTTCCAGCCATCATGTTGACCAGATTTAAACCTCTGTGATTATGATTTGAACCCAGAGATCCCACTTAATGATATTGGATTTCATACTGTTACTGAGATTCTGCAGACATTAGGGCAGTCCATCATAAACATCAACAGAACAGGAGCTACTACAGTGATACTACTCATGACTTCATATCGCTGGCGAGTTGTAGGCAATGCTGAGTACTACATTGAAGGACTGTAGAAGTTTCATTCGTGTATCACTCGTATATAAGTAATAAGTTAATAGTTATCACATTTTTGTTACGACCCTTGTAGTTCTTCATACAGTGTTTTCAAAAATTTATTCATCATAAATTATTTTTGTGAACACTTGACAGCTTTCATGGCTATTTTTTCTTTCATTTGTACACATTTAATCTGCTCCTTCTACCTCCCATTATTTGAGAATCTCAGATTTTTCACTTCCTTTATTTGTTTAGTTTATTTATATGCCACCTGTTATTTTTTGTAGTTTTACCCACTCCACATAAAACCTAAGAATCTCTTCAATAGTATGTGTCACTGTCACGATTACTGCCCTTGTTATAAGATAATCAGCAAACAAGTCCTGGTACTTCCATATTCCCAATAACTAGACAGTATACACTGCTTTTCCTTATACTATCTAAAATATAATCTAAAGTAAATCCTTTCATGGAAGTGTTGAAAACAGTGTTGTTGTATAAATTAAATTAATTGGGAGTCGATTAATAACACAAAACAACACTCACTTTTAAACTTTCCCGGAACATGTTTCTGAGGCCTTCCCTCTATCTTCAGCCGGAGTCGATGTCGATGAAAAAGTAAGTGACGAGTGTCAATAAACCAACCACAAATAATTTTTATATTCATGTTCAAAGTTTCTTCAAACTTAATATTTAGCATTTCTGTTAAAACCCGTACATTTTCTCCATATAGCAATACTTAATTTTTTTTTCTTCAAATGTTAGTGAAGAATCCAAACCTGAGAAACCTGTGGATTCAGCGAATGAGGAGGTTTCATCTACTGGAACACCGTTGAAAGAGGAATCAGGCACACCTGTTGCCCCCACTGGCTCTGGTGAAGCGGAAAATACTACTGTTGCTGCTTCTCCAGTAGTTGTACCATCTGCACCTGCCTCTATGCCAACAGTGGTGCAGTCACAAACACCAGAGCTGCAGCAAATACCACAGCAAACATCTGTTCCTGCTCTTGCACAACAGGTACCTTTCATTTAAAAATTCTGAAGTTAAACAATAATTAGGAAAAACAAAGCAAAGAAAAAAATAAATAAAACTTATGTTGAAAGCATGAGAGTAAAAGTGAAAATAGCTGCCAGCTACTGTACTGGCCTGAATATAACTTATTTATTTTAAATCTTAAAAAGTGGGAATGAACTTAAGTTGTCTTATTCTAATAGAGCTGAACATTAAAGAGTGAATTTGAAAAAACTATTTGTAGTTAGTTTTTAACACTTAATCACTTATGTCACTTAAATTTTTATATTATTGAGGGACTAATTTAGAAGATAGTTATGTTTTTGCCTAAGAAAGTATTGTTATTATCATTGAATACTAGAGAATTTTTAGGTTCTTTATAAAAATATGAGGATTTAAAGATATTATTTCTCTTTCAAATAAAAGTTTGCAATTACGGTCACATTCTGCTTCTGTAGACTGTTACTTTTGGCAGTTCACCAGTATTATTTATGGCTGCAGGAATCTCTGAAAGAGCAACATGTCAAATATAACATAGTATGGAAGGATGGACACAGAGGGAATGCCCTGAAAATCTTGGCCTTGTATCTTTAAAAAGCAAAACTACATGTCCTGCAACTTGCAAACAATACTCTGTTTAATTTTGTATTCAGAGGAATAGAAAATAATGTTTCTTATGAAATGTCAACACTAAAATGTCTCAAGTATCATCACCAATGATGCTTGAAGGTACCTTAGGTGGTGGCAGCTGCAGAAGTAGTACTTAGCTTTTCTGATGTTTAATGTCTCTTAAGTCTGCAGAAACGTGAATATATGAAATGTGCTCAAATGATCCCAGGCTACAGTGAACTTAGAGTTGCTAACTTGGTCCAAGCAGGAGTTAATTTAACTGGTTAAGTAACGTTTTTAAACAAGATATGTCTGTCTTTAGGTTGTTTTGAACTGTTTATAAAAATTAAATTGAAATTCAGTGTAAACTTTCCTTATATGAGGGTCGGCTGGTAAGACCCGGTCCTCACATAAAGATGGGGCCACTGGGCCAGTTTGATGGATAGCATCATATTCAGTTCAGACGTTCATTCTCCAGCTCTAATAGTTCTCGAGAGGGGAAGGGCACTGTTGCCAGTTCTTTAGTGGGAATTTCAAGCAGAGGAACATGTGTATTTTAAATATTTGACACATTTGCAGATCATTACTTCATAAATGTACATGGACAATGTGCATATACATGATCCCAGAATAGTTGCATATGGAGACAATACCATTTACCATTTACTGGAAAAGAAATAACAAAAAGCTAATTATTAAATTAATTGGGAGTCGATTAATGACACTAAACAACACTTACTTTTAAATTTTCTCGGAACTAGTTTCAGAGGCCTTCCCTCTATCTTCAGCCGGACAGTGTCATTAATCGACTTCCAATTAATTTAATTTATACAACAACACTGTTTTCAACACTTCCATGAAAGGATTTAACAAAAAGCTACTTTAGTTAATTGATGGAAATTAATCATTTCTCCACACTAGCCATATATAGGCTAAGGTTTTTGATAGTCAACATGAAAAATTTAATGCCATGGCCGGGATTTGAACCACGGATCTCGTGGTTTCTGTCCAGTCGCTCTAACCCTTGAACTACCATGGCCAACGTGCTGTCCTGACATTAAATTCTCCATTTGACTCGTATATTTCCCTGGTAAACCACTAGAGGCTCTCGCATTTGAGATACACCGTTTGTGGCGACTTACTATCGTAAGTACTTAAGTCTATCAATAACCTTAGCCTATATATGGCTAGTGTGGAGAAGTGATTAATTTCCATCAATTAACTAAAATAATAAGAGTTAAATGATGAAGCCTGGGACTTAAGTACTTACAATAGTAAGTCGCCACAAACGGTGTATCTCGAATGTGAGAGCCCCTAGTGGAAATATATGAGTCAAATGGAGAATTTAATGTCAGGACAGCACGTTGGCCATGGTTAGAGCGACTGGACAGAAACCAGGAGATACGTGGTTCAAATGCCGGCCATGGCATTGAATTTTTCATGTTGACTCTATCAAAAACCTTAGTCTACATAAGGCTAGTGTGGAGAAATTATTAATTTCCATCAATTAACTAAAATAATAAGAGTTAAATGATAAAGCCTGGAACTTAAGTACTTACGTTAGTAAGTCACCACAGTGTATCTCAAATGTGAGAGCCCCTGGTGGTTTACCGGTGAAATATACAAGTCAAATGGAGAATTTAATGTTAGGACGGCACGTTGGCCATGGTAGTTCAAGGGTTAGAGCGACTGGATGGAAACCAGGAGATCCGTGGTTCAAATTCCGGCCATGTCATTGAATTTTTCATGTTGACTAACGAAAAGCTTGTTTACTGAAATTGGCTATTAAACAACTTACATTCATTCCAGTGGAAAGATGCTGCAATCCTCATAAATATACATATCTTCATCATCTTCATTCATTATCACAGCTTCATCACTGGAGTCGCTGCTGTCGTCATCTTGGCTGAATGAAATTATTAGCTCCTCCACACATGATTCCACTTATGACGTTGTCTTCCTTGGCTTGTCTTAAAAGTTTCCAGGTATGCTCCACGACACTTTTCCACTTATCCTGGGTCACTTGTTTAATACCTTGCTGCACTAATAGTTCAACATCAGAAATGCGGAACGTTGTGTTATGTTCTGCAACATAACCTTTTACTTGTGCCCAAATTAGTTCAATGGCATTGAAATGAGAATGATAGGGAGGGAGCCTGATTACAGTGTGACCGTGAGCAGCAGCAATAGTATCTATTTCATGAGTGCAGAAACATGGCTTGTAAAGTTTTACAATTTGCAGGAGTTCTGCTTTCGTCATTTCTGCAGAGCTCCAGGTTTGTTGTTCTCCAACCATTGCAAAATGACGCATTGCCTGTCACTCATTGTCGGTGCTTTGTTTAATGCACTGAGTAGTATGGCGCATTGTCCATAACAATAATAGAATTGGCACTGGTCTTCAGCAGAAGAGATTCTTGGAACCAGCTCTTGAATGTATTTCCATTCATTTCTTCGTGATAATCATGGGTTCTCTTTGATTTGAATAAGAGCATTGCTCCTGGAATAAAACCATGTACACCACCAGCATGAAGCAAAATTAGTCTACTTCCTTTCCCAACTGGACTTTCATTGTCCCTGCAAGAGTGTTATCTGTCCATGCCTTTGTATTAGTGTGTCCTGCTTTTACCCACATTCATTAAGCCATACCACCTATTCGGGATTGCTTTTTAGAAATTCCCACAAAAATCTGCCTCACCATGCAACATTGTCACTTCTTTCCATTACAGCTTTCCTCCCAGAAAAGTTTTTAAACCAAAAACCTAGTTCTTTCAGTACTTTACTCAGGCTAGTTTTTCCGCCGTCGAATAAGCCAGCTTCCTTTAGAGAACACAGCAACTTCGCACAAATGGGAAATTCCTTTCTCATATAATATTGATACACATGTCGCCTTATAGCATCCATTTGAAAAGCATCAAGTGAAGCTTTAAGGCTGCCTTGTAGCCTTTGCTTTCCCGGTGTATGCAGAACTGCAGATGGCGAACTTAAATCAGCTGGGTACTCTTCATGATGGTTTTTCCCACCTTCAAGGCATCACAAACTCTATCCAGCACCTTGGTAACGGGTAGTAGGGGTCCACCATTGTCCCGCTCCTTCTCGAAGTACTCACGAATGGATATAAATTCACGGCTTTGGCTCTTATAAGAGCTGAGTTTTTTCTTGAATTCTGACCAACCAGTAGCCATATTACTATAATAGCAATGATAATAATAAGACTTACAGATGGTACAAATCGGAATTCACGCACGCACGCACAAAATAATAAACCAACCACCAGGGCGAGCACCAAAAGCAGCTAAAGCCACGTGGTCCACACAAAATTGCAGCGGCAACATGGTGTTGGAGTTGGAAGCCACGCGTAGCAGCGACAATACTGATTGGCGCTGGCAGACAGTTTTAACTTCCTGACCACGACACCAGATGTTCAGAATCCCAGTACTACCAATAGAAGCAGTTAATGCGTATAAAAGGTGTAAACGAAATATTTGAATAGAGTGATGTAAAGAATATCTTGCATGATAATGAAATTACAAGTTGGATTTCAATATTTTAAAGCTAATGTAGTCCTATACTCTCATAAAGATAATTCTGACAATAGTTTTCAATTACTCATTATATGTTGGTACTATTAACCTTCCCCCTCCACCTCCTGAAGCCACAAAACGCCAGAGCTGGAGATCCATTGGCCAAACTGTAGTTTCACTCTAGACCATCTTGTATCTATAGTTACAAGTCAGTAGCCTGTTTAGTTTTTGAATGGCAGCATTTTAAACAAGACAAGTGTAGAGATTTCATGAAAATGGAGGATTTGAAAAAATGAGTAGTGATTAAATACTTCCATTTGAAAGACTTAATGCCTAAAGAAATCAAGGTGGAAATGAACAGTACATTGAAAGACTCTCTCCCTTCATATACAATGATTAACCCTTTCACCGATATGGTTCATTTGAAAGGCTTAATGCCTAAAGAAATCAAGGTGGAAATGAACAGTAGATTGAAAGACTCTCTCCCTTCATATACAATGATTAACTCTTTCACCGATATGGACGTCATATGACGTCAAAGTTAAAATGCCCCAAACTGATATGGACGTGTATAGACGTCCTGCGCATACATGCATTTAATGCTCATTTAATGCCAATTATTTTAATCTTCCTATTTTACAATAAATTTAAATTAGTTCTCTAAGGGATGTAAACATACCCTTAAAGATTTCTTTTTTTATTGTACACCTCCAAACCTAGATAAACACCCAAGGGCACATCTGCAGATTCACATCAAATAATACTGCTTTCCTTGCAAACTTCTTTTTCGCAACACACTAGACATTTTCGAAATGGTTGCCACTTTTTTGGTTGTGGGTGGTATCCTTTTAGGAAAGTGTTTTCTCTCAAGTATGAGGGGTGATGTCGTGGTGAATTTCTTACCCCCCCAGTATAAAGAGGCCTTACAGGTAGGTGAATATCTTGCATGAATTTACAGCTCTGAAAATTACTAAACAATTGTGCATGGTTACATCCAGTGGTCTAAAAGTACTTAACTGTTTTTCGTAAAGAGGGATAGCTAGTAATAGCTGATCCATATCACCCATATTTGACCCACCATTTCCCCAAACAATGGAGTAGCTAACATGCCATCTGTGGACCAGTACACGTCTAATGTAGGCTTACAAAATACAACATGTGCACTGTCCACTTCTGAATTCTCCTCTTAGCCCTAAATTGCCTTTAGAGGTCAGGGCTTCTTTCATCCTACTCACATATACCTACATTTGTTTCCGTGACAATGAGAGACGCTAAGTCAGCTATAACTTTTTTGTGTGAAAATGTCAGTTGGTTGGATGTCAGAAGTTAGTTTACACCAGAAAATGTTTATTTGCCTATATGTCTATTTGTGTTAGAGTTATTTTGACCACTTCGCAGAGCTGATTCTTCACGGACATCTGAAGGAAGCAGGTCATTTACTTCCTCACTGCTACCTATATCCTAAACACCTCCTTCATAATCACACAACAAATCTTCCAGATTTTCTACAGTAATATCAGAAGCCCATACACATCATACCCAAGCTAATTTATTTGCTATATTACCGGGATAAGCCATAGTTAACATTGAAATTTAACAATTTCAAATGTGCCATTCATTTAGCTCTTGATAGTTATAAGAAATCACTCTGAACACAGAGATTATAAATAACTAAAATACTGAGCAAGAACAGCTGCATAAGGCTACCAGAAACTTTGTAATAACAGATCTGTAACAACAGATGCTGACAGTTTTCTTTCCAGCGTGTGTGTGTAATGCAACATACACTCTTATTTATTAATTTATAGATGAGTCCTATTTATTACGTATCGGCTTCACTCATATGACTCATCTATAAATTAATAATTATTTCGCTTCACTGTGGTGTTCCAATACAGTTAAATCTCGATATACACTCTTATGATTATCGCTTGGTACAGCATAAACTAAAAGCTAAAACCTTGAACCGGACAAGTTGCTTGCATAGCTATACATACATACATACATTCGTTCGTATACACACAAAACAAAATGATTCAAATATTAGGCGCATTCGACGCAAAGAATGGCTTTTGCTACTGTGAAACAAAGTAGTGAAACTTCAACGATTTATTAAAGTAGTCTGTATTTTATTATTACTGTAGATGTATACTGCCTTTAATGGGCTTTAAACCAGTTTTTGTTTTGTTTAAATAACTTAATAAATTCGGAAGATACGGAACTGTATTTATGATGTATTTTTACGGCATTTAACAATTTAAATGTCTTGTTCTGTTTATTGGGTATCCGTTTCCGGCCCCTGAAGGGTTTAAATGGCCACTGGTGAAGCGATTAAAAGGTGGGTAGCAGTGTTTTAAATGGGACATATGAGCACTAGTGATGAGCCTAGCTCTGGACCTGCTGTGGAAGTCACAACTTCAGACATCATTGAAAAAATTCATTGTTTAGTACTGGAAGACCACAGATTAAAGTTGTTGAGACAGCAGAGGCTGTAAACATATCAAAAGAACCTTCAGGTATTATTTTAAGTAATGTTTTGGGCTCTCATAAGGTCTGTGTGCCCTCCTCGGTAGCGTAGATGGTAGCGCATCTGCCTCATGTTCAAGAGGTCCCAGGTTCGAATCTTGGTTATGGTGAGTTACCTAGAGAAGGTTTTTCCAGGGTTTTCCCTTATCCTTAAAGATGAATGTTAGGTAACTCTAAGCTCCATGGACGCTGGACTCATTTGAGCATCATTTCACCCAATTCACCGATATGACTTAATTGGATGATGTAAATTACAACAAAAACAAAAGTCTGTGCAAGATGGGTGCCACGTTTGTTGACACCTGATCAAAAATTGCAGAGAAAAACTGTTTCTGTTAAGAATTTGGAGCTCTACTGTAAAAATCCCAGTGAATTTTTGAGACAGCTTATCAGGTATGAAACTTGCTTACATCACTATACTCCAGAAAGTAAATCACAGTCAAAACAATGAATTGCGCCAGGTGAACCAATTCCAAAATAGGCAAAATCAATTTTGTCAGCTAACAAGGTTATGGTGAGTGTTTTGCACAGGGATGTGCAGGAGTGTTTTGTGAGTGGGATGTACAGAGAATTATTTTTATTGATTACTTGGAAAAGGATAAAAGTATCACTGGTGAGTACTATGCAAGCTTACTGCAACCTTTGAGTGATGAGGTGAAAAGAAAAACACCTCATTTGGCAAAGAAAAAGATCTTGTGTCTTCACGACAGTGCTCCCAGTCCATCATTCAGTCATTCCAATGGGGAAAAATGTGTAAATTAAAGTTTGAATTGCTTGAACATCCACCCTATTCACCAGATCTAGCACCTAATGACTACCATCTGTTCCCGAACTCCAAAAAATTTCTTAGCGGACAAAGATTTCACAGCTACTGATGCAGTAAGCAGTTATTTTGAGGAACATGATGAATCACACTACAGAGATGGTTTAATTAAATTAAAACACTGATATGACAAATGTACTTGCCTTTCTGGAGATTTTGTTGAGAAATAAAGAAAAAAGTTATATGTATAATATTTTTATGTGAGGCCTAGGACTTATCAGTCGTTTCTCATAATAGATTTAAACCATGGGATTTTAAAATAGTATGCCTAATAGTTATGATTTCCCTGAAGGAAAGTAATTTTTCTCCAGTTTAATGATGTTCATTGTATTTGTCAAGTGATGCTTAAAAAGATGGAAAAATTTGAAATAACATTTGTTCTTTTTGAAGTAGTTTCTCCAGCCTTATAGGCCTTGATTGAAAAATAGGAATTGCTCCTGATGTTTTGTTCAAATCTGTGTTGAGCATGACCAGAGAACCCCACAAAGATTGAAAGGCAGTCAGTCTGTCTCCCTTACATATATATATGTGTGTGAAGCGAGCTGCCTACTTGTCACTTATTGGATGGTGGACATACAATTCCAATGCTGACAGCTGTGCCATCCTTTTCTTCGCTGCTCACTAGTGCGGGTTGTTTGGTGATTTGTAGGTGCTCTAGTGATGATATCCATCACTTGTAAAGAAGAGATAAGCAGACTACACATTTAAGGGAGGCAGACTGACTGCCTTTCAGGCTTTATTGGGAGCTCTGATGATGCTCCACACAAATTGAGCAAAACGTCAGGAGCAATTCCTAATTTATGACAATGGCCTGCAAGCCCTAAAGAAACTATACTTCAAAAAGAAAAACTTTACTTCAGATAGATGCCAGCTATGAAAGCCTAAGGACATACAGATGGAGAAATTCCTGAGGATGTATGAGGCATGTTTTTTAAGTCAGTACCATTTTGCGATTCTGCCGCCGCAGCGCTACAGTCGGCATTCCACGCATGCGCGCTGGTTGCCTACATCACTTTTCTACGCACTGATGCCATTACAGTCTGATTCTTCATTGTATACGTTGGTTACTGAGTGTTTAAGATGCCTCCGACAATCGTGAGTCCTGCCGATTGTGAAGTATGGGCTGTTATACGATTTCTTAGTGCTAAAGGCGTAAAACCAATCGATATTCATCGTGAGATCTGTGAAGTTTATGGAAAAATCATTATGAGTGATGGAATGGAAAGGAAATGGGTGAGAGCATTTAAAGATGGCCGCACATATGTGCATGATGAACGGAGTGGGCGTCCTTCGGTCGTTACTGAAGATTTGGTGCAGAAAGTGGACGAAAAGGTGAGAGAAAACAGACGCTTTACAATTTCATCATTGTGCGACTATTTTCCTCAATATTCTCATAGTGTTTTGTATCGCATTGTGACCGAGAACTTGAAGTACCGGAAATTGTGTTCACGTTGGGTTCCGAAAATGTTGGCGGATTTGCACAAAACCCAACATTTAGGCAGTGCATTGACTTTCCTTGAGATTTTTTAGACCAAATTGTTACTGGTGACGAAACATGGGTGGCCTACGTCACACCAGTATCGAAACAATGGGAATGGCGACATTCATCATCACCCACAAAAGTGAAGTTTAAGCAAACAATTTCTGCCCGGAAAATCATGTGCACAGTTTTTTGGGACAGAAAAGGAGTATTGCTAGTGGAGTTTCTGCCTCGTAATGAGACAATCAATGCAGCATCTTATTGTGAGACATTGAACAATCTGTGCCGTGCAATCCAGAACAAAAGACGTGGCAAGTTGAGTAAGGCTATCGTTTTGCTGCATGACAATGCCCGTCCACATGTGGCTAATCGGACCAAAGATCTCATCAAATCTTTTCAATGGGAAACTCTAGATCATCCTCTATACAGCCCTGATCTGGCGCCCAGCAGCTACCATTTGTTCCTGCACTTGAAGAAACATCTGAGCAGTCAGCGTCTTCAAGACAATAACGAAGTCAAAACAGTTGTGATACAGTGGTTAACATGTCAGGCGGCAGAATTTTATGAGGAGGGTATTCAAAAACTGGTGCCACGTTATGACAGGTGCCTCAATATTCACGGAAATTATGTAGAAAAGTAGATTAAGGTACAGGCTTTCATGTAAAAATAAAATTATTGCGATATCTATGCACGTCTTTTTTAATTCCAAAACGGTACTGACTTAAAAAGTATGCCTCGTATATTGAAATAGAGCAAGATCATAAATGACGTGGATGTGAAATTATCTGGGCGTATCATCCTTACATCAATAATCATTGGGAAAAATAGATGAAAATTTTCCTTTTGTAGATGTAGATTGCCGTACATAATATAAAATACATAATTAAAGCAAAACATGCTTAAAACCATACTGCATAACAGAAGCAATAAAATATGTCTTAGTTTCCTTGTTAATAGAGATCATGGAATCCATGTATCTCACACAAGCAAAATAAGTTAAGAAAAATAAAATAGGAATATTTATTCAAGATCAATTTATGCATTCATCCATTTATGGAATTTAACTTCTCATTTAGGACTTGAATTTCACAGTAGATACTCTTCCTTCCGCCCTCTGTAATTTAAACTGAAGAGATAAGAACACTTTTACACTTTTACTCTTGAGCAGCTCTCATGTAGAAGCATGGATTGTTGTTAAACTCATAGAACTAAGGTCCATTCCTACTAGGTAACCGGTCATTTATATAAGTTAATATTTTCAATTATCTGTATAAACAGAACCAGTAGTGTTTGGGAAACACAGATCTTAGTTTAAACTGATTGCACACATTAAACAGTTTAGTTTACACCAAGCCATTTTGGAGAAAAAAGGCCATTGGTGGTTAAGAAAATACCCCAGCCAACTCATACCAACCTAAATTTGAACTCCAGCATTTCAAGTTCAGAAGGCAGATATTCACTAGAGAAGAGGGTATGTAGTAGGGATAAACTATATGTTAATCATGTAGTTACAATGAAAGATGCAGAGGGCTATTTTTATTTATTTTCATTTCATGCAGCTTTATTCTGTTGACTGCTTTGCATAGAATTCTACAGAAAACAAATATTCTATTATTCATAAACCATGTTTGTCATTAGGCCACAATTGGAAGACAAGTGGTTCCTGGAAGATTACTTTCACCAGATGGATCTGCAGTAAGCTTCCAAAATGCTTTTCCTCAAGCTGCTTCAGGTGTAAATGTGTCTGCAGGAACACTTCAGCGGTTACCCCAAGGCCATCTACAAGGTAAATATTATTTTCACCCATATGAGGTAGAGTAACAGATTCTAAAATATATACACGGTAGAAAAAAGGTTTAAATAAATCATTAATTGGCTTCTTGAAGAAGTGAGGAATTGGTAACATAGGCATATTGCTTGTAATTTTATTTTGTAATTTATGTTGTTTACAGTCCAGCAACGTGTTCAAATGAGGATTGCTCCAGGCATGGTTACGGGAGCTGTACGTGAAGGTCCTACGAGAGTTGTTTCTGTAGTTCCAGGAGGCCAGGTGATTCAGCATTCGGGGGTGGGGGTTGGTATGGCTTCTGGCAGAATAGGCCTAGCCCCTCCCCCACCTCCTCCTCCTTATCCTGGTCCACCGCCACCCTATCCTGGTCCTTGTCAACAGGTGAGTCTCCACAAGACACAGTTCCTCCTGCTGATATTTCATCAGAGAGAAAGAAACAAGACATTTTTTTAATCTAAATTCAGCATAAATGTTTATAAGCAGAAAATGCATACATATGAGTTTTCTTATAGTGATAAATGGAAGATAAATGAATAGAAGATAATCTTTTCAATTGAATTAATTTATATCATATCAGATGCTTCAAGAGGCAGGCTGATAAAAATTGAGATATAAAAGAAATTTGGTTTACTATTCAATAATTGATGCATATACAAAACTAGGTACTGGCATTGAATGAAATCTTTAGGCTTTGGCTGCAGTAGAAGCATTATCAGCTACAGTGAAAGCTGAAGTTTGTGCTCTCAGAGCAGTTTCTGATTGTGATGTTGCAAGATATGCTTAAATATATGCTATGAATATGCTTAAACAGAATTACATATTTCTAGTGTGGAAGTTCTAAACCAGCTAAGTGCCATTGTTATCGATTTTTAGTTATGTATCTCAAAATCATCTCTGTACCAAGGCCAATGTAGCACATTGCTATGTGCTATGTGCTATGTGCCATGAGCTTTTCAAGTAACTGAAATTGCTGTCATCAAATGTGCTGCATGTATGTTCAGTACCCATGGAAGTTCAAAACCATTTATGTGCCATTCAGTTCTGCTTGCAAGAAGGAAGGATTTTTTTGTTTTATTCTGCTTTTTCAGAATGTTAAATGTAGCAAATAGTAGCTAATACTAGGTCAAAAAGAAAGGTGAAGGGTAGGTTCTAGGAAATCTAGCACACAAAGAAACTAAAGGGAGAGTCATATATGCAAAGACAGTGAAGCCTGCAACTATTGCAATGAATCTGCAAATGATCTTTCAGCTTCCATCCCTGATGTATTCAGCAATGAAACATTCAAGGCAACTAGGCTGTTTAATTTTGGGATTCATATCCACGATACACCTGATGGAGTTATGTGTTTATGGCACGAGGGTGAAGGTTTTAGAGAAGGCAATGAAATGGCATCTGCTCTCCTTCGTGCTCTAATGACAAAGCAACTAACCTAGCAAGTAAGAAAAAGTTGATCATATGGAGTAATAACTGCGCAGGACAGATAAAAATCGAATGATAGTATTTCTGTACTTATTAAGCTGGACTTCTTAGATCAGATCGACCATAAATTTTTACAAATTGGACATAGTTTTAGTGCCTCTGACCATGATTTTGCACTAATAGAAAAGAGATGGAGAGCTAGCAAATGCCAAGTAATGGGAGATGTTGAGACAGTTATAAGAGTAGCTAGGCCATCGAGACCATTTAAAACTTTAAATGTTGGTGGTAAATTCCTAGATTTTGACTGTGCAGCAAAGAGGCTCATTATTACCAAGTAACTTCAGATCACCAAAATGTGCTGGCTACAATTTTAGAGAGGAAAAGGAGGTACAAAAATAACTTTCAGTGACATTGAGGAGTGGACAGAACAGAATGTCTTATGCAAAGGAATTACAATGGATGATTTTATCAATGCAGAACTGCAGTCCTAATATTGATTACTCAGAGTTAAGTGTAGATAAAAAGAAAGACTTAATGAAAATTAACTATATTCATCCAGAAAATAGACAGTTTTACCTGGAATTGATTGCTCACTAATTAGCAGAATTTTCCTGTTTCCAATATATATTACACAATTATGTTACACTCAGAATTTACTCCAATAGCAAAAATTATTGATATTTTAAATGTATATGCTATTATTCAATATGTTCCTTAGATGGTTTTGAATGGAAAATGTGTGGCACATAGATGATTTCTATTTTTGTGACTTAAAAGAATATTTTTCTTTCACTGTCGATAAAGCAAGCTTCTCTAAAGTACTTGTGTGAGTTTTCTTTATCATGTAGTATGTTTGTGATTTTTTTGTAGTGAAATGAATGATATTGAAAAGTTAATCACTTTTTCTTCAATAGCTCAAAACTATGAATTTGGTACTTACCTGGTTTAGAATTTCCATGCTACATTTATGAAATACATATATTTGTGCCAACCATTTAGAGACATTTTCTTAATTTCAGTCATAAGGTAAACTAGTCCTTTATTAAATTTAAAGGGAGTCGATTAATGATTAGTCCTTTATGTTCACTGACAGGGTTGCCAATTGATTACTTGTTGAGGTATTTGTTCCTCCTTTTTCATGTCACATTATTGTTGGTTTGTTTATCTTAAATCTTAGTTCACTTTCATTGAGAAATTGAAAAGAAAAGTTATTATTTGTGCTGACTGCAGCTCAGTCATCATCTAAGGTACATTGTTTATTTGATCTTCTACTGAATTAGTAGTTTCTTTAAAATCAGCTACACGATGACACATATATAACTATTTGTAACCAAAAAATGTACTTATCTTAAAAAAATGTCAATTTTTCATAAGATAAGTGAAGTTTCTTGTTACAAATAGTTATATTTGTGTAATACTTGTTGCTTCACTGTGGCTAGCTTCATTTTCTATGTAATTATCAGCTACACGAGTTAGATGTGAAGTTGCATAGTCACTTCCCATACATATTCCCACTTATACTGTAATGACCCATGTTGTTTAAGCCTAAATTCTATACAGGAGGGGTAATTGTTGAGGCCTACCTGGAAGCCATTGCAGTAGCCTCATGGTTGTTTCCATTAGGGCAATATCTTATAACTTTAAAAATGCCCCGCCCCCCTTTTGGGTGGAAGTGAAAGGCTACTTATGCATGTTAACCCATCCACAAAGACTACCAAACAACCTTCATCGGGCTGCCAGTATTCTGTATCCTATTTGCTGTTAGAATAAAGTATAGTATTCCTCCGCATTCTGCACTGAGTTCTGCCTCTAGTACACCACTGGTTAACATAACATCTGCATGTGTACACATAAACAGTAATGCCGTCACCTGAATTTAACTGCTATCTTTCTTGTTATATCAACCAGTGCATTGTTTAACATCTGAGAGCCATTGCTTTTGCATAATCACATGTATCACATTGTAAGAAAAATTAATCAGTATTTCTGTAATTAAATGATGAAAGTTACAAAAACATAAAACGTAAAGCCCTATATCAGCTGCGTATGCAAAGGAACAAAACCAAGCTACTTACAGATATTAATTTGAATCCAAAAATGCTGCAATTCCTTCCAAGTCAAAGGTCTCTAATTCACTGCTGTCATTGTCAGTTTTCAATCCCACATTGTCAGTGTTCCCTCCATACCCCACGTATGCTTCTCTTCTTTAGTCACCTGTTGAACACATTCACACCACCTTTCTTCAGTAATTTCTTAAATGTTGAATACACTAATTCCTTCAATTTTAAGTAAAATAAGTTATTAATTAATATTGTAGTATTTTAGTTAGTGCATTTATATGTTTAAATATTTAGTGAACAGAAGTTTGAATTAATTTGCAAATACATTTATGTCCATCATGTTTCATTAATGAAATATGTCTTCCATAGCTTTGCAAATCATGCAGTCGCATCAGAGTTTGACCCTCGGCTTCCAGCCAGTACTAACCTATTAACTTCCAAACACATTCGGGAACAAAAATGCACCCTCTATCATTATATATTCTTCAAAGAGAAATATTGTAACACTGTTGCTCTGCTACCCTCTGCTTCTATCTTAGCCAAAGCCTTGCAGTGTCATTTGAAGCCTTATCTAGTTATTGTAAGATCTGTGAGGAAAATATGCCCTTGAAGTTCACATCATTATTTTTAATAAGCAATTAAATAATTTATTTTTATACATAATTGTTGGAGAACAGTTACATTGTGAATAGAACACTTAAAATATGATATATCAGAATAATATAAAACAAGAGTATAATTTTCAGAGATCTAATAAAGAACAGTTTGCATTTGATTTATTTAAAGTTTTCTTTTTTAATATTGGAGGAACATCTACCACAGACTGCTCCTTTTTATTAATGCTAATTGGCAATGTGCACAAGTCTACAAACATATGACACAGTCATCTACTTCCTTTACTTCTTATCTACCTACGTACATATATGTTTACACATTTGCAGTTTCAAGGGTGAATTTTAAATGGTTTCTTGGCATGTTAGTTGTTTCTTATGATTGTTACAGCATCTTAATACTCTGTACCAGCTTTTATATTTCAGTTTTCTCATGTTAAATTGTTCCTTTAAAACTTTTCATTTCTATAGTTGTAATATTTGTACAAATAACCTATACTTTAAGCCTTATGTTATTCTGTGTAATTTTTGTGCTTTCATTCTGGACTGTATATGGTTTAAAGTTTTTTTTTATATATATATAAAAAAGGGGGAAAAAGCTTTGGGTTTTTGAAAGCTATTTGTTTCACTGTCACATTTCTCAAAATACTAATTTCATGAACATTATTTAATATATAATGCTTACAGGTCTGTGTTTTGTTTTTGTTTGCTCTAAGAAAAAAAGAGTAATTTTATTCTAAATTCTTGGCTATTGTTGTTGCACTTATGTGATCTTGTTGGCATTGTTTGTAGCTTTGAATTTTGATGTTGAAACAGACCAGCCAGTAAATACTGTAATTGACCTACTCTGTCTCCTATAAATTGGTGCTTAAACTGTATATACAATTCAACCTTATACATAATTTAAAAAAAATGCTGCACATGCTTCAGAGCATCTTCCCTTATTTTCATGTTAGCTATACAAAAACTAAAATAAGACACTGCCCAAAAGTAACAATTATCACTTCAAGAACGTTTTAAGGATCTACAGATCATTTTGTAGTTATTATTTTTAATGCAAAGAAGCAACAATTATGCATTTTGATTGTAATATGTCATGCTTCAAATGAAATGCTGAAAAGTAACTTTATTAGGATTTGTATCAATTACCTCAAAGCACCATTTAGGAGAGTAATATTGCTCATAATAGTTATAATAAATGTGTAACAAAGTTCTTATTGAATATAAACTTCAAAACTAGTATTACACAAATACAAATATTTGCCACTAAGGCTTCACTTATCTTAAGAAATTGGTGTTAATACTTCTTTTCAAATGGAGATCGATTTCACAAAAAATTGCTTGCGTCCTCAGTCCATAAACAAATTCCGTTAATATTTACTGGCTGTGTCAAAAGTTGGAAGTAGATGCAGGTTGTTGATTTTTTTTCCAGATTTGTGGTGGTTGGATGTTTTTCTACCTAAATATAAATTTCAATTAATAAAAATTATGTTGATGTAGTAGACTAATAATGATTAATCTTTGCTAACAATTTTGTATGAGTTATTTTGTGCATGTTTATGTACTGTGGTGCTCAAAATAAGAATGCTTAGTAATAATTCATCCATCCCTTTCAATCTACAGTATGAATATTATGGAATAATTTGTGTTCTTGTAAGTTAAGGTACATCTAGCCATTATTCACTTGAGTTAAATTTTTTCAAGTGTAATATTGGATTACATTGTTTTTTTAAACTATGAAAAAGAAAAAACCATAATGCAGAACTAGTCCATTACATTGTCCAACATTGACATTTTTAAAAATATAATATATTTTACCATCTGCCATATGGAGAAAAATGTCATTCATTTTCGTAGTTTTACATCAAGTACTATATTATTTTTTTATCAAAATCATATAGTTTATAATATTATTAGCATTGAATCTGCAACTAAACTGCCTAGCTATCTTTGAATGTCACAATGGGTCATGCTTAAGGACTATTTGTAGGTGCTCCGAAAATTAGTTTGCAACATATTAATAATTTCAAAATAATATGCGTAAACATTTAACAATTGTTGCATTCTTTCAAACCACATAGAAAATGTCTTAACCTTTTTTTAAGAATTTTGACTGCTTACGTAGACTCCAGTGGGTTTATCCAGTATAAGGTCTCTGCTATGAATTGGCAATTTGAGAATCCCTTCTAAAAAAGCAGTGAATGAGATTTTAGTGTTACAGCAAGGAGTTGCATCTCCAACCATTGTCTTTCCATTCCACAAATGTGCAGTGAATCTCTCTTGGCTATATATTACCAGACTTGTAGCCAAATATTGTTTATTACAAAGAATATGCAGTTGTTTTTATTGACACTATGGTAGATTAAATATAAAATAAATTGGGCATATATTTTTGAATATTGTTTACATAATAGTGTCATATTTGAAACAAACCAATTTCAGCTTCACAGATCTGAGAATGTACTTGATAAAATATTTTTGCCAGTTTTATGCTGATGCACATGTTCATTTTGCATTGTTTAAAATTTTGCTGGGTCACTTCTTTAGGATAATGATTGCTAATACTTTTGATTTGTTAGTTTTTCCATTTTGCTAGATCCCACTACAAGCCATGCTAAATGACATTGAGCACATCATACAGCACCTAATCTTCACCAAATTACAAAATAACATGCAAACACGAACATCTTTTATGTCCTCCCCATACCCATAAAACAGCAACATATTAGAGATTCTATACACACTTTAAATTTTACAAAAGGGTTGGGGGAGGAAATGTGGCATTAAGGGAAATGAAAAAGCTCTCAGAAGTCACATAAAAGTGTACAAAGAGCACAGTAATATAATTATCTGATTTGTGAATTATTTCTCAAATAATATTTCTCAGAAATAATAAATTAGAAAAAAGTATTCTTTTATAATTTCAGAAATAAGTCCTTTGAAATCTGAGTGTTCCAAAGAGGGACTTTTCTGAACTTTTAACTATTCAGAAATGAGACTATTTGAAAAGGCACATTCAGTAATACAACTGAGAAAGAAAATCAGATTTGAGCAGTTCAGTGCCACAGCTGGAGTTCAAACCACAGTCCTTGAATATTCCATACAGGCACACTTCCATTGAGCTCCCCTGGCCTTTTTCCATAAATGCATTATGAACCCTGTTTGTTTGATTTGTAAATACTCCAAGAAACCTCCAAGGCAGTAGTAGGTAGCTGAGTGTCATAACCTCAGAGGTGACTTTACTGCAGCAAGTACTTTATTACCAGTCTTGTAGCCAAATACCATGTTACTTACATATAGAAGTTGCCAACATTGTTTTTATCCACACTAAACAGGGATGGAAAGTGCACTAAACAGAGAAAGTTGAATCAGTCTTGGAATATCAAATGCTACATAACATGTAACAGACTTTAGCAGAATGTTTACATTTCATTCCATTTCATTGCCAATTGGTCAGTTTGCGTCATCCTTAAGGACTAAAGTTTGTTTCAAATAACTTGACCCACTGATATGTATCCCTCCACATTTTACTGCATTCTTTTTTATCCTAATTGGCTAATGCTTTCAGAGCCTTAGCCGGTGCAGTGTACAAATCCAGTTCAAAACAAGGTCAGCAATAAAATTCATATGAACAAATATGTCATCACCACTGATAATGCACCTGCTACTGTTACTCATCCCGAGAGGCAGATTGGAGGCAAGGGATCCTCCTCCTTATTTATTTTAAAATTAACATGCATTGAAAGGTATAGGTCAAGATAAGGAGCTAGATAAATGTCCATTGTGTGGAGAAGGGAATGCAGACTTCCATTGTATATTATATTGTAGTCAAACAAAGATATGGAGAGAGCAGGCCTGGCTTCGTAAATGGGACAATTTGGGGGGCGAAATAGTAATTAGAAAAATTTTGTCAGTAAAAGGGGAAAAGAACAGGAGAAATATAGCGAATTATGAGATACGTCCAGAAAGTAAGTTCTGTTTGGTAATAAAATTAAATTGTGTACAGATACAGAACAATTATTTATTGCACAAAATTCTTAAGCTCTTAAACTACTTTTTCACATAACTGCCGAAATTTTGCAGGCATTTGTCATAGCGAGGCACAAGTTTTTGTATAGCTTCTTCATAGAAGTTTGCCTCCTGTGTCTTCAACCAGTTGGAAACATTTTCTTTCAGCTCTTCGTCATTGTTAAAGTGTTGACTGCCAAGGAAAGATTTGAGATGCAAAAACAGATGAAAGTTGCTAGGAGAGAGGTTAGGGCTGTACAGCGGGTGGTCAGACACGTTCCAGCCAAATCCCTGTAGGATGTTTTTCGTCGCATTTGCAGTGTGTGGTCGTGCGTTATCATGAAACACAACACCTTTTGACAGCATTCCTTGGTGCTTATTCTGTATTGCGCGGCGCAATCCTAGCATTCAGAAAACGAATCATAGATCTGATTTCACAATGGGATTTTCAATCAACATTGACATTGTAAACAAGCACAACAAAGCGTACGTGGCTGAAACGATCTCACAATGGCACATGTTTTTTCTCCTTGATACAGAGCATCTACCGCGCATGTGCGGAACTTTGATTACAGCGGAGATAGATTGAAACAGGACTTATTTTCTGGACGCCCCTTGTATTTAGGGAAAGTTAAAGAGAAATAGTTAAGAACAATTAAGAGAAAAATATAAATATGAATAAGTGAAATGACAAATGACAAAGAGGGCCTCTAATACACAAAAAACCTAAGGTTAGGTGTATGGGGAGCGAATTATTATTCAGTGGCAAGCAACATGGTAGGATTTTCAGGTTTTGGGAATATATGGCATTTTCCAGTATGGATTTTATAATTCTAACCTTGATTTTGTATTTCCATTTGATGATGTAAAAGGAAAGATGAGAGATAAATTACAAATTAACACACATTCCAGATAAACTAACTCTGTTTCAATTTATATTTAATTCTTACGGTTATGAAAGTATAAATTTGACAATTTTCTTTGAACATATTAAGATATATCATGTTAAATAACACTCATTTTTACCGCACAACAGTCTATACCATGATAGCAGCCAATGAGAGGTGATTAGGTCACGTGAGCTTTAAGAGATATAGGGCAAGCTTAAGTGAAACAAGGATTAATTTACACACCTTACTTGAGGGACACTCATACTCGATTCACTCATTACTTATTCAAATATGTTGACTGTCTCACTTTTGTAGCCAGAGAAATTTACTTCAGTGTGAGGCATAGTCACTCATTGCACCACCATTAAATAATGATGGATGACATCAATTAATTTTTGTCTTTTCCAGAACAAGTGTTACTTGGAATGCTGGACTGTGAATTATGCATTTATTTCTTTATTCACTGGATTCATAGTCTTCTATGTGCTATGTTATTCCATTGTGTTCATTTGTGGGTTAAGTTCAATGATTGTAAGTTTTTCTCCACAAAAATTGAAGCAACTTGTGAAGAAGAATGATCACATTTTGGAAAATAATTCAGAGTGTCAGTGTTAAAAAGATATTTGTATATTTGCATTCCTTCCTCTGCTCACTCTTGTACAAACTGTTTTTTTTTTTTTTTTTTTTTTTTTTTAATGGTTATTTTTTTGTAAGAAACCAAAGCTACTGACAGTGAAGCAATCCAAATATTATAAATAAACTACAATGGTAATGAACTTCACTTATTTATTTTAAAATTGTCAAATTCTCTGAGACCGGTTTTGTGATGTTTTTATTGCAGCTTCAGCCAGTAGACTATCAACTTTCTGGTCACTTCTGGTAGATGACAGATATTCCATTATTTTCCATCTACTGGGGTAAAACTTATTGACCGAATTTATTGACAGTATTTCAGATTCATTTTAAGAGTAGAAATATCATTTACATTTTTTTTTTATATTTAAATTTTTCTATCCTTTTGTATATAAAATCTTTATTGAAGCATTAATTAAAGCAGTTTTAATAATGTGTTTATATTCTGTACTAAATTCCTCTTTATCATTGTATATTTATTAACCAGTAAATCAAACTATTAAAAACAGCAAATTTATGTGAAAAGGGGTTGAAACCTTTATTTTTATATAATTATCATTGTGAGTTGGTTTCCTATAAATGCCGAAGATTAATTTATTGTTTTTTTTTTTTTTTATTATCTTTAGATCCAGAAATGTATAATGAAGGTCTGTCTATATTAACAAGAAATAGAAGAATAAGCTTTTGTAAATCTAGTGAGTGGAGAAACTCATGTTGTGCTACACATCAAATATGTTTGTGTCTAGACCATGCGAAAAGAATGGAATATCAAAGCCATCACATAGCAATTAGCTCTTAAAGTATTTTATTGTTGCTTAAGCCTACAATTTTCTTCTATTCCCATTGTACCTAAAATGAAATATATAATAAAACTATTTCTGCAAATATCTCAATTAACATGAAGTAAATATTGCATTCCGGGCTTATGGGCCGTGGTCTAGAAATTCTTGAAGAATAAATTGACATTTCACTAGGAACTGTGCCTAGCCTCATCAGGGAAGTAATCCATTTGTTCTTTTTTTGTGTGTGTGTGTAATTTACGTCCACCAACATTTAGTCATATCGGACGATGAATGAAATGGGTGAAATGATGCTCAATGCGTCCGGGGTCCATGGCGCTTAGAGTTACCCAACATTCGTCATTCAGGATAAGGGAAAACCCCGGAAAAATACCTTATCCAGGTAACTCACCCTGACCGAGATTCGAACTCGGGACCTCTTGAACGTGAGGCAGACATGCTACCATCTACGCTACAGAGGCGGGCAATCCATTTGTTGTAAGAGTCAGAACATTCACTCTTGTGGGGCCATGATATCGATTTTAAGAACACACAAGTCCTCTCATCAACCATCAGCTATCATGCTTGTCTACAGATAGAAGCAATAGAAATATGTAAACATAAAAATAATTTCAACCGAAAAGAGGAAGTTCTATGAATACATAGAGCATGGGTTCCCACATTAGAAAAACTTGAATCGCACAAGCAGAAGAGTAGCAGTAAACACATGAGCCAGTCAGACAGAATGTGATCAGCCGTAGCCGCGACGTTCTCTAGCCAATATAAATTACAACAAATGCCCAACCTGCTCCAATAAAACTAAACCTGCTTCATTCGACTTCTTACTCTCACAGCAGGCAGATCACTTCCCTGATGATGCAAGGCGCAGTTCCTGGCGAAACATTGGTCCATTCTACAAGAACTTCTAGACCACAAAATGTAACATTTATCTTTAAGACACCAGCCCTCAAAGCCTCAGCTTATGTATAATATGAAGTAAATAGAAAAATAAGTATTTTTAAGAACAGTTTGTACCATAGTGAGTAGAGAAAGTCATGTGAGTTCACACATCAGATGTTTTAGTTGTGACTGATATTGGCACCCAAGGAGTAAGTATGAGTGTCCCTCAAGTAAGTACTATGGATCTTCCTGTAAGTGTGTTTAAAAGAGTGACAGAGTAATTTATTGCACAAAGCTGACCCAAGCTCCATAAATCAAAGTTAATTTATTATAATTAAAGTTATAAAAAAATTTCATTTGAACTATAACCAAAACAAAATTAAGAAAAGTGTCATTCATATTTCACCAAAAAAGCTTTAGCGCTTATTTAATTTATTTAGTTCTCTGCATCATTTTACGTACTTCTGTACTAGTTTCTCTTCCAGATTTTGTTGTGATTATGGTATTCACATTTTTCCCTAATACAGGACTAGTAAATCAACCTGTGAATGGTAGAATGGCTTTGTTTTGTATTTTCAAAGTTATATTTGAAAAATTGATTTTTCACAAATAACAATTTTAATGGTATAATGTATTATTTCTTGCTTGGAACTACATATAATGGATTTTGCATGATATGTGAATCTGGGGAATGGAACTTTTCATGTAACTGACTTATTTTGGGCACCACCACTTTCAGAACTCATCCCAAGGAGATTCTCAGCAGCAGCAGATGTTAAGAAAGAAAAAAAAAATTAATGAAAGCTAAATCACTATAAAATATTTGGAAACAACCTCCAATAAATTTTAACTGTCAACTTCATGCTTACGTGGTTTTGCTAAACAGAAAAATCATAAACAAAAATGAGTTTTTGAGGTGTCCTAACTGGATATTACACATATATCTCGAATATTAACTTTTCAAATTATCAATGTCTGGAGGGAGACATTAAAAGGAAAACAGCTCCTTACTCATTTTCCCAGGAAATCTTGTCATGCATGGCATAATAATGTGTTATTTAGAATTTGGACTAATGCAGTATCACATATATGACTTTACTTTTACACAACCAAAACACTGTCCTTCTAACAGCTTGCTCTCTGGTCCAGTCTTTGGTTTTTTCATCTTGCACTTGTAAGCACAAAAGCACTGATCCAGATTTTAATGCTTAGTGTATCACCTGCAGCACTGTATCATCTTTATATATAAAATATGAGGGTCATCTAGAAAATAAAGAAAGATTGCACATGGTGTTTCGTGCATATCTCCCACTATTGCAATTGCGTTAGCAGCAGGTAGCTTTGTCTTTGGTTTCTTTGTGAGCCAAGTCTTGTTCCTGTGCAGTCACGCATATGGTTTGTACAGTGATTTAACATGGCATCACCAATCAAAAATCCTGCCAAATGTGAAACATGAAGCACCATTCGTTTTCTGAATGCTCAAAACTTTAAGCATATAGGCATTTATAGGCAAATAAATAATGTTTATGGTGAAGGTGCAATTAACAAGTCATTAGTGTGGAAATGTTCCATTATGTTCAATGAAGGATGACCAGCATGCATGATGAATATCAGAGTGCGAGGCTATCATTTGTTAAGGAAGAACTGAAGAAAAAGGATTGATGACGGAATTTAGGTATATCAATGTTTCACTTTGAGCACATTACACAAATCTTTTCCACAAATTTCACATTGGCTCCTGCATGAAATAGTGACAGTGCACCTTGGATACAAGAAAATGTGTGCTCAGTGGGTGCCAAAATTCTTGAATGATGGAAACAAGGCGAATTGCATGGGAGCAGCCCTTGGATTTTTGACACAGTGTAACAAAGAGGGTGATGATTTGCTTGACCACATTGTTACTGGAGATGAAACATGGGTTTTGTACAAGATTCCTGAAAACAAGCAGCAGACAATGGAGTGGTATCACACAAATTTGTCCACAAAACCCAAGAAGGAAAAGTCAAATTTAAACATCTGGAAAGTCATGGCAATGGTTTTTTGGGACTGAAAGAGTTTAATCCACATTGAGTTCATTCCAAGTGGAAGAAAGAATAACCTCAAAAGCCTAGTGTGCAACTATTCAATGGCTTCAATGTGCAATTCAAAACAAGTGATGTAAAATGCTATCAGCAAAAATATTCTTCATTCATGAAAGTGCCTGGCCTCATGCATCACCATGAACACAGCAGGAACTTCAAGGCCTAAACTGAGAAATCTTTGGTCATACTACTTACAGCCCAACTTGGCACCAAGTGATTATCACTTATTCCCAAAACAAAGCATTTTGGGTGGAACATAGTTTGCAAGCAATGAGGAACTCAAGCAAGCAGTGACAACAGCTTGGTTTAAATCTTTGGCAGCAAATGAATACAACAACGGTATTGAAAAACTGGTACCATGTTACAACAAATGTCTTGACAAGTATGGTGATTATACATAGAAAATTAGTGTAAAGTCATGTAATTTTAAAAATAAAGTTTGGTGTTGATATCATTTGTATTGATTCAACCATCCTCAGTTGTTCTTTACTTTCTGAATGACCCTCGTATAATAAAAGCAATGCATTCTTCAGTACATTTCTAAGTAAATGTATAGGTACTGGAAGATTTCAGACTTATCCTAAGACCTAGTGAATTGACAATTAGATAATTGCTCACTCAAAAAATTATAAATGTGATATTGAAAGTCATGAGAAACCCATTGTTTAAATTCAAATTCCAGCAATGTAACAAAAGTTACTGCAGGAACTTAATCTATAGATTTTACATCAGATATTGCCATATTGTGAATTCATTAGCTTGTATCACATTAGTATTTCCAATCTGGCAGACATCAATATTTTATTTTGACAGCATACTGTCGTTGATTTCCTTGTCAAAAAGACAAAATCTGCTGCTGAAATCCACCTCAATACTTCATATGCCCATGGAGATTTGTGCATAGGTGCCAGCAGTGTTAAGAGATGGATAAAACATTTCAAACATTTACTCAAGAGTATTGTTTGCGGTCACTTTCTAACTGCCTTTACAGAACCCAAGGAAAGAAGTTGGTGAGTTCATTAAAGAAGACAGGCATATCATATGGATCAAATTGCTGCTACACTTGCAGTAGGATATAGTGTAGTGCAGTGTGATTGAAAGTTAGGTTACTGAAAAGTTTATGCCCATTAGGTGCAGCTTTATTGACTGAAGATCACAAACTTCAGAGAAAAATCATCAGTTTAAACCTCCAGACATTTAAAAAAAAAAACAATCAGTTAAAACCTTCAGAGATTTCAAAGTGAAAATAGTGGTCTTTTGACAAGACTGTGGCTAGCAGTGAAAACTGGTTTCATCATTACAAGCCTCAAACAAAGTGCCAAAGTGTGGAACAGCACCACTTGAAATTTGCTATTGAAGAAGAAAACGAAGGTAATGCAATTGCTGCGAAAGTTATGGGCAGTGTTTTCTGGAATGCATAGGTTTGCAGTCTGTAACTTGGTTAAACCATAAATACTGCTTGCTACATCCAGACACGTTTGAAGCAATATCATGCATTGCTCATGTCACTATGGAGGAGAAGATAAGGACATTCTGATGGGAAACTCTTCCACATTTTCCCGTATAGTCCTGACTTTGCTTTCCAACTACCATCTTTTCAGTTTTGTTAAGGAACAGCTGTGAGACCAATGCTATGAAACAGTGGAAGATATTCAAAAGCAGTGCATTAGTTATTCAGGCAGATAAATATCATAAAGGTATAAACTTGAAAGAAGCGTAGGGACAGTGAAGCACAAACTAGTACAAAATTGAATCGAGAATATATTGACACATTGCTTCACTCACCTGTTTATTCACAGGACATGTTTCAAGAGCTCTTGCTCTTATCCTCAGCTGATACTCGACTAGTGCAAGTTGTAGTGGTTTCTTCTTTCTCCGTATTGTCAATAGATGGCGTGATGTACTTGTCAAAGATGTCCGGTGGTGGAGTTTCAAAATTCATGACTATATGACGATTTTTGTTAATGAAGATTTTTTCCCATACGGAAAGGTCTATGGGGTGATTAACGTATTTTATTAGAGATGTTTCCAATTGATGTCATGTCTAGTATTCAAAAAATGAAAAGCCACTGCTGATTTTTCTGTTTCACCATTTTTAATGTTTCTCATATGTTCTTTAGTTCTGATGTTAATATTTCTTTTTGTTTTTCCTATATAAATTTTAGGGCAAGTTCACATTTGATCTCATAGATTCCTGGTTTTTCTTTGGTAGTGATTGAATTTTTGGGAGGGCCTTTTAACAAATTTCTGATTCAAATCTTCAGATCCTTCACAAAATTTGAAAATTTAAGTATCAAAAACTCGTTTGAACTGTTAAATCTCCTGAAGGACACAAAGATCAACTCTACAGATGCTTTAGTTTCCTTTGACGTCATTTCTTTATATCCAAGTATACCTACCAATGAACTTATTCCACTTCTCAAAAAATGGCTGGAATCAATACAATTAACACCTGAAGAAATAGAAGAACTTTCACAACTTACAGAAATTTGTATCAATCAAAATTTTTTCAGCTTTAATGGACAAATCTATAAACAAAAAACGGGCCTGGCTATGGGCAACCCATTGTCTCCCTTCTTGGCAGATTTATTCATGAGTGCTTTTGAAACACATATCACAAAAGCTTTTCCAAATTATTTCAAAGTATGGTATCGCTATGTTGACGACATTTTTGCAATAGTACCTAAAAAACTCATACAAGATGGTCTTAAACTTTTGAATATACAAAATCCAGCTATAAAATTTACATTGGAAACAGAAGAGGATGGTGTGCTCCCCTTTTTGGACATCAAGATCAAAAAAATGAACAACAAACTCACTTTTGGTATCTACAGGAAACCGACACACACAGATAATTACATTAAGAACAACATTTTCAACCCAAAACAACACCAACATGCCATTTTCAACAGTTTAATCTTTCGGATGATCAACTTTCCACTAAACAGAGAAGATTATCAAGAAGAATACCTACACATAAAAAAAGTAGCTATATCCAACGGTTTCAACCCAAATTTAGTAGACAAAACTGTTAACAGACTCAACAAAGCTAAGAAAATAAAAGAAACCACCACCCTAGAACCTACAGGAGAAAAAGAGAAAAAACTTTTTAAAAAATTCACCTTCCACCCATCAGCCTATAACAAATTCCAAAAAATCTTCTCAAAACACAACATAACTCTTGCACCTCAAAATAGGTTTAATATCAGAAATTTGTTAAAAGGCCCTCCCAAAAATTCAATCACTACCAAAGAAAAACCAGGAATCTATGAGATCAAATGTGAAACTTGCCCTAAAATTTATATAGGAAAAACAAAAAGAAATATTAACATCAGAACTAAAGAACATATGAGAAACATTAAAAATGGTGAAACAGAAAAATCAGCAGTGGCTTTTCATTTTTTGAATACTAGACATGACATCAATTTGGAAACATCTCTAATAAAATACGTTAATCACCCCATAGACCTTTCCGTATGGGAAAAAATCTTCATTAACAAAAATCGTCATATAGTCATGAATTTTGAAACTCCACCACCGGACATCTTTGACAAGTACATCACGCCATCTATTGACAATACGGAGAAAGAAGAAACCACTACAACTTGCACTAGTCGAGTATCAGCTGAGGATAAGAGCAAGAGCTCTTGAAACATGTCCTGTGAATAAACAGGTGAGTGAAGCAATGTGTCAATATATTCTCGATTCAATTTTGTATCATAAAGGTATTTTCAAACTTGCAGAAAGATGAAAAAAGTGTGCAGAGAAATGGAGGCTAAGTTCAAAAGTGACTAAAAGTCTGTAGAATAAGATGATGCTCTTGGTTTGTGTAAAACAATTAAGATTAAAATTGTATAAAATTGGAGCTCATGTCTTTCAGTATTGCCCTCATATTTAAAAAGAAAACCCTCTTGTTTGAATGTGACAACTCACACTGGTAACTGTTATCACAACTAAAAGTTGCAATGTCTTGTATTTCCAAAGGGATATGATTTTTGGTTGCTACTCTAAACATAGAGGTTTCAAATCTTTCTTTGGGGAAAATTCAGTGATGTTATTTTACATTTATAAGTACAAATTTAAAATTGTTTATCACTCTAACTTCACTTTTCATACCAGAACTTATTGGAACATGTTTTGGAGGCTGTTGTCTCCATCATCATCTTGATTCACTTTTCCGCTTCTTCTTGTGACTTGTAGAGGGAAATATTCAAATCAGAAGCACTACTAACAGTGAAGTATTCTTCATTTGTTGCAGTATTTTGCAAATGTAACTGCTTATTCTGAAAAATACTCCAACAAATTGTAGATGGAATTTTGGTTGGATGTACTGCAGTATAAGATGCTTTTTCTGTGTGACATCTAAGTTAAATTGTGTTATTTTGGTGTATGAATAATTTTTCTGAGATGGAGAATTCTGCTATTTTTCTAAGGGTCTTTAGAAGCTTAGGTTTTTCTTTCAGCTTATCTGTGGACCTAAAATACTTTGCATTTCTGATTTCTCCATTTGTTTATATTTCATGTTTTGTAAGTGTTCTTTAAATTTTATATTCATGTTTCTCTTTTTCTTCCTATGGTACTTTTTTGCGATCTGTAGATCCAATTCCATAAATACCAACAATTTTCCTTCACTAGAAATGTTCTTGAACTTCTTTCTATAATGGTCCCTATTTTATCTCATTTTTCCTTGGTTAGAACTGTGCTGTTTATCTTTGTCTAACATGGACCAAGTCTATTTAAATTTGTCTAACAAACTATAAATTGTGAATTTGTTAGGAATAGTGGCACCAGGGAATGTTTGAGTAAATTCTTCAAGCTGACAGTCTACACATGACCGAGAAAATTTAATAAGTAAACACAAGTTGTGTAATATGCATGTAAACTGTGTAAATATAGGGTCTTTCAACAAGAGTGTCCTATCTTTGAACTTAAATAAAACACATTCTATAAATGATAGAGCTTTATTTATTTATTTTTTTTAATATAATTAATGTCATTACATGTGGAAAAGAACATCAATTAAGTGACCGTCGTGACTTCGTTGGGTTGGTGTATATGAGGTTGACCAAGTTTTCAATTACAGAAGTACGTAAATTAGGTCTAACTTCACAAATAACACGTGTGATGTTATTCATATGATCATTTATTGTTTCTGGCTTGTTGGCATAAACTCAAGATTTAACATAACCCCACAAGAAGTAATCCAACAGTGCTAAATCACATCATCTTGGGGGCCAGTTAACATCACAGAAATGAAACATCTGAACTTCTTCAAGTGATCATTTGTTTTGAGAGCAGTACGGCATGTAGCACCATCTTACTGGAATCAGATGTTTCTGAGATCCATACCATCCAACTGAGGTAAAAATAGTCCCTTATAAGAGCCCGGTATCTTTCTCCAGTAAGAGGTTCTCCATTTTCATCTTGGTAAAAATATGGACCAATAAACCACCTTACCAAAATCGACTCCACACAGTAACCTTTTGGGGATAAAGTGGCCATTCTTGAATCTGCATTGAATTATTCCAGGTCAGCTTCCAATTGCTCCACAGCCCAGTTAGCCAATACATGGCGTAACGTATTGTCATTGGGCTTTAGTTCTTGAGTTAACACCATTTTGTAAGCGTGCAACTTCAAGTCCAGATGCACAGTTTGCCAAATTGTAGTTGGCAAAAGCCCCAGTTCTTGCACTGAACAAGCAATTGATTTGTTTCCCTTCTTGTTTACACTCTCACGAATGGTGCCTATATTTTCATTGGAGCACTTGCATCAATTATGTACAGGCATTCTTTGATTGCTGACAGAACCACTTCTTTCAAATTTATTGATCAAATGCTGAATCATTTTCTCGCAGGGACAATTATGCACATTGTAAACTTCACCCAGTACATGGAAGGTTTGGTGAACAGATGATCCATTTTAATAATAAATTTTCACAAGTTCTACACGTTGCTGAATGCTGTAACGTTCCACGGCTATTTTGTCAATAACAACATGAAAACAATTGCTGCTGTAATTTAGTAACAACAGCAGCTAACACATGTTAAAGATAAGGACACTCTTGTTGAAAGACCCCTTGCAATCAGCAGATAGTTTCACATACTATTTGTTTGATTTACCATGCAAGATTGAACTGAAAATGATGCACTTAGGAAGGCCATAAATGATGTTAAAATAAATTAGAGATAAGCTGAATTCTTTCCAGTGTTAGAGCTCAGTTAAATTTTCTCAAATGTTCATACCCCTTAAATACAAAATTGCAAGCATTTGATTAATTTAATCATGTCGTTACTGTTTATTCAAAATGTGGTATGGTTTTAATCTTTATTAGCCAGAAAGAAAGAGAACTTGAACTTTTACCAGATTTAATATTTTATTCATAATTTGATTGTGTTATTTTTTTATTATTATTTTAAGTTATTAAAATAACACCAACTTTAGTGTTGATCACATCTGCTATACATTATTTGAAAAAGAGAAACAAAAAATTAAGCTTATGGAACAGTTCATAAGTTTACAAATGGCACACATTTATATTCAACTGCTTATCCAACATCACATGTGGAACATATATCCAGAACAGAACATGCAGCCCACAGTTTGTAACTTGTGCTGCCTGCCCTGCATCATTCTTGTAAAACATATGAATCCTAGCTCCTTAATCCAGTTGTTTGGTAGCTGCTGTAGTGTCAATATATATTAGTTTGTTTTGCATGGTTTATATAGTATGTAGTACCAATGCACTGCCAATTTATTTGCACTTGGTTTTTAAAATGTGTCCTTTTTGCTTTAAAGAATTGAACTTGACTAAACATATATTTTTGTTTAATATTTTTAATATTTTATATATTTTTTCTTTCCTATATGTGAAAGACAGAATTATTTAACAGAACCTATAAACTTTGAATTAATTTATTAAACTGCATTGACTTTTTTTTTACTTTATTTTTTTTAATACTCTGTACCTTATTTTTCAATTTATTTTTATATGGTGCACAGAAAATAGCGATATGCACTTAGCAACCATAATCAAGATACTCCTCTCGTTTTATTCTTTTCAATATTTAATAAATGACACAGGTTATTGTCGTAATAGCTTTTTACAAACATTTGAATATTTATAGTGAAACATCATTTTGTTTGTGTACTTGGGCATATGTATGTACTGAGCAGTGCCTCATATGCTCAGTGAAATGTCAGTGGCTTAATACATGGAAGAGGCATCAAGGAAAGCACTTTCTAGATGGATACATGGAAAATTTTTTTTTAAAGGAACATGAAGCCTTCTGGAAAATGCTATAAAATTAAATTATCACCATATTAAATGAAGTATTCAAAACACAAGAGAGATCAATATTTGAAAACTTCACTACATGGCTTCAGGAACATATAAAAGAGCATAAGATCTTGTATAATTGTCATCTAGATAGAAATTTTAGTCAGCAAATTGTAATCAGCCCTATAACAAAGGCTTTGGAACAACACAAAAAAATGTGAGAAAAACTATTGAATTTCAGTTAAACAGAGAAAACAAAAATACAGACTCTGGCCAATAAAGAAGGGTTCAATCAAAAGAAGTAATAGTCAAGTTTTCAGCAAAATTTTATGCATTTTTAATAGTCCTATGAGAAAAAAAAATATTCATATCATAAAATCTGTCAATATTTGACGATGTTTCATTCTGTAAAAGTACAAAAACTTCAATGGTGAAGATCCCGGAAAATGATTTGCTGTTCTTGAGGCTTTTGATGGAGGATTTTTAAACCATTACGTGACCTGGCCAAACAGTTCCACTTATGGAGAACTTATAAGTAATCTGACTAAGAAAAAATTCTCCGGCCAGTGAATAATGAAGCTTTTTGTACCAAACGATCTTTTACCTTTAATGTTATACTTTAGTAAATTTGTTTGTGGGAGGTCCATTTTGACTTTGGTTGGTACCGACTGCTGTTATTCAAATTAGTCAGAGTTTATATATTGGAAAAGGCCAGAAACATTGATATGTTAGGATGTATTTACTTAAGATGAGTTGGTACTAGTAACCTAACATCTCTGTTAACATGTTTCGGGAAAATGTGTTCCTATCTTCAGAATGTATCCAACTAACCCATGTTGTTGTTCTGTTTTGGTGGTTGTCTATAATGGCAGCTCATGTGGCAGTGAAATTTACTTCCAGAGATTACTTGGTAGCGGTAAATCAGAATTCATTAACTGTTGTTTGTGTTTCAAAATGAAGAAATTTTCCCATTTGTCCAATTATGCTGCATGACTGGTCAGTTTGATTAGTTAATGTTCAGTTTACTGTCATGGTTGGTCGTCCAGAAATGGTGTGGTAGTGCAGATTTATACATTTGTCTGTATTTTAAGCATCTCATATGTTCTTTAGTCTGGTTTCCAGATTTTGTTTTGTTTTTCCAATATATGCTTTATCATAATCGGTGTAATTGATTTTGTAAATTCCAACTATTTTGTCTTGTGGTAAAGGGTCTTTTAATCTTCCCTAATGGTTATTATAATCTAATATTAAGTCTAGAACTTGAGTCCATAAATGGTAGATAATGCAGCCATCTTAAACATCGAGGTTAGGACCAAAGCTCCTTTGAATAAAATATTTAGCATAACAGAGAAAATGTTTTTCTCATAAATACATTTGTAAAGTATTTGTATTCTATCGAAATTTAACTGTATTGGAACACCACAGTGAAGCGAAATAATTATTAAATTATAGATGAGTCATATTTATTACACATACGTAAGTGAGGCTGATGTGTAATAAATACGACTCATCTATAATTTAATAAATATATCTATTCTGTTAAGGTCTGCAGTAGCATCAGTTGCTATAATATATAAGAGGTTCTATTTTAAGACATATGTAAGAGGCACAAGGCATTGTCGCAATGCTCAGCCTCTATTAATGCATGAAGATTAGTAACAAGCACACGCTAAACTCATATGGTCTGTACAGTTTCCAACATACATATATAAAAATTCCACTACAACTTTTATTTTGATTGTTTTAGAATACTGTCTCAAAGTGTTGTGCCCTAAAAATCACAAAAGTACAAATTTCAAAGTAAAAAGTTGCTGTTTTTTAGAATATTAAGCAAAAATATTAGGTTTATAGAAAACTGTTAAAATGGCTTTTTAAAGAATATATTATGACAAATACAACACGTGCTCCCCTCAGCTCCATTTGCCACTAAAATAGCCCAATGCACAATTAAATATACAGAGTAAACATATCTGTTTAAAGTTCCTAAAGTCTCGGTTGATGCACACAGCATATACACGTTTACCTTTTACACTGCTTTGCTTACCGACTTTGACACTATAACTCTGATACTCGGTCACGAACTGCTCCACTGCACTATGCACACTCTTCATCATGGAGCTGGAATGTACCAACACACTCCTCTATAAATATATTTAAATTTCTTATAGTGCACTGATTCAACTCAAATGGACTCGTCAGCTCAACTAAGTAACTGACTCAACTGACACGTGCTAGGCTTTGCACTCCCTTTTATTCCCTAGCAGCTGGAATGATCTAATATTGGAATGTTCTCAAGTTACATTATTAGAATGCTGAAGAAGGTTTTGTGCACATTAACAATGCAACTCGCAATTCTGACTTCATGACATCAGCTAGTCCCTGCCCTTGAAAGTTGCATGTCTTTTTGGGTTTTCCTCGCTTCGGCAAACACAAAGATGATGCAATTGTTTGACTCACACTTAATTTCTCCTTGGCAAGTACACACTGTTAATGTGACAATATATTAAGGAATAATACAATATAATATTTATCAATTTTGAATAAATCTTGACTGAGATGTAAGCAAACACTGAAAGGTTTGCAAAAAGAGTGTTTAATGGATGGTGACGGAGGAAGAAAGGCAAAGATTTTTTAGGAAATACTGTATATAGATCCTAATAACTAGCAAAAAATTCAGAATGTCCCTAATTTCTTCTGACAAAAGACCTTCATTGCCTGAGTTGATAGGTGCCTAGCTAGGCTACTCCAAAATGGTCATTCATCCTGTATTTGTTGGACTCAGACCCATCAATCATCAGTAAATTATTCAAGATCATCATTACAAATATTTTGGATTTGATTTATCCTATTCAAGTTAAAGATGCTTATCACTTCATTTGCTGAAGTTATGTACTACTTGTAATAGTTGTAATAAAATTTTCATTTCTAAAATTCAGCATTAATTGCCTAAAAGAGTAATTTCAAAAACAGTTTTTTCATTACCTAAAGTATACTGAGCAAAAGTATCAATGGTTTTTTATTATTATTATTATTATTATTATTATTATTATTATTATTATTATTATTATTATTATTATTATTATTATTATTATTATTATTATTATTATTATTATTATTATTATTATTATTATTATTATTATTATTATTATTATTATTATTATTATTATTACTTTTTTTTATTGTGCAGTTCATAATCTTCTAAATGCTAAACTGAGTGTCAGAGCCAGTTATGTATCCTCTACATTCCTTAGTAATTATTTATGATTGTGAAGAAATTAAGTCATTATTGTTGTTAGTCTATTCCTTTATGTCTTTTTCTCGTCCTTACCTTTTTTTTTTTTTCTTCTTTCAATGTCTTTTAAAAGAATCCTCTTGTTTCTACCTTTTATTTCTTTAAAAGATTGTGAACATTTCTTAATTCCATTGACAGTTCATATTTTTATATTATCCTTGGTCTATCCCAAGCTCTGAATTGAAAAGACTGTCATTGTACACTAAATTCAGGGAAGAATGATTCAGTACTATTTTCAGTTATTGTGAGTGTAGTGTAAAATTGATATCAAATTTTGCAGTGTTAAATTTAATTTGTTGGAAAACTGAGAATAAATAGCACATTGGTACACCTTTTGTCGGAATAGATTAGGAAATCATTTAAAGGAAACAACAATTATATTTCTGTTTATAAAGAAAATTAAAGTGGAGTGTATGTATTTCACAATACATTAAGGTACTAAAATAATAATTTAGTAAAAATAAAAAAAGAGGAAATCTGGATGTAAATTTAGCCTGGAATTTGTCATTTGGAATCTTGATTTTGGTTCACATGAACCTCATTTGCTGCTGTTGAACCTTGGGGTAGAGTTAGGAATGACAGACTGACTGAGAATGGCATCTTGGCTGCTGCTAACATTTTGACTTAAATGTAACCCATAACTTTCTGCCCCTTCCTCTGCTGCTGCTGCTACTCTGTAGATGCCACCATCAGGTCTTCGTGGTATAGGAGTGGGTTTGCCCCTGGGGCCCCCACGACCGCCCCCCATTACAATGATGCCGCAGATGGTGGCCGCTGTACCAGGGGGCATGATGCACCCTCCTGGTGGTGGCGGAGGTGGTGGTGGCGGAATGGGCCCTGTCCCAGGGCCACCTCATCTTCAGCGCAGACCCTTGTTGCTGCAGGTGAGGCCATAGCACATGAGGGCCTTGGTGACGTTCCAGAAAGATTATCAAAAAGTTGAATAATATTTTTATTTACTTGACATGCTGAACTCTTTTAATCACTTTATTTTGAGATTAAGGCTGAGATTTCCTTTAAAAAAAAAAAAAGCCTAAAATTATCTCAAAAGTATACAGTTAGGAGTGTATCAGACTAGTTGATTTAACTTAAAATAGTTAATTTAATTGAAATAATTGACAAGAATAAAGTATTGAATATGCTTTAATATCTGAGGTTATTTTATAAAGCCTTTTAAATTAACTAATAAAAATAGATATTTGAATTGCATAAACTGATGTTAACATCTCAGCCTTTCATTGATGTTTACAATTTCATTCATTTTGAATAATTATTAATAAAACCGTATCATTTTACTGTTTTCATAAAGACTAAAGAATCTCTCAAGATGAAACTATTGGCTGTTTTTTCAACTTTCTTTCCATTATGCTAGCATTTTGCATGAGCTGCAGTTAATGTGTGTTTTTTATGCTACTAGCTCTTGATGGATTGAAATTTGGTCATGATGTGTTCTACGTAAATAGTTGCATATGAAATGGTAAAAATGTTTATAAGAAAAATGTTTAATGCTTCAAGTATAAAAAGTAATATTTAGTAATATGCATTTTAATTACATTCAATGATAGCTCTTTAACTACTTTTATTTTTTGAGAGAAAAGGCATTCAAGTTTTTCTATTTACTCTAATATGAAAAGCGTTCCATGAAAACAACTTAATAATGTCACATAAAACATATTTATCTTATGTCACCTTTAAACAGAGTAGCGTAAACCCATTTATGTTTGTAAGGTCTCATTGACTACAGTTTTATTCAAGCGTTTACACCTGATACAGAATGACATTTGCCTCTTTTAAGTTTCCATAAACTTCTATTTAGGATTTTAAGTTGGTTCATAATTACAAGTGAAGGTATACAATGGAAAAGAAGAAAAATTCTTGAAAATCCCATATATCTATGATCATATAGTGATGTTCATTGGATCGTAATATAGTGCTGCTGCTTTTGAAATCATATGCAAATTTTATTTTGGCTCTGTTATGCTTAATGATGTTCAAAGCTCCTAACACTTTAAGAAACAAGTACTGGCTGTGTCTCCAAAATGCTTTTGTGTCTTAAACTAGTTGTTAGTGAATGTGTAATTCCATGTTACTTCATAAATGTGTGTTGAAGGCTTCAGAATTTATTGTAGATAGGCATGCAGTTTTACTTAATTTTCAAAAGAAATCTAATGTTTATACTTTTACTCAGTTAATCCATTTGAAATATTTTCCAGTGTGATTTTGAAAAAATAAAAAAACATCTTTTCTGTTTTTTTCTTCTTATTATTTTTATGTAGTTCTTGGTTATATTTAGGAGGGCCTTGTAAGAAGCTGCATAGGCTTAAAAGACTAAATATGATCCATTATATTTTTTCTCAGGATGAAAGATTAAACGAAAGGAAGTAGGAGGATAAGATTTTTTAGTTAAACTAAAAATAATTCTATGTCATAGCCAGGATTGAAGCCATTTATTCTGATTTTTCCAAGTGATTGATAAATCAAACTGGCTATTGCATTGCATTTTTCAGTCTGATTCTACGTTTTAAACCTTGTCCTACAAATTGTGAAAGAACAATTACCTTTCGTCACTCTAATATTTTGAATCTTGGTCAGTAACTATTATGTGTACATTCAGATAAATGCACGAGTCAAATGGAGAATTTAATGTCAGGACGGCACATTGGCCACGGTAGCTCAATGGGTTAGAGCGACTGGACAGAAACCAGGAGATCCATGGTTCAAATCCCAGCCATGGCGTTGAATTGTTCATGTTGACTCTATCCATCAAAAACCTTAGCCTTTATATGGCTAGCATGAAGAAATGAATGATTAATTTCCATCAATTAACTAAAATAATAAGAGTAAAATGATGAAGCCTGGGACTCAAATACTTACAATAGTAAGTCGCCACAAATGGTGTATCTCGGATGCGAGAGGCCCTAGTGGTTTACCGGGGAAATATATGAGTCAAATGGAGAATTTAACGTCAGGATGGCACGTTGGCCATGGTAGCTCAATGGGTTAGAGCGACTGGATGGAAACCAGTAGATCCGTGGTTCAAATCCCAGCCATGGCATTGAATTTTTCATGTTGACTCTATCCATAAATGTAAGTTTGTTAATGTCCAGTGGTGTCTTTGTTATATATGGATTGATCCATTTAGAAATGCATAAAACAAAAGTGTCTTAACATGAAAATTTGTCCTATTTATTATTCTAAACTAAAAGATTGAATAATAATGTGAATAACCTACAACACTAAGCTTTTAACACACTTCTGGCATTTATCAAGTTAAAACTGTTCAGAGTGCAATCAGATTTACATTGATAGGATCAAATGTAATTTATAAACCAGAGAAAAGGAGCATTTCAGATGTATTAAATACAGGTTGTATATAAATGAATAGCAGAGTTTTAACTCTGTATAATATTTATTACATTAAACTTACAGTTATAAATTATATGTCAATTGAAAAAGCAACTTAAACAGTTTTGTTTGTTGGCACCAGTACGCATGTACCTGCAATGTTTCTGCCGCAATCCTCTAGGCAGAGGTAGTAGCAAAGATGGCGATTAGTAAACAGAAAGCGTTTTGTGTTTTGCAGTTTGCAAAGACCGAATCTGTGGTTACTGTGACGTACGTTCCGCATTAAGTTCATTTGTGATCCTCCTAGTGATAATAACATTCGTTGATGGTATCATCAGTTTGAAGATACTGGCTGCCTTTGTAAAGGGAAGAGCACGGAATGACCAAGAGTAAGTGAAGAGACTGTTGAACTTGTGAGAGAGCCGTTCACTTGTAGCCCAAAGAAATCAGTCCGGAAGGCTAGTTGTAAATTACAAGTTCCTGTGTCGACTATTTGGAAAGTTGTAAGAAAACGCTTACGGCTATGTTCTTACCATTTACAGTTATGACAGGCTGTAAAGCTGACAGACCACGAATTACGTGCCAACTTCGCAAACGACATGTTTCATGACAATGACGATTTTATGGATCATGTTGCCTTCAGTGCTGAATCGACCTTTCACCTTAGTGGACATGTTAACACTCATAATGTGCACATCTGGGGCTCAGAAAATCCTCACAAGATGGTACAAATGCAACAAGAGTCCCCTAAAGTGAATGTTTTTTGTGCCATATCCCAGCGAAAAGTTTATGGGCCTTTCTTTTTTGGTGAACCTACTGTAACTGCCACTTCTTACCTTGATACACTAGAGCGATGGCTCTTCCCTCAGTTGAAAGAAAATGAGCCAGAGCATTTCTTTTTCCAGCAAGATGGTGCGTCACCTCACTGGCATAATGAACTACACGATTGGTTGACCGTCACTGTACCCTAGCGCTGGTTAGGCTGCAAGGGCCCCAATGACAGGGGTTGCTATGCATGTCCTCCACATTCTCCTGACCTAACACCATGCAATTTTTACCTTTGGGGCTTCATCAAGGATCGTGTGTACATGCCTCCGCTACCAGCTGACCTCCCTGAATTAAGAAACTGGATTCAAGCAGCTGTTGCTACAATTACTGAATACACACTTATCAATGTTTGGGAAGATCTCGGCTGTAGACTTGATGTGTGCTGTGTGACAAAGGGTAGTCACATTGAACATTTATAAGGTTCTTGGTAAAACTGTTTGAGTTGCTTTTTCATTTAACATATCATTTATAACAGTAAGTTGAATGTAATAAATATTATAAAGAGTTAAAACCCCAATATTCATTTATATACACACTATATAAACAGATGGATAAGTCAGCAGTGGTTTATCATGAAATAAATCCAGAAGTTAATTTATTAAAAGGATTGAATGGACCGATAGATTTAATGGTTTGGGAAAAACTATTTATTTTGAAAAATAAAGATCGTGTGATGAACTTTTAAATCCCTCCAATAGATGTTGCCAGTAAGTTTGGGTTGGAGCCAGTAGATGGCAGTAAGATAGCGAGCTATCCCTCAACTTCTGGAACACACCAGAAGGCTATACAGTCTACCAGCTGAGGATGTAACTGATACTTTATAAACCGGTCCCGGAGGATGTAAAAAACAGTGCAGTGATTAAGTGAAGTGTGTTAAAAGCTTAGTGGTGTGGTTTATTCATATTACTTATTCATATTAATATATTCTTATTATACTCATATGTGGTTTGCTTCACTGTCAGTAGCATCAGTTTTTTTACAAATAAAAGATTGAAGTTTATTGTTATCAGTAATGATACATGATTTATTACATAGACACAGATTCTTCGCTTATATCATCTTGGGATTTTAAATTTGATATAAGGTATCAAATATAGGTCTAAATGAAAAACATTTTTACAAATGTGTGGTACTTCACTGCATTTAATACTACATTTTAAGCTTTATAAACAAAATGCTGTTAAAAGTTCAGCAGTGAACTGTTGTAGTTTGCTAAATTTGAAAGTGTAACATTCATCTTAATATTTTGGATGCAGATTTCACGTTTTGAGTACTCCATATTATAAATTGGTGATGCCATAGCATCATGTATTTCAAGCAATTAAGTGTAACATATCAGATATTAATGGCATTTCTGGATCTTGAGATCAAAATCTGTTTGTCACTATTGTATACTGACATTCAAAGGAAAAGTATTTGGCAACTATTATACAAATAACTCATACACTTTTATCTTTTTTTGTTAGTACAATTCCGTCATTATGCTATTTACATTTGCATTTATTGCATGTTTTATATGAGAAAAGAAAAGATTTCTTAATTTTCATAAAGCCATCTTTCATGGCAGCAGGTGGGTAAACATCCATAATGCAGTAGTGTGGAAAAGAGATGCCCAAGTGTCTTCTTTAAAGTGGGAAAAGTAAGTTATAAACTTACATGAATTGCTACTCATAAAATCTTTTATCTTTGTAGAGCAGTTAGTTTATTTGAGACCACATTTAGAATGCTAGAAAACTCTGTGTTGCCCGCCTCGGTAGCGTGTCTGCCTCATGTTCAAGAGGTCCTGAGTTCGAATCTCTGTCAGGGTGAGTTACCTGGATAAGGTTTTTCTGGGGTTTTCCCTTATCCTTAAAGACGAATATCAGGAGCTCTAAGCTCCATGGACCGTGGACTCATATGAGCCTCATTTCATCCATTCCACTCATCGTCCAATATGACTTAACGTTGGAGGACGTAAATTACACACAAAAAAACTCTTCGGTACCACTTTGCACGAAGAAGCTAATGAGTCATATTTCATCACCTGAAACAATGGTGAGTTTTTGTGTGTGTGTGTAATTTTAAGTCCTCCAACGTTAAGTCATATCGGATGATGAATGAAACGGATGAAATGATGCTCAAATGAAACCAGGGTCCATAGTTACCTGACATTCATCCTTTTTAGGATAAAAAACCCTGGGAAAAAACCTTACCCAGGTAACATCCCAACCGAGATTTGTTCTCGGGACCTCTTGAACGTGAGGCAGACTCACTACCTTTTATGCTACTGGTGAGGTAAAGATGGATTAACTGTGCAACTTTCAATTGTACATTTCTCATACCTCACAGTTAATTCCTCTGGGCTTTTGTGAAGAGAATTGTTTGTGTGTGCACAACAACCAGTGTGTATCTTTGATCCAAAGAGAAAATTTTCAGAATCTATGGAGACATTCCTAAGATAACAAAATTCCTGCCCAGTGTAATTCTCTTGTTATCACTGATTTATTTCCAAACAGCTCTGTGTTTTTACTCTTTTAATTGCATAATTAATATTGAGAATAGATTACACTGTTCTGCATTTCAAAACTTTTTTTTGTTTTAATCTGAAAGGTGATCCTAAACTGACTTTTTATGTTGAATTCGAAAATAATCTCCCTTTTCTCCTATCACGTCAGATTTTCAAACAATTCCTAAATAACAGAAATAAAATTAAAGCTTTGTGAAACATAATAAAATTATTTTCAGTAAGAATTTTGTATGAAAAACTATTATAATTTTTTGCCACTAATTAGTCATTAATTAACAATAATTATAAGCACATTCATAACCTTACCTCAATATTACACTTAAAATTGTCTGCTCTTTGATCTTCTTGCATGTTCAGAACAGTCCCTTTTAACATCCAACACTAGTCCACTATCATGAAAATACTCCACTTTCATTGATACCTTATTTACATATTTTTTATATCCTGGTGAAATCTTTCACCCTTCCTCACTAAAATTTCATAAATTATGAGGGAAATAATTTAGATGGAAATGAAGAAAATGTACTTTGACATTCATGTTGCAACCAATCTGTTTCAAACTTTGTAACATCACTTACACTGTGTTAACATAATTTGGGTCTTTTTTATTTCCAAGGAAATTAAAAACACACTTCCTGAAAGTATTCCAGGCATCCTTCACTTCTCTACTCATAGTATTCTCGTACTGACTCTCCATCAGGTTTCGAATTTGTGAGCCAACAAATACACTACTTTAATTTTTTTTATAAGATAATGAAAGAAATCTAATACAAGGTATTTAAACACACACTTGTCTTTATGTAGAGTTTTCACAATTTTGTTTCATTAAACCTCATTTTACATGGAAAGGTGGCAACAATACTTTTTAGGGACCAATGAGAGATTCTTCTCTCTCTCTGCTATCCCATTTATATAAGAAACAAGAAAACAAGAGTATTTTGTGAAACCAGCCTGCTGACCAAATAATAGCTCAATAATCTTGTGGTGGTAGCAAGTGTACCACACATTCAAGTGTTCCCAAGTTCATAGTTTGGTTAGCATAAGTTATCTGGATAAGATTTTCTGGGGTTTTCCCTTATCCTGAAAGATTAATGGTGGGTAACTCTAAGCTCTATGGGCCCTGGACTCATTTGAGTATCATTTCATCCATCATCCGATATTTACATTGAAGGACGTTAATTAAGAAAACAAAAGTAGTATAACATACACAGTTATACGACCTGTATACACCCAGTTTATACATATGTGAATGTTGATTAACAAACTGTAGAAGCTCGGGAAACACATTCTATTGGATTAACGCCAGCCGTGAAAGCCTAAGCATCTAGAAGGTCAGTGGAAAAAATGTATGGTCCCCCCATGTATAAAACTGACCAAAATTTTTATATTGAAATTTCATTGGAAATACAGTTTTAAGTTACATTAACTCAAAAAAAATTAGAAGGCAGTATGTGTGTCATCTGTCTGTCCTTGTGTCTGTGAAGAGCATAGCTCAAAAACAAAAAGTTAAACTCAACTTGCTATTCAGTATCTTCTAAGATTGTGACTTAAACAATTAACAAACAAAAAATTACCCACCACAAACTATATTTTCAATGGAAACATTTTTGTTATTTCTGGTTCCAAAAATGGCTCTTAACTTTTTTGATTAAAATACCTCATGTTTAAGACATTTGCATGATAAATAAAATCTTTAAGTTTTGATGAAAAACCTGTGAAAACCTCCAAATTCTAAAATTTCATTATTTTTTATAAATCTTAAAAGCTAGACAGAAACTTATTATGTAAAAATGTAGATCCTATTAAGACAAAATTTTGCAAAATATTTTGAGGCATTAACCATTACTGAGACTCTTTTGTGGGTTTGGTAGAATACTGCAGACAACCAAATGCTGCCACAATACCAGTTCAAAATGGCTGTCCCATTTGTGACATACACCAAGGAAGCACAGCGTTCTGTCATATTTTCTATATAGAGAAGGTATGAAATGTATTGAAATCTCTGTGCAAATGTAGGTCCAATATGGTGATTTATGTCTATCATTGCAGCAAGTGAAGAGAATGAGGGGAATAGGAAGTATGGAAATGATGTGATTTTTGTGACAAACTGTGTTCCTGGGACAGGCACACTGAGTTGTGAAACCAAACTCTACTCAGCTGTTGTAGCCGTGTTGTAATGGAAAATTGCCATGTGACAGTGGATGAAACAGATTGAACATTAGTGATGGCTCAGCACATCACATCATTCATGACATGCTTAAGGTTTGCAAAGTGTCTGAAAGATGGGTGCCACATTGCACCCTTCCACATCCAGCATTCTCACCAGACCGTGAACTGTGTTTGGACCACTCAAAGAGGCAATGAGACAAATGATTAAGAGATGTGCCAAGCACAGCAGGAGTGGCTATGCACATGACCAAAAGATTTTTTTTCTTTTTTCGGAAGAATCTGTACACTTCCTACACATTGAAGAAAGAGTGTTGAATGACAGTGAAACTACAGTCTAATTTTTCAAAGAAGATACATGACAGCTGTCAAGCAAGGGACATGAAAGGTAAGAGGGGAAGATCGTTGCTATTGAAATGTAAACAAAGGTTGCCAGAGTGGTTACACTGGTGAATCACGTACTCCTCAGGTCAGTTATTGCTAGTTGTGTGCGGAAAACAGAGTTTGAGTGATTGTTCAATTGTGCTGCATATTGTTAGCCTACTTTGTGAAAACTCAATTAAAATACATTGTTATGAAAGCCAGGTGTAGTAGCAGTAGGATTAGAGGTAGTCCGAGAATTCATGGCCCAAGGCAAAGATCAGCTTACAGTCGTGGTGTTACATTGCATAGTCAAGCTAGAGAATTTATCTGTTCTCTTAGGGAATTCTTTGAGCAGAAAGACAAGAATTTGCTCCTTCTCAATGAACCGCTTATTTCTTTCAAGTCAAAGCGACCGCCCCATGTCAGTAGATATTTTTTCATGTAAACGAATTCCTGTGGGTCAAAATTTAGACATACCGGCGGCATTGATATGAACATAGCATTTGACAAAGTCATTTATAATAGTATATTGCAATACTAATGTGGTACAGATATATTTTTTAGACGTGGTGTATGATGTAATGTTGCGCTGTAGTTTATGGTCGAGTCCACTTGTTTGTTTGGAAGAAAAAGGGGTGACACATTAGTCATCTACCATCTAACCCACTAGCTTTATCAACAATCTGCTGGTGAAAGTAGAAATTTTACCCCTACCATTGATTCACATTGCATCACTCACGCACATCCGAGCAAGGTCATGTGCCACATCTAAAAAATACATCTATAAGTACTTTATATAGAACGAGAAAAGGTTTGAAAAAACTAGGCACTTGCAGCAAGTTTCCGTTATGTGCTTACCACATGTGTATTGAATACTATTTTTTGCTTTATGTGTATATCAATTTGAATTTTAGTAGTTAAAATAGCTGAAATATTAATAAATATAATTGAAGATAAATGTTAAATTTTAGGACGTCATCACCTATAGATATATGTTGCTATGGAGAAATTACTTAACCAAAATAGTGTGGGAATGTCAACTTTCGATGCATAGAAACAATAATGGTAAGTTTGGAATATTAGTTACATAGGGCAAAAATTATTTAAAATAACTCACACATGTTAAGACACTACATTGCAGTGAATGTGTGAACAACTTATTTTTGTTCTTAATGTAGGCTAATACAGATTAACTGTGCATGTTTTTGTTGAAGTGAGATAACTCTAACCTTTGTTTATGTTTCGAGCATTCAGAGGATAAAGAAAGGGGATCTGCGTTTCTTCCTATCTGCTGCTGGATAACATTGCAGCACCTCACTTGGGGTGTATTCTTTTAAAAATCAGACTATGTCAGAAATGAAATGCTTGTGTTCCACTTTTGTTTAATAAAAATTTTTTTCAAATATTTTAAGGTTTTTATTGTGACTTCTTCTGATACTGTTTCTCAATTTAAATCAAAAGCTTTTTCCCCGAATTTGTTTTGGTAGATTTGACCACTCCCTGTTATCTTCCCCCCTCCCTCTCTCTCGCTTTATTACTTAAAAGTCATTTCTTAGGATAGCTTCCCAGGCTTATGCCTTTTAATTTCACCACCCATGTTATAGTCCTGCCAATTCTTCTCTCACTTTTTTTGACACATATATCAATGCATTTTCCCCTTTGCTAGTCCACTTTACTTCTCTATATATTCCCAATAAACTTTTTAAATTAAAACTTGCAAATATTTCCTATTTTTCAATATCTTAGCATTTACTTAATTATTTTCCAAAAACCATTTTATAACAATTTTTTCTTCCTCTGTGTCACCAGAACTTGACATCACCATGATTTTCTTTGTCCTACTTAACCAGGGGTCATTTTGACTATACTTTCATGTACTAACAAATACTGATTAATACATTTTGTTCATCTAGCTTCCTGGTCCATTATTTCTACAATTTTTCCTCTAATTCCACTTATGTCACACCACTGATTGTAAAAAATACATGCATACATAAAAATGGATCTTGAATGTTATATGGCAGTACCTCATCCAGTGCCACTTGCTTATGGTCATCAACAGCAACTATTTGTTTAATGATATTTTAATTTTTATTGATTTAATGTCATGGCGGCAAGTTGTCCATGGTAGCTCAATGGGTTAGAGCGACTGGACGGAAACCAGGAGATCTGTGGTTCAAATCCCGGCCATGGCATTGAATTTTTCATGTTGACTCTACTTAGCAACTATTGTATTTAACTCAAATTTGACCTAAATTACCTAAATTTCACCTAAATTACATGTTCTGAAAGCGCTGTATAAAAATAGTACACTTTTAGAAAACTCTTTGAAAAAAGATTTTCAAAAACATTCTCTCTCAAACTGCCATTTATGTGTAGCATTTATTGAATTTTTTGAGTTTCTTAAAAAGGATTATCAGTTTTAGTTAAAATACCAAATGTAATAAGATTTAAATAACAACATCTATTACTTAGATTTTCCAGAAATGTTTTGTGAAGCTCTCTTCATTTTGAAGGAGTTTTGTGTAATGGATCAAGCATAAGGGAAAATAACTTAAACACACACAAAAAAGTAAGTGTCTTAAAACACACTGTTTATTTCAGATATCCTTTTTGTGCCTTCAGTCATTTCCGAGATATCCATTATTATTAGTTTGGATTGTTCAACAGTTTGTCACTTAATTAAGTTAATTAATGGAAATTAATCCTTTCTAGTCAGGTTGACTATATCTATCCAAAACTTAGCCTATATTTGGCTAGTGTGAAGAATTGATTAATTTCCATCAGTTAAATAATAAGAGTTTAATGATGACATACAATAGTAAGTCACCACAAACAGTGTATCTCAGACACGAGAGCGCCTAGTGGTTTACCAGGGGAACAAAAAAAATATATATATATATGAGTCAATTGGAGAACTTAATGTCATGACGGCGAGTTGGCCATGGTAGCTCAATGGGTAAGAGCGACTGGACGCACAAACCAGGAGATCCGTGGTTCAAATCCCAGCCATGGCATTGAATTTTTTAGGTTGACTCTGTCTATCCAAAACCTTAGTTTGTCACTTTTTAAAGTTATTCTAAACATTGACCCTTTTAGTTCTCTATCCACCTTGAACTTAGACGTATATGATGAAACTATTTCTGCAAATGTTTATATGAGCATTAAGTAGAAGAAAGATAAGCTGCTATAAGAAGCTTATTTTGTAGAAGCAATTTAAGAATAAATAAGGTGATGAGAAATTCATGTAATGTAACATCAGAATTTCAGTTTATAGTAAATTTATATAAGTACATAGATGCAGTTGTGAGGATATTAGTATCAACCAGAGAGTATATTCTTGCAAACAGGTTAACTTTATGTTTAGTAGAATTTATTTGTAATTTTATAAGATAAACTTATCTATAACATCTGCTTTAAAACACTATTGAATTCAATTATTTTCAACATATCTGATTATTAGCATAGTTTGTGATGATTGAGAATAGAATTTGCTATTCTGAAAGTGTCTTTGATAACAATTCCAGAATTAACAAGGAATTAAGTTGAGTGCAAACATCATACTGTGGAACAAAATTCCAGTGATAACAGCCACAATTTCTTTGCACCAAGCTTTGTCCATGTCATGCCAGCATCAAATATTTCATAATGTTTATCTATAACCACATAGGATCTATGATACCAATAAAACGGAAAAGAAAGAAGTTCTTTAAATTGTGTTTTTCATAGTTTGCTTAAAATTGGGACATTGTTATGACTCAAGGATTAATTTTGTATTGTGGGATGCAGATCTCAATTTTAGTATGATCCCAGAAAATTGTGCATGAATTGCCACATTATTTTAAGTCATTTGATTAATGTTATATTTCAAATTGCCAAACAGTTTTTATAGTAATTTTACTTCTCTGTTTTAGATATTGGTTGAGCTTAACTTACTTTCTTTTTCTGAGATTTAACAATATAATTTTGAAGTATGCGTGTTTGGAGGAATTTAGTAACAGCAACATCCAAATTAATTGAAAATCTTTTTAGTTGGTTTTAAACACTTCATCACTTACACTTTTATTTTTTGGGGACTAGTTTCAGTAGTAACAGCTTCAAAAAATAAAAATGTAAGTGACAAGAGTGTTAAAAACCAACTAGAAACTTACTGAGCCGACTAAACTTATAATATCAAAGTTTAATCAGCAAATGCAGGACTTATCTTCATATTGTCATTGAAATAGCATCTCATAAATGATATTTTAATTGTTTTTTTATTGTTGTTCCATTGGTAATATTTTAATTCCTTGCATTGTTTTCATAATGTACCCATTTTTTTAAGTATAAAATACCATTTATAGGTCAACCTTATAATTCAATTCCTTTTTTAATATGATAATGACAGCAAAGACTAATATAGCATAATTTGCAGTTTCTCCACCATAAATGACAGTGAAATATCACACATATGTAATTAATATGTATGTTACTGAGTTATTTTATGTAAAAAAGAAAAATATATTTCTTTTATTATATTTAAAGCTAACATTTAGTTTTTGAGAACCAAAAATTACATTAATTTTTATTTTGTCACTAATGGGTATTGTTGCTTCAGTGATGCTATGTAGCAAACAAAAATTAAGAACTGTTTCAAGGAATCAGAGTTTGAATAAAATGTATTATATTCCAAAATTCTATTAGACTGAGTAATTCTTGGTAATTGAAATTATATTTAGAAGCCAAAACACACAAATGGTTAGGTATATTTGGATAATAAAATAAATGCACTGCTATTAACAGTAGTGCTACTTAAAACACTCACTTTTAATTTGAACCAACTTTAAAACTCTGCTTATTTCATTATGATTATAATATAAATTCAAATCTTTGTTTGTAAAAATACAACTAATGAGTTGATAACTTAAAGATAGATGTTCAGTTTGACAGAACTAATAATATTACTTTAAAAATAACTTGTACTATTTTCATAAAACTGTCTATATTACAATGTTTAGTATTATAAGATGCTATAGTCTCCATTACAGGAGCAGCCATTGTTACTGGAAGAATTATTGGAGCAAGAAAAGAGAGAGCAGGAAAAGCAGCAACAACAGCCACAGCAGTCAGTGGTTGCTCAGCCATCTCAGCAAACTGCTGCTTCTGCCTCTCCACCACTACTGAGTGATGTGGAATTTGAGCGGCTTAGGGCTGATGTATTAGGAACCACCACACCCTCTGGTGGGTCTCCAGGATTGGGTTCACCACCTCAAGCAATTGCAGGTATTACATTACCAGTATAAAACATTTTATACAACTGCTTGACTATAAAAGTTACAGTTTAGTATAAAGTCTCACCTCGTCTCAGCTCTTAGGAAGAAAGTGTATTCACAATGAAAGTTAAGCTTATGTTATTGTTTTGAAATGTTGGCCATTTGGCAATAGTAATTTGTCCTCTTACAAGACATTGTCTTGGTCAGCCAGTGAAGCACAGACTTTGAGATGTTCCAAGCCCATTTTTTGGTTTGAATTACACTGGGTTCTGTGGTGACTGATATGTTCTAATTCTTTGTAGGTGTTTGGCTAAAGTCACAACCTGTTGTTAATTTAAAAGCAGCTGCAAATGGTTTACATGATACTAGGAATTAGCATCAAGAGTTTTGATGTAGAGAATTCCGTTCTTTCCCTTGAATTGGGTCATCAAATTTTTTGTTGATGTCTTTGTATACAGATTTTATAAATCTTTTTGCAGTGTAGTACTTAAGTAGATTTAGTAACAAGCTGTGCAGTTCTACTGCCCTTTTTTGCCAAAGCATTGGCATTTTCATTTCCCAGAATTCCACAATGAGATGGCAACTATTGGAATGCAATTCTCTTATTAATTAAGAAAAATGTTATTTATTTTAATTATTTAAAATGAAAGCGTGTAATTAGAGATATGATATGGCATAGCGTGTAACACTTGCTCCAGCACTTTTTCTGTGTAAATCATGGATCTATCACTACATACGAGGGCAGTTCAGTAAATACCTGTGTTTCAAAATATATGGTGTTGCTAATGGATATTTGTGTTATCATCAGGTACTGTCATTTGATACAGGTCAAAAATATTTGGTGCTCATTCATATGTTAGTTTGGATTTTACATAGATTTTAGTAAGTGTTCAACATGTTTTTGCTAAACTGGCAAAAGTGCAGTATTGTTCAGAGATTCGCTTTTTAATTTTAGATGGGTAAACTTGCGAGAAGATAAAAGTGAAATTGGATGCTATTTATGGAGACCTTTTGTCTTCTATAACAACTAGAAATTGGTAGGTATAATGAATTTAAACATGGTCGAACATCTGTTTTTGATGAGGAGCCCAGAATGCCCTGCAGATATGGTTACTGAGGAAGTCACTGAAAAAGTCCACAATATGATTCTTGCTGATTGTCAAACGAAAGTTCCTGAAGGGGCAGAGGCCATAGGTGTATTGATGGGAACAGCAATTCTTATTTTGCACGATAAGTTGGAGATGAGTCAGCTTGATGGGTTCTGCATTTGCTTATAGTGGACAACAAGCGGGTGCAGCTTTCAGCTTCGAAGTTGTGTTTAAGCAAAATTCTAAGGACTTTTTGCATCAAGCTTTCACTGTTGAGACCTGGATTCATCATTATACTGTGGAAACCGGGCAACAATCAAAACAATGGGTTGCTTCTGGAAAACCTAATCCAAAAAAGGCAAATACAGCCCCATTATCTGGAAAACTGATAGTGACAGTTTTTTGGGATACAAAGGATTTCATACTCATTGACTTCTTGGAAAAAGGAAAAATGATTTTTGGAGCATACTACAGTGGGTTATTGGCCCAATTCGACAAGAAGTTGAAGGAGACACAAGCTCATATGTTCAAGAAGAATGTTCTGTTTTACCACGATAATGCCCCAGCACATTCATCCATAGTTGCTGCTGCCAAACTGCATGAATTGCATTATGAAGTGCTACCACATGTTCCATATTCTCCTGATCTGGCTCCCTGCGATTTCTTCCTGTTTCCAAACATGAAGAAATGGCTCACAGGAACAAAATTTAGATCAAATGAGGAGGTCATGGAGACAGGCAGATTTTGCAGAGCTTGATAATTCTTATTCTTTGGAGGAGTTAAAAAATGGCAGGGGTGTTTGGAGAAGTGTATATGACTAAAAGGGGAGTATGTTGAGAAATAAATAATTTGAGTTTGAAAAGACTGGCATCTTCATTCCTAATATGGGTTCTTATTGGGGTTTATGAAGCCAGTCACATAGAGGATGTGTAATATTAATTGATTCTGAAAGACAACTGTTTCATTATTAAGTTTTTGTTTACAGAGGAGACTGTATGAATGCAAATTGTTCTCGGGTAGTCATAAGTTTTACATATTGAATTAATGGTTTCTCTTCTAACATCATTGTTATGCTGTTAATATTAGTGAGGTATCTCATGTTCTACTGGAGTTGTTTTGATTGCAACATTAATGAGTCTGAAAACTTGATTTTAAATATATCCTGTTTTAAAACTAAAAATACTAAAGCTACTCGCAAAGCAAATGTAATGCAATAAATTTTAATAATAATGACTAAACTTGTTTTTGATCTTAATATACATCATAACAAGACTATAACTAGACTGCAAATAAAATGCAGTTGGAGGCGTGGCTTACCAATACTGGAGTCCTTTAGCTTTCCCCCTCTACCATCATTTTAGATTGCCTCTCCTCCATCGCTCGGGCTGCACTGGTCATGTTTCACTCCGTTCGCATTCACTGTTACATTCACTCTTTGCATTTTCTGCCGAATCACTGTGTTGTTCCTCAGGGTTTAAAAAAACTATGATTCTATTTATTTGTTGATCGATTGTGAGGTCATGTCTGAGGTAATTATTTTCTGCTAACTTTGAAAATCAAAACAGTATTAAAATACACTTGTTTCGTGTGGTTTGCGCTCTGTCGCATGCACGAAGGGAGGGGTGGGAGTCACGTGATGTTTGGATGGTGAGAAGGGAAGAAGTCTCTCCTCGCGCATGCACACACCGGGTGCATTTTGTTTGCAGTCTACCTGTAGTTTTGCATATCTGTTGTTTGCATCCTCAGTTAATTTGTTTACTTACCATTGTTATCACTATGACCACTATGATGTAGGTAAGATGGCGGACAGTAATGGTCACGTGTTGATTTTAACTAAAGAAAATAAAGTAAATTCAATTGAAAATGGTGTGTTATCAACAAACAAGAGTATAAACGGAATAAATTGTGCTAAGTGCGGCTACGTAAATGAAGATAGATATACCTATGCAAGGGTAGTTGAGAAATCGGCAAATATGGTAAATAGGCTAGCGTCTCACGAGAAGGAAAGAATAGCTTCTCTACAAAAGATAATAGAAACTCTGCACCTAGAATTAAAGAAGCTGCAGAACGAAAACGATCGACTAAAAGAAGAGAATAAAACATGGAACTGTCAGCCCTCCACATCGCTGGAAGAAAATTGGAGAATACCATGGAAACCAGCCAAGAAAATGCCGGGAAAAACGGAATATGTGCTGCCCACAAAGAACAGGTACGACCCGATAAAGGATCAAGAACAAGCTGCAACCTCTTCCCCAGAAGTTAGCGTGACACAGCAAACATTGGAAAAAGGAAATACAAACAAACAAGTTGGAAGAAAACTTAAAATTGTAATCCATGGAGACAGTCATGCACGTAACATTGCAGTGGAAGTATGCGAGAGAGTGAAAAACGTAAGTGTAACAGGCTATGTGCGACCAAGTGCAAAATTTGCTGAAGCATCGAAGGATGTGCTAAAAGACTCCGGGGTCCAAATGGATATTATAGTTGCGGGAGCAAATGATGTTTACAGAAACGAAGCCCAGGAGATGTTAAACAGATTGGAGTGCTTATTGGTGAAGTATCCTAAGGACAAGGAAATTGTTATCGCCAACATACCACATAGATATGACCTTCTGCTGAACTCTTGTGTAAATAAAGAAATTAGGAAAACTAACCTAAAATTAAAACTATTGTGCTCTAAGTATACTAATGCTAGATTGTTAGATATTGGTAAATTAGATAAAAGCCTTTACCTCAAACGTGGTTTTCACTTAAACACACATGGGAAAAGATATATTGCTCAGGAGATTATTAGACTGACTGAGAAAATGGTAAGTAAACCTAGGAATCCTCTGGTAATATCATCAGATGGAGAAATAAATGTATCACAGTCAGGAAACATAGTTGCTCTAAGCAAAACAAACCAAACTTAACCAATAGGTCACTTAGGATCATACACCAAAATATACAGTATATGGCCAACAAAATTGATATGATGAGTGTATTACTTAACGAAATAAAGGCTGATATTGCTGTAATTACAGAACATGGTTGCTCTAACAAAGAACTTGAATTAGCTAAACTCGATAACTATACTTTAGCTGCAGACTTCTGTAGAAAATCTCATAAATCTGGAGGTGTGGCCATATATGTAAAAAATAATTGCATGTTCACCAAATATGAAAATATATGTAATTATAGCATAGGAATGGTTATGGAATGTTGTGCCATTAAAATAGTAACCGCAATTGGCAAAATTGCAATAGTAGGTATATACAGATCACCTAATTGTAAGGTCAATGACTTTTATAAAAATATTGATAAGCTCATAGCAAACCTATCAAATGAAGTAGACAAAATTGTTATATTAGGTGATATCAATATAAATTCATGTAATGATTCTCGGGATTACAGGCTATTTAATGATATCCTTGATAGCTATAATCTTGATAATGCAATAAACTGTCCGACTAGAATCACGAGGACGTCTGCAACTGCAATAGACTACATACTAACATAACACCTACACAGTATTCTGTTTTTGTTAACGATTTTCATCTCTCTGATCACTGTGCAGAAATTATTGACATATTTAACTGTAATTGTGAACTAAAGAAAGCAGCATGGACACAGAAAAGATCACTTCACGACCTAAATTTAGCAAGGTTGCAAGAAATGTTAAAAGCAGAAAAGTGGGAATCTGTATATACTACGAATGATATAAATTGCAAATGGGATATGTTCTTAAAAACAGTGCTAAGGCATTTTAATACAGCATGTCCATTAAAAACAAAGCGACTTGGTAATAAAGCAAAACATAAAGTACCATTGACTTAGGAAATAAGAAATTAAGAGAGAGAATGAAATCAATGTACGAATTTTACCATGCAACTAAATTAGAAATATATAATAACTGCTACAAAACACTAAAAAAAGAATGTGGCAAGGGACTCGCTTCGCAATTATCCCAGATTTATAGCACTTCCATTAGTCAATCTAAAAAATAAAACAACAACAGCTTGGAATATTGTAAATAATTATAGGCAAACAACGAAAGAGGATAAAAATATAACCTTAGAAATAAATGGGCAAAAGATACTAAACCCGAATGATGTTTCCAATAGTCCTAACCAGTACTTTACAAACGGAATCAACAAATCTCAAAAACTCCCTCTCAACTATCAACCTAAAAATACTATTGAACAGTCAGTCTACCTCATGCCTACAAATAATACTGAAATTAGTAAAATAATCAGTGAACTAAAACAACAAAACTCTTGTGGCTGGGATGGCATCTCCTCTAGAGTATTAAAATACTGTAAAAATGAACTTACAGATATAATTGTATATTTTATTAATTTCTCTATAGAACACAATACTTTTCCAGAGTGCCTAAAAATTAGTACTATAATACCAATTTTCAAAAAAGGGGACAGATGCCATATTGCTAACTACAGACCAATAACTCTTACCTCTGTATTCAGTAAAGTATTTGAAAAAGTTTTAAATACAAGACTAGTTAACTTCTTAGATAAACATGACATATTAGTTAAAACGCAGCATGGCTTTAGAAAGAATTTCTCTACGACTACAGCTATCATAGATCTTGTACAAGAGATATATTCACAATTAGACAAAGGTAATCAAACAGTAGGACTGTTCTTAGATCTCTCTAAAGCATTCGATAGTGTAGCGTTAAATTTTTATTGGACAAACTAGAAGGTTATGGAATAAGGGGAAAAATGCATGACATACTAAAATCGTATTTAACAAATCGCAAACAATGCATTATAATTACCTGTAACAACAATGGGTCAATTAGACGTTATATGTCACCATATGATATAGTTAAATATGGCGTGCCACCAGGATCGGTACTCGGGCCAATATTGTTTCTGTTATATATAAATGACTTATCTCGCTATGAAAACTGCAAAAATGTATCCTATGCTGATGATACTACTTTACTGTACTGGCACAAAACCATGAATCTCTTGGAGAATTCTATTATAGATACTTTTAATGACCTACTTAAATATCTGGAACATAATAATTTAAAAGTGAACATAGATAAAACAAAATTATTGCATTTTCAGTATGGAAGATTGAATTCAGAAAGACCTTTGGTGCTAAAAGTAGGGCACAGTAACATTGAATTAGTACAACAAATTAATTTCCTAGGTATAATTTTAGACAAAAGCCTCTCATTTAATCCACATATAGACTATGTGTGTAAAAGAATAAGTACAGGTTTATATCTATTGAGGAGCCTCTCAAAATATTTAGATACGACTACATTGAAAGTGACATATTTTGGTGTGATATATCCTTACTTACAATATGGCATTGAAGTATGGGGAAGCACTAGTGTACATAATTTAAATAGATTGTTGGTATTACAGAAGAAATGTATAAGAGCAGTGTATGGTTTAGGGTATAAAACTTCATGTCGTAATACTTTTGTAGAAAATAAGCTATTTACTGTTATCTCATTATATATAAGGTTATACTGTATATTACTAATAAGAATTTGCATATTACACATTGTAACAAACAACATAATGAGCACAACACACGTGGCAAGAACAACATATATCAGAACAGCATAAATAAGAGCACAACTGAACACGACCCACTCTTGAGTGGTGCAAAGTTATACAATAGATTACCAAGTACCTTAAAAGGAAAACACGGTGACAATTTCAAAAGGGAGCTAAACAGGTATCTTCTAAATAAATGTTTATGTAGAATAGATGAATTGTAAATATTGTAAATAATATTGAAAATAGTAGTATTTAAAATTACGAAACCACATTGTATTTTTCTTTTGGAACTGAAACTTATTGTGACTATTACTTGTAACTGACTATTATCTTGTAATTATTCTTAGCTGGACAATGCCTGAAACATACTTGTACCATGTCTATAGGCTAAATAAATATTATTATTATTATTATTATTATTATTATTATTATTATTATTATTATTATTATTATTATTATTATTATTATTATTATTATTATTATAAGAGGCAAGAAAAGCAATAATTATAAGTGAGAAACTAAAGAAGGGATTGTTAAGTAAATTCAGGCTGACTGAAGTGATGATAAGTTTAAATAAGAGGTAAATCTTCTATAGGGAAGTAAAGAATTTGGCAAATAGTGAAAAACTAAAATGGCTGAGCTAATTGCGAAAAAATGAATGAAAATTGGAGTGTGGTTGGAGAAGCAGAGAACATTTGAGCAAGTGTGATGAAATAATAGGTAAATGAAACAAGGATCCATTTTTTTTTTTTTTTAAAAAAAAAGGAGCTAATGAAGTTTAATAATTTGTAATAAGGAAAGGTGACATAAGAAAAGGGCAGATGTACAAAAGAAAAATATATGAATGTGATATATACAAATATAACAATTTGTAACTTAAAACTTCACTTATCTTATAAGAAATGATGACACTTTTCTTATAAATTGTCCGGGATTGCAATTTCATGGAAAATTCTTCCTCAGCCGGTTGAGGATGTGGAAGAATTTTCCATGAAATCGCAATCCCGGACAATTATAAGAAAAGTGTCATTTCTTATAAGATAAGTGAAGTTTTAAGTTACAAATTTTTATATTTGTATATATTTGTTTGCTTCACTGTTAATAGCTTCATATTTTACATATATAAAAGTGAGGTTAAGAAAATCCAAGTCCAGTGAAATGATGATAATAAGAAGTTGAAATAAGAAATGATAAATAACTGGCATACTCAAAATTTGGCAAAAAGCAAAAACTAATCCATGATAGTGAAGTAAAAGGAAATCAGAAACTATTAAAATGGGCAAACATGTACCAAGTATTGAAGGGCTGCCATATTAGCAAAAGGGCCAGCTCAGGGGAGCCCAAAAGGTGTTTTCTTTAGTACTTAATAAATTACACAAAGTTAATAACAGTTGTAACATTACATCCACAAAGTACAGGTTGTGTTACAAATTAAACACTTTGAAAGAATTTTGGAAATTATCACCAAATTGTGCTGTAACTGGGCTACAAGGAAATCCTTGGAACCAGATCAGGCAAATTAAAAGCTTAGACAAATCAGAACATTTGTTATGAAACTAAATTTCACAATATTAAGCACAATAGGTATTTCATTCTGTATAGGTAGCAAAGTATATTACCTCAAAGGGAAGCATATAAGTGATTAATGTTAACATACGATTCTACATTATAGAATGTTTTTGGTCAAATGGTTTTATTCATAACTATTTCAATTATATGATTCTGGTACAAGTTAATATAACATCACATACTACAGTTTTAATGTATTCCTAATCTGAAATAACCTTCATTCTGAAATATGTGATTTTTCTCTGCAAGGACCAGGTTTATTGCCCACACCTAATTTGGTACCAGTGGGTTCACCTCTGAGGCCACCATATCCTCGACCTGCTCCTCAAACACAGACCAAACTAATAGAATGGCAAGCAGGTACCTCTGCAGTTATGGAGCCCAAATTAGGTCCAACTGGTATCATAGTAAGACAGCAGCCAGGTTCTGGAATTCAAGGAGATGGAACAGGTAGGGAAATTTTTCTTTCTTTCTTTCTTTCTTTCTTTCTTTCTTTCTTTCTTTCTTTCTTTCTTTCTTTCTTTCTTTCTTTCTTTCTTTCTTTCTTTCTTTCTTTCTTTCTTTCTTTCTTTCTTTCTTTCTTTCTTTCTTTCTTTTCCTGTTTTTCTGTCCATCTCTTTCGTTCCCTCTCTCTTTCTCTTTTCTTTTTCTCTTTCTCTCCCTCTCTTTCTTTCCCCCTTTCTTTCATTTTCTTATTATCTCTTTCTCTTTTCTTTTTGTTTGTCACTTTATTCTTTCTTTATTCCTTTCTTTTGCTTTTTAAATGCATGTGTAATTTTGGCATGTTTTAGAAATACTACATGAATTCAGCTTGATATTTTCCCACAGATAAATCATATAAAGTGATATAAAATTAATTCCTTTGTGATTTTCATAAAGACTTTTCCCCCGAATGTTTTCATGCTTAGATTTGAACAGCTAAGGTGAATATAAAAATTCATTTGTTAGTGTATGGTTGCAGTTGGTTGAATACAGGAAACAACAATTTTTATTTTACTACCTGATAAAAAGATATGATTCGCTAACTTGTTCAGGTTGTTAATCTTCTTATTTGTTCTCTTGTAGGTGGACGTGTGCCCCTGTTCAATGCTCCAATTTTACCAGCCCCTCCTCTTCCACCAGAAAATATTGTCACTGAACAAGATAGACAGACACAATTACGATATGAGCAATGGCTTAATCACCAGAGTCAAATAGTTTCTTCACAGCTAAAATATTATGAGACAGAGGTTCAAAAACTGCGAAAAATACGTAAGGTAAGACACTTTCCAGTATCCTTATTCATACAAATGACAGCAGAAATAGTATCACTGATGAAAGTTTATTATGATAAGCCACTCATCTTTTGTTATATGTTACTATTTTTTCTTTGTTTAGTCTCTTAATAGTAAGCAGCGGCAGCTACGAAAAAATGGAAATGAGTTAGCAGAACCAGATGCTCTGGAACTCCAGAGGATTTCTAGCGAACAGGCTGTACTTCAGAAGCAGCTGGAAATTAGTCGAAAGCAAAGCAGGCAGCATTCCATGTTGATGCAGGTAAATTGTCCTTTTTCATAGGTTTCGTTTAAAGAAAGAACTAATTAAAAGAATAAAAAACTGAGTTTTATAAAATTTAAAACTTTCTTTTAAAATGCATTAGCTTTTTAGGTGCATATTTTTGTTTGGAGGTTTAATGCTTTTAAACTATAATGACTCGTTATGAACATTCTACACCTACAATTTTATGATTTTCAAACATTTCTTGCTCTGTACCTTTCACAGGATAAATTGATGTTAGTGTCAGCATTATGTCTTCAGAACTAGTCCGTTTAGTCACATTGAATCAACCTATAAGGGTAGCCAATGTCATTAAGGTGGAGATCTGTTAATTGATAAAATTATTTGTAGTCTGTGTTTCACACTACATTAGTTAATATTTTGATTTTTTGAGGGACTAGTTTTGGGAGCTGTTTTATCATTTAATTTGGACGTCACTGTTACTAAATTCCTCCAAACACACATAGTTACAGGCCTTTTGTTTAAATTCTGCCAGAATCATCCTTCCAGATTTTCTTCAGTTCTCATAACTGGTAAATGCCAGGGAATGTATCTTAACCTTAACCTTAGAATGTTTCCATTCAAAGTTTTTTTCCCAATTATTTCTTTCCATTTCATTTGATCCCCAGTGTCACTGCCTGTGATCCCAAATGAAGTAAAAATGGGCATTAAACACTAATAAAAAAAAAGCAACCTACAGCCATAGTGTAAAGTGTAAAACACTTATTCCCCTCCTCTCCTACAAAAATAGACAAATCCATTTATAAGGGCAATCAAAATATATGAGCTGAGGCTTTCATGTTTGGCATCTTGAAGATAGATATTATGTTCCAGGTTTATGGGCCATGGTCTAGAAGTTCTTGAGTGAACCAGTGTTTCACCAGGAGCTTCTAGACCACGGCCCATATGCCTGGAACATAACATCTATCTGCAATCAAAATACCTTGTAAAAGCCTCAACCCTGAGACTTAAATACTTCCAAATTGTAAGTCACCATTGGGGTGTGTGGTTTCAAATTTGAAATTTCCTCATGGTACGGGAATAATGTGAGTCATTTGGAGAATTTAATGTTATACTGTTATGTTGCTATGGTAGCTCAGTGATAGAACAGCTGTGCATTGAGTGTAAGATGGTTCTCATCCTGGCTATGGCATTTAATTTTTTAGTTCTGATTCTAGCTTTCAAAATCATTGTATCTGTAGTATTACTGATGTCATTTTTAATACATCCTTATTCTGTAAGAGTAAAGAAGTAACTGGTGTTTTGAGAGAACGTAAGCTTTCACGGCCGGAGTCCATAATACAATTGGTTGTTTCCGGGCTGTTTTGCCGTGGTCTGTTGGAGTAAGAACGAAACTCCAACAGACCACGGCAAAACAACCCGGAAACAACCATTTGTATTATGTATAACTGGTGTTTGTTATAGAATTGACTCACTTTGATCTCAAATGCTTGGAACCACACAAATACTTGTTTAGAATAACAAGCAGTCATTAAAACAGCAGTTGTGTGGGCCATTTCCATGCAAAACTCTGCATTTGTCTGCTAGCATTACATTAAATGTGGCATATTGTAGCTGCCTAACCAGTGCTCGAGTTGCATGAATGGTATAGTTCCAGTATAATGTGTCTGATTGTTGGCATGCGAATTACTATGTAAACTGTATACTGTGATATGAAGAGAATGTATCTTACAAATGTGGTGTAAATATTAGGGACAAAATTGCAATGTGCTGAATAAGGAAATGACATCGAGGTCAAAGACATGGAGTTTGTGGACATATTATTTTCAGAAATATCATGAGAATGACCAGAAATACATGATGTTGCGCTGGATAGGTAATATTGATTTGAAGGACAGGAGGAATCTAATCCCAAAGGTGCCTGTTCAAGCATTATACAGCATTCATCTCCAGAGCAACAAGTACAGTCAAAGTTAGTATGAACTGTCTCCACCGAAAAGTTGAGACCCAGTGTATTAGAAGATATTGATGACAGAAGATTTATGAAGACTACAATTGTAAACAATGTCAAGGCACAACAGTTTGTGGTGGAAGTGAACCTGTTTATAGCAGAGAAGGGTGTGGAGAAAGGTAAAGTTTAGAAGAGTAACCAGATTCAATTCCAGTTTGAAATGTCTTCAGCATCAACATTGTCCCACACAGAAGAACAAAGTACATAGCTCTCCCTACAGCTATACAATTGATGTGACTTCATCAATGACAAGCAGTTTAGCAAACAAGTTGTACATCTGTTTTGAAGAGACACAAGGCACTTTTGGTGTAATTATTTCAAAAAGCAACTTAAAACTATCTGTCCATGAAGTATTTATGTGGAGGCAAGCAAAAGTGCAAAATGACTAAATAACATGTGAAATTTTAGTTAATTGATGGAAATTAATCATTTCTCCACACTAGCCATATATAGGCTAAGGTTTTTAATAGGCAGAGTCAACATGAAAAATTCAATGCCATGGCCGGGATTTGAACCACAGAAACTTGCAGAAAACCATTAAGGAAGCAACCACATTTACAAAAGAAAAACAAAGCAACAGTATATTCAGTTCATTCACATATCACCAAAAAACATTTAATAAATTTAAAAAGATCTTCAAGGAACAAAATATCACCTTGGTACCTACTAATAGACACTCAATTTTAAAATTGCTAAATTCAAAAACAAAAGATGAAATCCCATCAGTTAATAGATCTGGAATATACCAGACAAGTTGTAAGAATTGTGAAAAATGCTACATAGGTCAAACTAAAAGAAATCTAAAAACCAGAGTCAAAGAGCACTTTAGAAACATCAGATTGAAACAAGAAGATAAGTCAGATAAGAAGATAAGTCAGCAGTAGCATTTCATTTTTGGAATGAAAATCATGACATTGATCCAAATCCAAAATTATTAAAAGGAGTGATAAACCAAAATAAATTGACAACATGGGAGAACATATTCATATGGAAAAATAAGGATTGCGTAATGAACTTTGAATCCTACCAGTAGATAATTTGACAAAAAGGTTCATAGTTCCACCACCAGAGAGAGAGAGAGCAGACAACAACAGATGCCAGTTGGAAAGAGATTGAAAATGGAGGTGATTGCCTTTGAAACTAGTCTCTCATTAATATAAAAAAGTAAGTGATGAGTATCAATAAACCAACTACAAATAGTTTTTGAGATTAATTTTGACATCACTGTTACTAAATTTCTCCAAACATATATAAGTGAAAAGAGTCTACTGCTATGTGACATCTGGTCAGATACAAGTTTTCTAAGCAAAGATGTTATGCTGAAAATATTGCCACCAAAAACAAAATATTGTCGACCCCTTGGTGTTTATATCTTTAATCAAGATAAACTTTATATGGGGACTGCAGATTTTGTAACAGTACAATGTGCCAAACCACAAGTGAAGATACATAATCATTAAGTTAATTGGGAGTCGATTAATAACACAAAACAACACTCACTTTTAAATTTTCCCGGTTATTAATCGACTCCCAATTAACTTAATTTATACAACAACACTGTTTTCAACACTTCCATGAAAGGATACATAATCATTATTTCATCATCAAATTTCACTCTTTGATTTACAATCAGTTTCCCCAAAGTATAAGCCTGTGTTGCAATATGCTTGGTGAACGACAGGTTATGCTATTGACATACCCATATCATTATTGTAAATAATTAGTGTAGCTTTTGATATTATACTGCATGAATTCAAAAGTGATTTGGAATGTTATAGCATGGCTTCTGTGAGGTATCCACATTGTTCCCTCCTACTTTATTTTAACCACTTTATCAAAAATCAGCATCCGCATTTTGATGACTGATATAATCACTATCATTTATGTAGTATATGTGTGTTTTGCGCTCTTATGAGTATTGTAAGCTTGATTATTCAACAGATTGTACAGAAAATATGAATATGCTGCAATATACAATTCATTGTTGAACCCATAGAAACTGGTCAGTGTGATAGCTGCGATTGAAAATGGAAAAAACAGAGTTTCGTTCTGTTATTAAACATTTTCATCTGAAGGGCTGGACTGCTGCACAAGTCAAAACTGAATTGGGTGAAGTTCATGCCGACTCTGCACCAACATTGAAGACCATTTATTTTTGTAGCCAATTTAAACATGGTCCTAGAAGCACCAATGATGAATCGCGCTATGGTCACCCGGTTGAGGTCACCACACAGGACACCATAGAAAAAAATCCATAATCTGGTTATGCAAGTCTGTCGAATTAAAATTTCTGAGATTAAATATTAAAAGCAGAAGCATTATTAACAGTGAAGTATTCTTCATTTTTGAGTTTGATGAGATCGAATGATCTTGAAAACGTTTCATTTATACAACATAGTAAGTGAAGTTGAGTGTAAACATAGTGACTCAAAAATCAAACTAAAAAATTTATGAGATTGCTGATGCTGTAGGCATCTCAACTGAGCGAGTGCACAATATCCTGCATGAAAAATGAATGAAAAATTAGCAATGAAAAAACTGTGTGCAAGACAGGTGCCACGATTACTCACAATCGACCAAAAGCGTGTTCAGAAGAACACTTCTGCCAAGTGTCTGGCAATGTGTAATTGCAATAGAATCCTTGCATCAATTTGTGCCTGTGGATGAAACATGGATTCGTCATTACACACCAGAGTCAAAACAATAGACAAAGGCTGGTGAAAGTGCACTAAAAAGGACAAGGACCATTTTGTCAGCTGGTAAGGCGATGGCCACTGTTTTATTGGGATTCTCAAGTAATAATCCTCATAGACTATTTGGAAAAAGGCAGAACCATAAGTGGAGCCTATTATGCTTCATTGTTGAATCGTTTGCAACATGAGTTAACTGAAAAGAGGCCGAGATTGAAATGCAAAAATGTGCTCTTTCACCAGGATAATGCACCATTGTACACATCGGCAATTGCAATGAAGAAAGTGCACCAGTTGGGCTTTGAATTGGTTCCTCATCCCCCTTATGCACCAGACTTAGCCCCAAGTGACTTCTTCCTGTTCCCAAACTTGAAAATTTGGCTTGGTGGTAAGAAATTTTCATCAAATGAAGAGGTGATAGTCACCTTCAATGAGTATTTTGCAGACCTTGACGGAACCTGTTTTTTCGCCGGGATGAAAAAGCTGGAACGTTGCTGGACCAAGTGTATAGCCATCAGAGGAGACTGTCGAGAAATAAGGTGAGATGTTCATGGGGGCGAATATTCTTGGTTTTTTACTAGACTTATCAAATGATCTTCGTACACTAACAACATTGAATTATTATTTCCCACCTATGGTACTGATATCTTGTTACTTTGTATCTCTATTTAATGTTACTTGAGGTAGAATGCAACATTTTGCACGGAAATTACACAGACCACTATTTTGTTTACAATTATTATTTTAAACATGTTTTTGTGCAGTTCTGAGCATTTGAGATCAGAGGTGTCCCTTGTCAATAATATTAAATTTAATTCACATCCTATCACAAAGTACAACAATATTATTAGGATGGTTTCTCTGGTTTGCAGCCAAGTGATGTTTCCTTCTACCAAGCTTTCAGCCATCCTAACTCTGTGGCCTTCTTCAGGGATATGTCATCATACATAGAAGGAAACATCACTTGTCTCCAAATCCGAGAAACCATCCTAATAAAAATAAACACTTTGCTAAATGATATGATAAGTAAATACCTAAAAATTCTGGCGAGCCATTTCAAGTCATAGCTTACATTCAGCTATGTAAAATGATAAATTTAGAGATTTGGTGAACCATCCACCAGAACTAGAGGCGCAATCACTGGAAAGACATGTAATGCATAAAGAGTAGTTAGAAAATAGTAAATTCTGTAGTTAACACAAACAAAATACTTATTGAGTCACATTTTACCAACAATTTCAACAATCATAACCGCTTCAATAATGTAGTATATTCTATTACTCTGAAATAATTATAAAATACTTGCAAAACCTCCACATATATTTAAAATACTTTTGTTAATTAGGTTTCACATTAATAGAGTATCTTGTAATTGCTATCATGGCAAGATGTGGGCAAATACAATAGCAGAAAAGCTGTGGGAATAACATAAATTTATCATGGAATTTCAGAATTTCATAGCAACCCACCCTCTTGCATGAAACTATCAACTGTTAATATAATTTTGAGTCAAACTAGTACTCCATGCTCCATATATTGCTAGTGCTTACCTATAACCCGTTTCGTTAAGACGTTCCTTACATCCTCAGCTAAGTCCACTGTTGAATTTTGATTTGTTGAATCAGATATTTTTTTTTTTTTTTTTTTTTTTTTTTTATGAACTTGAAGTTTAGGTTCTCTTCAAAAATGGTATTGAAATTGAACAGTCTTCCTTCATATTTCTATATGAATATTTTTTCACACATAGTTTTAATGTAGTTGGATCCTTAACACTTTTTAATAAATGGATTTCTTGTTCTCTATCGTGATTTTCATTCCAAAAATGGTATGCTACTGCCGATTTATTTCTTTGTTCTTGATCCTAAAATGCTCTTTAAGCCTAATGTTCAAATTCCTTTTTGTTTTGCCAATGTAAAAGTTGATACAGCCTTTGCAATTTATCCGGTACACACCTGAGTTCTTGTCTGTGGCTTTCTCTTTTGTATAATTTGACTTCAAAAGGTTTTGTACACTGAACTTGTTCTTTGGGGCCAAAGTAATGTGTTCTTTGAAGACTTTTTGGAAAAGGTATGTAGTCAGCAATGATAAATTTTCTGTATGAAGTTTTATTACTGATTGGGGGAAGTGTAGTTATTTTGTATACATCTCTGTTGTATTTTGAATTTATCAATTTTCTTTTTGACCAGTTCGGCACTGAATCCATTGTATTCTACAATGTGAACTACTATATGCGCAAGATTTCTTGAGCTTTCGGGTCCCAAGTCTTCATTCGATAGGTTTTGCCTATTTCCGTAAACACAGATGACAACTTTGAAACAGGAAGTGTGCTACACACTGCGACATCTAGTGGCTAATATGCTAAGCTTTCACACATACACCATTTCATTTTGACCAATTTTTTATGTTAATTATTAGCTAACCATTTTACAACAAATCTAAAAGCAACACGTATGTTGTCAATGTTATGGCTCTCAAAAGGGAACACACTATTATTCATCTATCTCCATATAACTGTAATCTGAATGCAATTGAGCTGGTGTGAGCAAAATAAAGAATGTTTTCAAAGTATATGCAATGTTAACGAGAGCCACAAATATCGGAAACTTGCTATATAGGCGATGGATTGGGAAGGATACAGCAAGAAGGTCCAGGAGCTGGAAATGCAATATTGGAGAAACGATGGTATAATAGAAAATCCAATTGATGAAATTATTAACACATCAGAGGATACCAGCTATGAAAATGACGCAGTAAACGTGGAAATTGAAGAATCACAAAGCGAGTGAGTGTTTATAGCTGTCATAATATCTGTTTTTTACTTTTATCTGATTCATAACCGTAAATATATAAGCATACAGCATATTGGATGGAGTTCAATTGATTGTTGACACATCTCATACCTTCGGCGCTTATCTTCGCTTATCTTACCACAATTTGGCTGAATTGTGGTTTTCTAGGTTGACCACACTGCAAAAACAAGAGTATGTTAGCTCTATCTTCTTCCCCTCTGCCCACACCACACTGTAAATCCAGCGCTCAAGAAATGTTGCGCATATAGTATATGACTGTACTCTTTGATATATTCCATCTTGTTTAAGGGAACATTGACAGGCTGTAAGTTAAACTGTTGATAACAGCATGCTTGTGTTATCTTGGGTTGTATCCATTGGATTTTATGAAATTTTCTGTGTGTTTCTTTCCTATATATGCCAAATTCTAGTTTTATATGTTTGTTTTTTTTTATTCTCTTTTTCTATGGAAAATTTTATTGCAGGATTCTTTAAATTAAGTAGTCTTAATGTATCATCCACCTGTTTCTCATTTACCCAGATGTCATCCACATATCTATAGTGCCAGTGTCTTTGTGATATTAGTTTCCAAGCAGCTCATGAAAAGATCTGCTGAAATGGGGACAGTGGGACAGTGGGTTGCCCATAAATAGTCTGATGTTTTTTTGAAATATTTGTCATTGAATGTAAAAAAAGAAAGATGATTATGGAGGAAGAACAATTAATTAGAATAAAATAAGGTTATCGAAAGGAAGGGGGGAATGAGTATTTTGGTAACTGTGCAAAAAAAAAAAAAAAGAACAGGAAAGTTTGATTGAAAGGAATTAAGATACAGTATACCATAGCAAAGAAAGTCTCCAGGGCCTGAGATGCAAGGAGGTTTCCCTGGATAGATTTATGACATCCCATGTCAGTTCAGTTACAGACCATTCAAAAACATTCTGATGTCTTCTCTTTTGTGAATTAAATCTTCTCGTATATAGAATAAAAAGAAGTATTTCAGAAAGTGGAGTGCCATTGTTACTAAAATTAGGCAAATGAGTCAACCTTGTAAGTGGAGAAAAGTATACAAGGTTGACTCATTTGCCTAATTTTAGTAAATCTTCTCGGTTTTAGTATACAGAGGGAACAGGGCGCATGTTTTGTTTTAATGGTTCTACTCCTTGTGTATCATGCATTCTGTGTCATACACATTCGCTGTCCTTACCCCACTGTGTAAGGGTGGTACTGGGTAGCGCATTCCTCTGAGGGACTTACTTTGCATTGGTGGACAGTAAGTGTTTTCTATATTATAGGATTTATATTGCTATTTCATGCTGATAAATTTAGTTATAGTATACATAATTGAAAATGTATATTTTAGTTTGAGAGAAAATCTAGTTTAGAGTATCTTTTCCTAATAAGTGAACATTACATTAATGTACTAATATTGATTCTGAAAGTAATTACTCTCATCAGTGTCTTTTATTGCACCTCTTATGACATTTGCTTTTAGGAGTATGTAGGATTTCTCAAATTGGTTATGTATTTGTTCCACGTCTAGCTTTCTTTTTCTGTTGGATATTAATCTAAGGAAAAATAAAGCTGCAATAAATAGTATTAACTTTTCAGTCAACTTGTATAAACAAACTCTTTAGACCAAAATTGAATATAATAGATATTGAAGTTTGATTTCATAAAAATAAATTTAATAGATGCATTAACAGTAGTATTGTAATAGTTGTGATAGTATTCCCTCTTAAATGTCCAAAAAGTCACAAGAGGCTGAGGGAAAGAATTAAAATCTAATTAATGTTTTCATTCTTCTAGCTTTACCTGATGAAGAGTAAAGATGAAGGGCAAGTACTAACATAATATGTTCCTTTCTGATCCTACAGTTTATTTTACTTTCCTTAATACTCTTCTTTCCTGTGTCTAGTGACTTTTTGGACAGTTTCTTGCTATTTAAATATCCTCAAGTGATTGTTTAATTGATGTCTAATCTTCTTTGTGTATTTTTTTTCATCTCATCGTTGTGCAGTGTTTACTTCAGATCCTGTTTGTGGTGTTATGCCGTTTGTGTGTTGCATTGAATGTTTTGTATAATATACCAATTGATGGTTCCTATGTCTATAACTATATGTTGTCTTGAATAGGTTTTGTAATTCATCTACTGTTTAGTATTACATCATATGTACATGAATGTTGTTTATAATCACCATTAATTTTAAAAATAAGTAATCAAGCTGAAGTAGTTATTTTGAATGATTATTTTCATTTAATTGTATATCCACTTCATTGTAGGCTATATCAGCAGAACCAAATAAGTTTCTATTGGCAAAGTCTATGTTTAATTTGTAAAACAAACTCTTAAATTAAATATATTTTAAATTATACCAGCAAGATAAAAGAACTTGTATGTCTTAGTTTTTATTAATTTTATTCATGTCTAGTTTATACATATTAATAATAATAATAATAATAATAATAATAATAATAATAATAATAATAATAATAATAATAATAATAATAATAATAATATAAACATACTAAGCAACTTCTAGAATATGGTGAAATCCTTAATTTTTATCAAATGCCAAGCTCACAGATTTCTGTTTATCATAGACACCTTATCAACTCCTACAGCAGCCTCTTGTAAGAAAATAATCTATTTTAATGTCATATTCTAGTATATTCACATAAATATTCATTAACAATGCTGCAATAGGAGAGCTACTGTCATCTCAGACAGAAAAATAGATTTATGTGCATATTGCAAAAACATTATGAGATATTGAAGTGATGTAAGTAAAGCCATTGTTTATTCTTTACAATCAATACCTTTGCATGCATTTTTAATATAAGTAATGTAAGGTCTCTTTTGTTTTTTGTTTTTTTTTCTTTCTTCATTTATGGGCATATTTTGTCACAAATAAGGGGTTGAATGAGGTACTGGGGGTGCTTAGTAAGAATCAGATGGTAGAGATAACACTTGCAGGTAACCTATAAAATCTCCTGAACCTACACTTTGTAAATGATAACAAATACCATGAGTTCTAGTCAATGCCAGATGGAACCAGCAGTAATTGCTAGAACTAAATAATACATAATTTTATAAGTTGAGTTCAACGACTCAAGCCTAGTCAATTATTAAAGTGCTCCACACATCATGGCTTACCTTTGGGGGTGCATCAGCATAACAGCACAGAGTTTCGTTTAAGTGACGGGCTTCAGCAGGAGTCACTAGAAAGACCAACAATATCTCGGCTGCTAAAACTTGCAGCTATAAGTACTGTTCTTAGACTTAGGGAGGGGTCCTGGTCAATGTTAAAGGAACTCTACCAAAAGTGGTTTGTCTCACCCTGGGTTTAGGCTACCTCAGCAAACCCCACAGCAAACATAAATATTCTTGAATTCTCCAAAAGTGACACTGTCGTTTACTGGTTGCAAGGAGTGAGAGTTATAATTCTAAGTTCATTACACTAAGAAAGAGAGCCATGAGCATGCTGATGTTATGATAAAGTCTGTGGCGATTATTCCATGAAATGATGAGCTAAATATTTCCTGTTATTATTGCAAGCTGTTAGGTTTATCAACCTAAGACAGGATGCAGGAATATAATTTTACAGAAAGTATAATAATACTACATCCAATTTAAATATCAAAAATAGATCAACATTTACTACTTCAAAATGTGTACACAACAATTTTAGATTATCATAAGCAAATTAGTTAAAAGGAACAGTAAAGTCATCTTCCGCGCTTGTAGGCTGTGGTCTAGTAGGATTGGAATATCCCAACATTTTGCCAAGGACTGCGCTTGGCATCTTAAAGAGGAGTTATCCATGTTCTTCTGAGCTCATGACTTGGTAGTGGCTAGTATGCTCTTATATACAGCAGGTATATAAGCTTGCCACCCAGCTGAGCACTCATTGGTCCAGGTCTTTGGAGGGCTGTTGTGAGTTTATATTTTATTCTTCTTCCCAGCACTGGCACACAGGTCTTGTGTATGCGTGTATTACTACTTGGTTAAAAGAACACGAGCGGTACAATAGACTAGGACAAACAGAGAAATCCACTGTGACAGAACGCTCCCTATTATTTTACATGATTAATAGGTACAAAGACATGCAGCTCCTATCATCATCCATCGACTATCATGCCCACCTTTGCCCACCTCATTAGTGTAGGTGGTAGCATGTCCGCCTCACGTTCAAGAGGTCCTGAGTTTGAATCTTGGTCAGGGTGAGTTGCCTGGTTAAGGTTTTTCTGGGGTTTTCCCTTATCCTTCAAGACAAATGTCGGGTAACTCTGAGCTTCCTGGACTCATTTGTGCATCATTTCACCCAATTCATTCACTGTCCAATATGATTTAACGTTGGAGGACATAAATTAAAAAAAAAAAAAAGAATGCCCGCCTACAACGGGAAGCAATATTAATTTTCAAACATCAGAACAATTTCATTTAGAAGGAAGAAACCCTCTACATACACAAGATCTGGCTGCCAGGCTGGAAAGAGGAATAAAATACAAACTCCCGACAGCCCTCTGTAAACCTGGACAAATGAGCGCTCAGCTCGGTGGCAAGCTCTATGCCAGCCACTATTGAGTCATTCGAGCTTCGGTGAACATGGATCACTCCTGTCGAAGATGCCAAGCACAGTCCTTGGCGAAATGTTGGAAAATTCCAATCCTATTGGACCACAGCCTACAAGCCCAGAAGATAACTTGACTGTTCTTCATTATGCCAGCCGTGAAAGCCTCAGAAAATAAATCAGTTAAGGGCTCAGAGTCACAAAAGGCCACATCCATCAACCACTGAAATGAATGCATTCTTTCAGTACAGTTTTTAACCTGAATATCTTCCCATAAAGTGTTTTATTAATAAGAAAACAGAATATATTGTTCGATGCCATTATCATGCTTGCCAACATTTATTACAGTATGTCTGTAAATGGTATGGGAGCAGAGAAATTCTGATGACTTAATTTCATTGATATATAAATAAATTTTACAAGAATACTTGAAGACCCTTCTTTCTCTCACACATGCTAAAATTCTTCAGGTACCACAATAAATGCATATTAATATCAAGAATGCTGTTTCCTAGACTATATTGAGATTTGTAATTCATATTATATGCTTCATAACATGAACTATAAACAAAATTGTCACAAAAAGTGGGAAACTTATAGTACAGCCATAGAATGCATAAACAGTATAATCCTTATTATTTAAGTTAATTGATGGAAATTAATCATTTCTTTATACTAGCCAAATACAGGCTAGTACTTAAGGTAATAAGTCGCCTCAAATGGTGTATCTCGGATATGAAAGCCCCTAGTGGTTTACCGGAGAAATATGAGTCAATTGGAGAATTTAATGTCAGGACGGCATGTTGGCGACTGGATGGAAACTAGGAGATCCATGGTTCAAATCCCGGCCATAGCATTGAATTTTTCATGTTGAATATCTATATAGTATAATCCTTGTTTCAAATAAACTTGCACTGTATCTCTTAACCATCGCTTGAGCTAATCATCTCTCACTGGCTGCTGTCATGTAATAAATTGTTGTACGGTAAAAATGAGTTCGTTAGTTAACATGATATATCTTAATATGTTTGAATAGAATTTTCAAATTTATATTTTCATAACCACATGAATTTAATATATTATGTAGCAGAGTTAATTTATCTGAAATGCATGTTAATTGTTAAACCAAATAAAGAGAAGGATCCTTTGCATGAAACCTGCCTCTCGTGATGACTTGCAATAGCATGTGCGTTTATTGGTAGTCATGACATAGTTGTTTATATTACTATTATCACTGACCTTGCTTTACCATTCAACGTGTGAGTTGAGTTTCATTACAAATATGTATTTTTGCATGCCTTCACATTTTTATTTGCATGATTTTATCTTCTTGGCAGTTATTATAATGTTTACTGCAGGTTTCCACGTGGTGTGAAAGCAATGCCTATGGCACCAAAAGCATTAGTCATTTAGGGGAAAGGGGAAGGCAATGGTATGCCAGCGGGGCAAGGTTATCTGAAACAAAGATTAGGTGAGGAAGTTGATTTTAAAATTACTGTTGTCTCTTACTGAAAATTCATATCCATTTACTACTCATGACTAAAGTTCACCAGCAGTGCAGTCAGATTTTAAATCCAGAACTTTAAGGTATTCAGACTGAATTTACAGCAATTGTCAAGGAATTGCAATGGACGCTTATCCTCCAGACATCTGATGGGTCCACCATCAGCAGACTGTACAGCGAGATCGACCAGGTTGGGGAGGATGTGGGAGATTGAAGATGCCCATGCCATCTGTAGTCTTTACTTACTACAATCTTGTGTCTTTCTAGAGGAATTAGAAGATTGATAGTCTTTTATTGTGATTCTATGGCAATTGTAGATTTGTAAAATAAAGTGTGTTTGGTTCAAGTTAAAAGCAGTTCTCTTCATATTAAACGTTTCACTTTTCCCTTACTCCACATCACTAATTATATACGTGCCATGATAGACAAGAGCTTTGTGTCTGTACTTCCTTACCATCATAATCCCCCTTTACTAGGCTGTGTCATAATGTGTCACATCTGAATTTAAAATGTTATTGCACCACTGGTGATCCGTAGTAACAAGCAGTAAATGGAAATAAACATTCAGTGATAGATTACATACACATTTTGCCAAAACATCACACCTTTAAAAGGGAAGCGCTCTTCTTTGTCACTGGGTTGTAACCATTAACCAACAAAAGGCAACCCTTATAAACAGGGTGAGAGGCAATGGAGCACATCTTCTGGTTCCTTTATTTCCTGCAGACATATACCTTATAAACCCAAACCTCAACGTGGGAGTTGATGCAGGAATGGGGCAGAGTTGTCGTGTTTTGGGAAAAACTCTACATGGATTTTAAGATCAAGTTCCTCAATTGTATTGTTAATGCATTTTATGAACTGCAACTTATAAGTTTCCAACTTTTTGTGACAATTTTGTTTATAGTTCATGTTATGAAGCATATAATATGGATTACAAATCTCAGTTTAGTCTAGGAAACAACATTCTTGATATTAATATGTATTTATTGAGGTACCTGAAGAATTTTAGCATGTGTGAGAGAAAGAAGGGTCTTCAAGTATTCTTGTAAAATTTATTTATGTCACAATGAAATTAAGTCATAAGAATTCCTCTGCTTCCATACATTTTACAGAAATACTGCAATAAATGTTGGCAAGTATGACAATGACATCGAACGATACATTCTGTTTTGATTTGAAATACGTTTTCTTATTAATAAAACAATACATGGGAAGACATTCAGGATAAAAACTGCACTGAAATAGTGCATTCATTTCAGTGGTTGATGGATGTGGCCTATTGTGGCTCTGAGCCCTTAATTGATTTATTTTCTGAGGCTTTCACGGCTGGCATTTTGAAGAACAGTCAAGTTATCTTCTGGGCTTGTAGGCTGTGGTCCAGTAGTATTGGAATATTCCAACATTTCGCCAAGGACTGTGCTTGGCATCTTCAACAGGAGTGATCCATGTTCATCAGAGCTCAAATGACTCAGTAGTGGCCGACATGCTCTTCTATGCAGCAGGTAGGTGGAGCTTGCCACCCAGCTGAGTGCTCATTTGTCCAAGTTTACAGAGGGCTATCAAGAATTTGTATTTTATTCCTCTTTCCAGCCTGGCACCCAGGTCTTGTATATGCAGAGGGTTTCTTCCTTTCAATTGAAATTGTTTTGTTGCTTGAAAATTAATATTGCTTCCTGTTGTAGGCGGGCATGATAGTCGATGGATGATAATAGGAGCTGTGTGTTTTTGTAACTAATATCATGCCAAATAATAGGGAATGTTCTGCCATGGTGGATTTCTCTCTTTGCCCTAGCCTACTGTGAGGCTTGTTTTCTTTTAACCTAGTAGTAATGCACGCATACACAAGACCTAGGTGCCGGTGCTGGGAAGAAGAATAAAATACAGACTCCCGACAGCCCTCCGAAGACCTGGACCAATCAGTGCTCAGCGGAGTGACAAGCTTATACATGTGCCGTATATAAGAGCTTGCCAGCCACTACCAAGTCATTCAAGCTCTGAAGAACATGGATCACTGCTCTCGAAGATACTAAATACAGTCCTTGGCAAAACGTGGGGATATTCCAGTCCTACTATTATGAGCATAAAATATGGTCTAGAAATCTGCATGTAGTCTAAGAAATGGTGTTTTTTGCTTTAACTTCTTTTTCTTCACATTCCCCATTTGCCTTTCAGCTTTGGGCCTTCTAACCACTGTTCTCTATCCTGTGTGTTCCTCTTCAACTTATTCATTTCCATCCCTCTCTTTCTTGCTATTTATCCAAATGATTGCTCCCATTCCTTTCTCGGTCTTTCCCGTCTCTTTCCTTCTGATCTTGCTTCATGTACTTGTTTTGTCTTTCGCTATTCTATGTCTATTTTGTCTTTCTAATTAGATGTCCATACCATTTTAAATTTCTTTTCTCTATCTCATCCATTAATGGCTCTAATTTTAGATTTTCCCTGATAATTTTATTTCTAACTTATCTTTCCTTGTTTTCCCTTCCACTTTCCTCAAATATTTCATTTCTAAGGATGTTATTCTGCTTTTATGTTTATCTACTATTAGCCATGTTTCTAATCCATACAATAAAGGGGGTAAATATACTGTTTTATATATTTTAATTTTCACATTTTGTTTATATTTCTTTCTTTCCAATTATTGTCTTGCAGATCTGATAATGGACATTATTTACCTTGTTCACTCTATTATTTCATTATATATTATGTTGTCAATGCATATTATTGTTCCTAGATATTTTATGGTATCTACTTGTTCTAATTTTTCATGATTCCATTCTATATTTGTATCTTTGTTTTCCCCAATCTTCATTACTTTACTTTTATTTGTATTAATTTTCATTCCTCTTTCCTTTTTAGTACATGCCCATTCTGTTAACCCTTTGTAAATCATAAACATTACTTCTAATTAGTAATATATCATCAGCGTAAACCAGTGATTGTAAATATACTGGTCTTAAATTCCAGTTACCCACTTTAAATTCTTTTAGTTCTCCTCTTACAATGCTTGATTGTTTTGTCCATAAATATTGTGAATAATAATGGACTAAGACTGTGTCCTTGTTTCATTCTTTTATCCATTCTAAAATGTCTACTTGTTTTTTCCATTTAATTGTACTCTTCCATACACATTAGTGTATACACTTTGCATAATTCTTAAGAGTTTCTGTGAAATTCCAGTATTTATTACAGCTGTCCAAATTTACTTTTTTGGAACTGTATCAAATGCGGCAGCCAGGTCTAGAAAAGCTAAATATACTTCTCCAGCTTCATTTGATTTTTCTATTACACTTTTAATACAGTTTATGTGATCTTAGAGTTGATGACCTAATCGATGTCACTTGTTATACCACATCATCCTGCAGATGATGATCAATTTCTCTTCTTAGCTTCATTTATAGTATTCTGGTGTAAATTTGAAGTACTACTGAAGATAAACATATAGCTCTATAGTTTTGACAATTTATTGTGTTTCCTTTTTTGTGAAATGGAACTATAATGTGTTTTCTCACTCTGCTAGTATAGTTTGTTTGCTTCCAAGCTGTTTGATATATTATCTTAAGCCATATAATGACCTGTTTTCGTCCATGCTTTATCATCTCTGGTGCTATTTCATCTACTCCTGGAGCCTTTCCCATTCTTATCTTTCCTGCTGCTATCTCAACTTCTAATACATCAATAATTGCCCCCTCAGTTTCTAATTCTTCCTTGTCTTCGTGTTCTAATTCCAAATTATCTTCATTCCCTTCTACTATACCATTCTGTTTAAACATTTTCTTGTAATGTAACAACTTATGCATTCACGACCAGTGTTAATCCAATAAGATGCAGAGGTTTCCAGGCTTACTGGCCGTGGTCTAGTAGGAAAAAATGAAGTTCCTGACATTCCGCTTGTATATGCATCAAGCATCCTCAGAGGACTCATGGTAAACTAGAGTGGCTCCGGCATAGTGCACCTGTTATATATATAGGTGGGGGGAGAGACTGCCTACTTTCCTCCTGTTGACTGTGCATCCGTCAGTCACATGACAGCTGCTAGGCCTATGTCTCGGTTTGTCTGGCTCGTGTGAACAGTTTTGTCCTTGTGTTTTGTAACACTGGAAACCAGGTTTTGTGCAAACGTGCTGCTTCATCCTTTCTTTTAAAATTATGTTTGTGTTTGAAGATTTCAATAGCCTCCCAATAAAGTCTGGCATGATGCTGGGCTGTGTTGTCGAGAACTTCTGCTTCATGGAACTTGATATCATGTCCCATCAGAAGGGCATGTTCAGCAACAGCAGAATTTTCAGATGTCCCAGCCAGCAGTTGCTTAGGTGTTCCTTAATATGGGTCTGTATGCTACATTTTGTGGTGCTAATGTACACCTTGCCACAGCTGCAGGTAATATGGGAGATCCCTTTTGTGGCAGGATTCCGTCTGTCCTTGACTGATCAAAGATGGCTAAAAGTTTGCTGATTCTGTCCATGACTTTACTTATGTATGGTAGGTACATATACTTACTTATATGTACATATACTTATGTATGGTAGGTAGGCTGTACTCTGCAGTTTCTGTGTCTCTGTGCTTTTCATTCCTCTATTGGAGTGTGTAGCCTGTGTTATCTCTTTTAAACAATACCTGTTAGCCTGTAGTGTGTAGTTGTTTTCTTGTAGAATTTTCTCAGACTTGTAAAAATTCCTCTGTATTTGTAGCCAGTTTATTAGTATACTCATTCATAATATTTTTAATTATTTTCCCTTGTTCTGCTACCCTTTTATAGTTAGCCAGAATTATGTATTATTTTCTTTGAAGTTTTGTTCCACCTCATTTCCAAATTCTTCCCAGCTTTGTTGTTTATATTTTCTTACTTCTTGTTTAGCTTTATTTCTTGACTCTTTCCAATCTTCTCTTTGTTTTGTACTTATGTACTTTTTCTATCCTATTTCTTCTCTTTTACCTTTCCTTTAACTATTTCATTCCACCATTTTGTTCTTTTATATGGTATTCCTACTGCACTTTTACCACAAATGTCTTCAGCTGTTTCAATTATGATATTTTTAAATGAATTCCATACTTTTTCTATATTTTGCATAATTATTGCCTGTTCCATTTGTAATATTCTTTAATAATCTATCCCTTATTAAAGTCTTATGTTGTTCTTTCTTATCTTCATTTTTTGATTCTTCTACTCCTATTTTTGTTTACTTTATTTCTCTCTGTTTTCTAGACTTATTGAATTTGTCATTTTAATAATTTGTGTTTTGAACTTATTCTGAACTCTTAAATACTCTTACATCTTCTACTGCATTTCTTGTGTTTTTGGTAAAAGTAAGACTATTATACTTTTTTATATTTCTTTCCTCTGCTGTAAATGTAATTTGATGTATTAATTTATGAGGAAAGAGAGTATTGTATTTCCTACTAGTAATTGGTGTTCTATACAGAAATAAATCATTCTTTCTCCATTTTGGCTCTTTACGATCTCTCCTTCATATTTTCCAATGCATCCATAGCTTCTTCAATTCTTTCCAACCCATGCATTCCAATCCTCCATGATTATTGCAGTTAACTCTTGGTTTTGCTATTTGCTAAACCTTGGTTTAGCTGCTCTTTTATTCAAGGTTGGATTAACAACTTCTCCACAGTGCTGTTTATGTGGTAAAGACGATTTAATGAACATCGATCATCTAACTGTATGTGAAACTCTCCAAAATCAAGATCTAGTCTCCAAATAATAGTCTCCGTTAGATTTTAATTCCATTGAACAGGGGTCCGTTAAATCAAGATTTTACTGTATATACTTATGTTTCTCTCTTGCAGTCTCTACTGTATTTTGGAGTGCTGTATAAAGCATTTCCTTCCTTTGCCTTCTGTTCTCTAATTACAAATCTATTCTTGCATTCTAGAATTTACGAATTCCCAGTCGATTATTCTTTTACTTATTTCTTCATTTGGTTTTATACCCACTCCTTCCTTTGCTCTGTGGTTTTTGTTTACACCAGCATAAATCCTCTTTCAAAAGTATATCCTCTGTCTAATAGCTCTTGTCCATTTCCTTTCTTCTGTGCTTCACTGATTCGTAGTTTTGTTAATTGGTATATTTCCATTTCTTCAATTATCTCTCTTTCTTTTCCTGTTAAGGATGTTATATTCATGTTTCTATTCTCAATTTCTGCTTCATACATGTTTGTCTTCTGTTTATCTGTCCTGTTTGCCTTTCGTTATTTCTTTGAATCTTATAAATGTAGGGTAAGTAGATGATTGGCCTAATGTACCCGAGTCTGGTGTTGGGATTGCCAATTCTAGTGTCCAGACACACCTCCCTGTTAGTTTGGGGATTTGTATTGGACATTTCCTTCCAAACACATCAGATTATAGTTTTCCCGCTATTACTTGGGTGGCTGATTGCAGTGATTGCTGCATCCCTACACCTCTTTGCTTCAATACATGTTATAATGGCATCAGAAAATTAATGGTATAACATGTAATTTGTGTACAATTATTTATTTTAAAAAATGTTAATTTAAACCATTCTAAAAACCATTGTTAAGCTTTGCCGGACAAGAAAAAGTTTCATAAGTTTCATTTTCAGAAAGTTAGCAAGTATGTGTTAAGACCCAAATCCTTTCAAATTACTGTGATAACATGAGATGAGTCGCAAATTGGTGTGCTATGTCAGCTGCTAAATTATTGAGATGGCAGCAACTACTTCACAATCATGTAGCAGTATTGGCAGTCCTGAACCTCACTACTGCACACTTTTTCAGACATTCTAGTCTCGGAAGAAAACCTATGTTAGTACCAGGAATAGAATAGAATTTATTTATACAATTTATTATTTACAATATTTTTATCTAAATTACATACATATTTTCTTAGTCTAGTTGTATAAATTGTTTGGTTCCATATTTTTATGTAGCTAGCTCAGCCTGCTTGGCTCCCAGACCTTATAGCATTGCTGAGTAGTATAGTCACCCTTCCGTCATCTGCTCTAGTTTGCTATCTGTTTCCCCTTGTCCCAGCATTTTTTCTTTTCCACTCTTTACTTTTCTCATCCATTTCTCTTTAGCTTTCCAAAACAATTCTGCATATTTCTATTTCTACTTTCATTTTTCCCCGTAACCATTTTTATGGCTATCAACTTGCTTTGCATTTTTCCCATTCCTTCTCCCATACTCTCTGTCTCCATACTGCTAGCTTATTGCACTCTGTCAGAATGTGTATTGTGCTTTGTGTTTCTCCACATAGTTCACATATTTCTAAACTGCTACTTTTCCCCTTAAGAACATTGATCCTGTTCTAATCCAAGCCATTCCTTCCCTCTCCTACCTGTTACATGGTCTACGTATTTTTTCCCCATTCTCTCTTTATTAACCTATAAAACTTTAATGATTTTCTCTTTTTTTCTAACCCTCCCCATATTTTCTGTCTTTCTATATATCCTCCATTCTGGTTCTGACTATTTTCCAAAAATCTGCTACATACCTATTTTCTAGTCTCCATAAGCCCCCATTCCTATTTCTTCCACAGTTTTTTCTATCTCTGACCACCAACTTTTTCTATTTTCCATTTTCTTTTGTTGATTCATACGTACCTTTAGGATTTCATCATCTTTTATCAAGCATGTATACCAAAATGTTAGGACTCTTTCAATTATGGTTTTTCCTAATTCTACTAGGGCTACTTCTGGAGCTGATCTGGACAATCTCAATATCTCTTTAGAAAATTATTTTTATAACTGGTCTATTTTATTGGTTATTTTTGATAACCGCCATATTTCTGTAGAATGCAGCATCCTTACTCTAACAGTGTTTCATACATTCTCTCTAACCATTTGCTTGACATATTGAGTATCACTTTACCTATCCTTATTTCTGCCATTGCTGCCTTTTCTGTGGCTACCACCTTCTGGCCATGCACTCCCCTTTCTCCATTATTATTCATCCTAACTCTTCAAGTACTCAAATTCCTTCACATCTTTTAATTTTTGTCCCTCTAAAAACCATTGTTCCTTTTTCTTCAATTAGTGCCAAGAAAATATAATTCTTCTGCAAATAGTAACATTACTGGTTCACTGCAGTCCTCTTAGATCCATGCTAGTCTTTTTCTCGTTGATAGATCATTATCTATAGTGAACCCTTAAGCTTCTAATATTAAAGGACATTGTTGCATAACTTAAGCCTACAACTATGAAAAAAATTATGTTTATGTGTGTATGATAAGAAAAGTGGTATAACAGAGCAAAATGATGTTCATGGCATGGTTCATTGTATTAAAAGTGCAATTACAAAGTCTTGCCGTAAGGTAGCATGTGCCTAAAGAGACCAACATCTTAATCATTGACAAAACCTTAGCCTATACGCAGCTAGTGTGGAAAAATGATTTATTTCCATCAATTAAATCATAATCATATTTCATACTCATGCCTGTTTCTATTAACATAAAAACAATGCTACTAAACTCAACCTCCATTTGTTCCTAAAAATAATGTATAACCAGTAAAAAATGCTCCAACATATAAAAGGTCCAAAAATTAAGAGAAAATCATTCTTAAAAGTGGTGTAATTTTGCTAAAAATAAGTTATCAGCCCTGTATATTTTCCACATAGCATTGCCCGAGCATCATCAGAAAAAAGTAACAAAGTCATTGATATCTGGACCTTAGTCTAGTATTTCCATAATTATAATGTGAGAGAAAAATCAAAGCATGCAGGAACTCCCACTGTTAGTGTGTTAATTTCTAAATTTATCAACACTGGATTTGATTTCAGGTTTGAGATGAAATTTTTCATAAATTAGAATTATTCCCAGTACCCTCTGTTTGCAATGAAAATGTATTGTAAGGAATCTTAAATAATAAAACACTGCCTTTGCGATGGAGTAATTACATCCTCTGGTTTCTCAATCCAGCGATCTTGAGTTCAAATCCTAGCTCAGAATAGAAATTTTTCATCGAGAATAATTTCTCATCCCCACCCTTATAAGGGTCTATAAGTGCCAATATGGGAGTAAATGTGTGTAGTTTAATGGTTGATACTCCATATTAAGAAGTTGTAGTTTTGCACACTAACACCATCAACCATCAATTGTTTCTCAAACCCCCCTCCTCGTTATGGCCAAAGATGTGAAAGGAGGCAATGCAGATAAACAGTATTTTAAAAGGAAAAAGAGACTTAACATATAGAAATGAACTACAGTACAATAGAAAAGTGCTAACAGTTAGGGCCAGGTTTGTTAAATTATAAAGAATTTCTTTCACTTTGTGGCTAATTTGCTTCTGTTTAATGATATTATAGCTTCATATTATTGTCCAATTAAGAAAAAATGTGGAGGCTCTTGCATAATAGTTAAAATACCATTAGAGTTTAAGGAGATAACAAAATTCAATGGCAGAAGTATTGACTCTCACTTCAAAGGCTATGCAGTCGAATTGTCCAACTATAACATCACAATTCTATGGCCTGGGCCAAAAACACAGGGCAGTCCAAAAATAGTAAAAGCTTAGTACCTCAATATTTAAAAAAAAAAAAAAAAAAAAAAAAAAAAAAAAACTAAGTTGGTTCCTAAACACATAAAACAGTGCAAAGACATATGCCAAGAAAATTAAATAAAACTATGATGAAATTTACACTAAAACATAATATAATATCCATTTTTACATGCTAACAAGCATAACAGCACATTCCTCAGCTATCTTAGACCAAGTGCTAATAGGGCAAGGCTACTTAAGCATTAAAGATACCACCATAATTAACCCAGGTTTCTCTTACCACTACACTCAACTTGTAGAAATCTTTATAAATAATTGTGAAAAGACCATTGAATATAGAATAGGGGTGTCTTCAATAGCAATATCTTCCTACCATCACTCCTAAATGGAGAAACATGAGAACAAGTATTTACCGCATCACACTAGAGATGCATTTCGAAGCTTTGTAAATATTATACAATAATATCTTGACATTGCCATTCCTAAGAACAAAATTAAACTACATAAAGGGAAAAGGCCATGGATAACTGCAGGAATAAAAAAATCTGCAGAAAGACTTAAACTCCTAAATAAATTGAGTGAGTCAACAACTTGTAAAGACTATTTGTAGTTGGTTTATTGACACTTGTGTCTTACTTTTTTATATTATCGAGGGACTAGTGTCCAAGGCCATTGCCTCCATTTTCAACCTCTCTCCAACTAGCATCTGTTGTCATCTGCTCTCCTTTCTCTGGTGGTGGAACTATGGTGGAGGGCAGATGACAACAGATGCTAGTTGGAGAGAGGTTGAAAATGGAGGCAATGGCCTTTGAAACTAGTCCCTCGATAATATAAAAAAGTAAGTGACGAGTGTCAATAAACCAACTACAAATAGTTTTTATGATTAATTTTGACCTCACTGTTACTAAATTCCTAGAAACACACATAACTTGTAAAGCTTTAAACAACATCGTAAAAAGTGTAAACAGTAATATAAGCAGATCTTAGTAGCAGCAAACTAATATCATAATGACAATTTCATTATAAATTCAAATAATAAATCAAAAGCTATGTGGCAGTGTGAAACAAAGAGCTAGGTACCAACTAGGAAAAGGATACTCTGAATGTCAAGTAAGACCCATTAGAAGCAGCAACTGTATTTAATAACTATTTTGTTGATATAGTAAATCAGCAAAAGCAAAGAACCATTCCAAAATGATAACATGTTCCTGTAACAACAAGTAAGTGAAGTTTGAGTGTAAACATAGTGACCCATAAACAAACTCAAAAATGTTCCTGTAAACCCAAACACAATATATGTGTATCTTTTTTCCAAGGAAGAAATGTATAACATTCTTAAAAACTTGAGCAAATATTTACATGGGTTAGATAAAATACCAGATTGTATTCTTAAGAAGGGGCTGCAATATCTGGTGAAACCCTCTGTTATTTAGTAAATTGTTCCTTCTCGCAGAAACTTATGCAAATTGTTTTAAAACTGCTAAATTCACAAAAAAGAAGAGAGAGACAAAGTTGAAAATTATAGTCAAATAGCATTACTATCTTCCATATTAAAAATATTAGAAATGGCAATGTACATCCATCCATATTGAATCATTTTTCCTGAAATACCAGTTATTAAGTACAGCTCAAAATGGATTTGTAAAAGGGGAATGAATAGAAAGGCAATATTTGGCTTCATTTCAGATGTACTTAACTCTTTAGACAAAAAAGAACACAGTATAGGACTCTTTTAGATCTGTAGAAGGCATTTGATTTGGTTAATCATGAAATATTAATAGAGAAGCTAGATTGTTACGGCATAAGAGAAAAAGCAAACTTTAGGTGACCGAGAACAGATTGTTGAGATTATACAAAAGAGCAAAAAGATCAACACATACAAAACTTATCGCTCAAGTAAAAGGAACATTGCTTGCAGAGATCCGCAAGACTTGATTCTTGGTCCTCTTTTATTTCTCGTCTATATAAATGATCTACCTACTTCCATGCATCCACATGTTATCACATTATTTGCAGATGATATTACAGTAAATATCAAAAGCTATAATAATGATGCTGATTTAAACATTTGGTAACACAATATGCAAGAATGGTTTAAAAAAAAAACAAATTATTTAGTCAATACTGAGAAATCTGTAGCTATTTCCTTCCACCATGGACAGCAGCCAAATGCAAACAAGCCCCAGATATTACTTAACAATGACCACACTCACTATAAATCATAATGAAAATTTTTAGGCATTTGAAATGATGAACATATGAAATGGAATGTACATACAGAAAGGCTAACAGCTAAGTTAAGCCAAATGAACTTCATGTTTAAAGTTATCAATAATTCAGTAAGTCATAAATTAATGAGGAACCTGTACTTTGCCTATTACTATAGTGCAATAAAATTTGGTGTAATTCAAGTACAAGAAATACTGTCTTTAAATTACAATAAAGGGTAATTAGAAATACAGTCAGTGTAAAAAGTGTATACATAGAAATTACATTAAAATTCTTGGAGAAACAGGAATTGGATGTTTGGTAAATTTATAAATAAATTAATCATGTCCAGTAAAGCATTTATGTTGTATTTGGTAATATTTTAGCTAACAAAACATATAAGTAAATTAATTACTTCTTAAAATAAAAAATATGTTGTTATTTCGCACAAAAAGTGATTGTACACCTACAATTTCAATAACATTTTTATAATGTATACCGTCATTCAATATTCGGTGGGCTTTCCTATTGCTTGTTTAACTGCCTCCAGTCTCCACAGCATTGATTCCACCAGCTCTCTTGTTTACTTTGGTTCAATTAGGTCCCATTCTATTTGAAGTGCCCGTTTTAATCCTTCTTTATTGAAAAATGAGTGATTTCTGATTTTCCTCTCCAAAATAGACCACAGGTGTTCTATAGGATTGATATCTGGTGACTGGGGAGGTGTATGAAGTTGTTTTAGCATATTATAAGCGAATAGTTGCAGCTGTATGTTTGGGGTTGTTGTCGTGCTGAAACATAAAATTGTTCTCAAGACCTAGTTTCTGGGCACTAGCATGGAGATTTTCCTTTAAAATGTCCATATAGATTTTATGGTCCATAGTTCTATCAATAAATTGCAGTTGACTCACACCTGAAGCACTCATACACCCCCAGACCATCACGGAGTTACCTCCGTGCCTACTGTAGACACTAGATGTTTGGGATGCAGCTCTGTATTTTTCTTGTGCATTACCATATGCCTTCCATCGGACCCAAAAAATATTGAACTTACTCTCATCGGAAAATATCAGCCTATTACAGAAGTCCGCTCCTTTATTTCAGTGGTCTTTTGCAAAATTCAATCATTTTAATATAAAAATTATTTGTGGTTGGTTTATTGACACTCGTCACTTACTTTTTCATATATTTATGAGAGACTAGTTTCAAAGGCCCTGGCCTCCATTTTCAAAATTGAAAATGATTGAAAATGGAGGCCAGGGCCTTTGAAACTAGTCTCTCATAAATATATGAAAAAGTAAGTGACGAGTGTCAATAAACCAACCACAAATAATTTTTATATTAATTTTGACGTCACTGTTACTAAATTCCTCCAAACACACTTCAATCATTTTATTTGCTTTTTTTTACTCACCCAGAACTTTTTCTGGGGCATTCATCGATGATATCCAGCTTCTCGATAAACATTTCGAATGGTGCTGGCCAAAACATTTATACCACTTCGTGCCAGATCCGCAGCCAACTTCACAGCACTGATCCTTCATTATTTCACGCAGGATAACTCTTCTATCTTGCTCTGTTAACAACTTTGGTCTTCCAGTTCTTGACCTGTTTTGCACCGTTTTTAAAACTCAAAACCTATCTATTATTGTCTGCATGGTAGAGCAAGGTCTGTCAAGTTGAGATATTTCTCGTAGCGATTTGCACTGATTATGGAGTTAAATTATCAATTTTCTTGTTTCTTCGCTGGTTTCCTTGCACTTGCTCCCCATTTTGACGTTCCTGTGTGTCTATTCACTGTTGACTGACATCTGATCCCGCTCTGTTTCTTATCACTGCTATCCATAGGGAAGCTGCCAGGTGAATGTTGGCTTGTTATGCCTTTGAGCTTATGTTCTCGAAGCACTACCGCAGATGTACAATCACTTTTTGTGCCTATTTTAGACGTCTTTCTGTGCATTTTATTTAATATTTACGATTATACACATTGCATTGCAGTTCTGCTTGTGTACTTGTGCAAGTAAGTGTTTTGTATTGATGTCTTGTGTGTTACATATTTCTTAAAACCTGTGCTGTTTTTTGGATGCATATTCTAATGCAAAACAATATAGGTGTACAAACACTTTTTACATTGACTGTATGTTAAACCCAAAACCATCAGACTTGTGTAGACCAGTATTTGAATTATTAGGTATATTACCTCTTCCATGTGTATATATCCAGGAAATACTAAATATGTCAGAAAACATTTGAATTAAACAACAAACATGACTTAAAACAGAAAAATAGAGAGCATTTGTCTGTTATTTCACTGTATACATCACTTTTTAACCAAAATGTAATTTATAGTGGTATTAAGTTATATAATACAGTACCTATTAAATACAAAAACATCAGTACAGAAACCAAATTTAAGTCTCATATAAAATCAGTGTATTACAACAGTGTTTTCACTCTGCAAATGAACTTATTGAATACTTTAGATAATTATAGTTATTCATTCTCATTTGTTTTCAATTTGTAGATTGCATAAATTGGCATTTCCTATACTAATGTAAAAGTAATACAGGTTCAAATAAATTTATCACCATCAATAACTACTTTAAATATTAGACATATTATTCAAAACTAAGAATATACTGTCTGTTTCTACAGGAATACCAGAACAAGCAGCAGCAAAAGCAAAGATCCCAGCAAGGAGGTGGACCAGTTGGACCACCTGGCTTGCTAATGGGACCATCGGGAATCTCATCCAGTGCTCCCCAACAACAGTCTGTTGTGATCCATTCTCCTCTAGGACCTCCTGCATCATCACCTGTCCATCATCCCTCAACCCCTCAATCTCCCATGATGAGCCCATCACCGTCACCAATGATGCAGCAGCACACATCACCCTTGCACAGTCCAGGTCCCTTACTATCCCATAGCCCAGGTCCAGGTTCTGTAACGTCTATGCTGCAGCATAGTCCAGGCAATCCAACAGCAACCAGTAGCAGTGGCATGTCACCTCACAGTTTGCAACCATCACCAAGGATGGGCACTCCACACTCACAGGTATATCATCACTTCATGAACCTTTTAGAAAGAGCCTGAAAGCATTGTATTTGAAGAACCTTATTTTTGTCAACAACTTGCTTTCTGTTGAAATAAAACTTTTCATTCACATCAGAACAACTACATCACAGTAAAAATACATCATTGGATATGTGGACTTAATTTTGCTTATGAGTGAGTAATTTGAATATTTGAAAAGCATAATGAAACTCTATAATAATTTAACAGTATTAAGATATAAATAAAAGGATAAAGCAATAAATTACAGTCGTAAAAAAATAGGAAAATATAGCAGTAGAGGGATAATTCAAATTGTAATGGAAGGTACCTTGATGTTATAGAAATATAGGCAAAATATTTCATTTCATAGGTTCTTTTAAAACTTACTATGTTTTAAATAAACTACAGTACATATATTTATTTTTAAAACCAACATTATTATTTATTATTATTATTATTATTATTATTATTATTATTATTATTATTATTATTATTATTATTATTATTATTATTATTATTATTATTATTATTATTATTATTATTATTATCATTATTATCATCATCCTCATCATCATCATTATTATTATTATTATTATTATTATTATTATTATTATTATTATTATTATTATTATTATTATTATTATTACATAATAGATGAACTTTACACGTCTGTTAATCTGCTATTTTTGTTTTGTGTACCTAGTTCAAATCAAATCCAAGCAGGAGAATAATTTTTCAGATTGAACAACATTGTAGAAAAAGCAGTCAGTACACAGGATAGATTTGGGTTTCATGATTTAGCTCTTTTAGTGAGTGAATTTGACTTCTTTGGTTTTTAATCACCATTACAGAATAACATGTGTAGATAGAAATGAATGTTTTGATTTGCAGAGTGAGGAAAGCCCATTCAGCCCAGGAACTCCTCAAGAGCTTCTACGTTCACTGCCTTCACCACAACAGGTTTGCCCTCCTCCAGCTGCAGGACGATTAACATCTCCTCAGGGTCACACAACTGTGCGCATGACCTCTCCCCAGCACAGAATGGGTGTACCTTCACAGCAAGGACGCCTTGTCACTAGTCCTGTCTCATATACTCAACAGCAGTTCTCAGGAGAACAGATGAGGTATATTAAATTGCATTGTATTTAAGTTTCTTTCTTTCATTCTTTCTTTATTTTTCATTCTTTTTTCTCTCTCTCTCTTACTCTCTTTCTCTCTCTTTCCTCCCATCCCCTTCTCCCTCCCTCCACCCTCCTTTCTTCCTTTCTTCTTTCTTTCTGTCTTTTTTTTACTATTTTTAACCCAGTTTGATTATATTTTTTGCTAACAAACAGGTCTATAAGTTTAAAAGGCATCATTAAAAGCTGTGTATTTTCAACACCTTTTATTGCTGCCAATGAAATTCTTGGCAGTTGATTGACAAATATATCCTATTTTTAATGTAATTAAAAAGATAAAAAAGTATAGTTACCAATTTATACAGATCTTGTATGATTTCCTTTGTATTACTTTCTTTACCACTTAACTATATATAGAAAGTAGAAAAAGTATTAGATTCCACATTCTTTATATAAGGTTTTGCTAGAAATGTTTTAAGGTTGATTCCATCAGTAGTGTATTGTGTCATTTTCTATATGTTGTCCCTCCACTAGTATTTGCAATATAGCACACAACATTGTCTAGCAGCAGAAGCGTTTAAGAGCTTGCAATCAACATAAAATAAACAGGAACTGATTATTATGCTTGGATAGGTAGGACAGACTGAAAAATTCAATGCCATAGCTGGGATTTAAACCACGGATCTCCCGGTCTCCATTCCGTTGTCTTACCCATTGAGCCAAGACATTAAATTCCAGCATGACATTAAATTCTCCAACTGACTCGTATTTTTTTCCAGTAAACCACTAGTGGTTCTTGTATGAATGAGATGCACACCATATGTGGCGACTTACTATGCCGTAAGCACTTAAGTCCCAGACTTTGTAGTTACCACTATTAGGTTAATTGATAGAAATTAATCATTTTTACACACTAGCCGTGTGTAGGTAAAGTTTGGATAGGTAGAGTGAAACTGAAAAATTCAATGGCATAGCCAGGATTTGAACCACAGATCTCCCGATCTCCATCTGGTTGCTCTTAAACATTGAGCTACCATGGCCAACATGACAGCATGACATTAAATTCTCTGACTCATTGTTTTGCCGGTAAACCACTAGCGGTTCTCTTATACAACAAGATACGCACCATTTGTGAGTACTTTTACCAAATTTTAGACTACACATGGTTAATGTGGAAGAATGATTAATTTCCAGCAACTGATGATGCTCAATAGCAAAGCATGTCCTTAATTTAACTGCCTTAAAAAGAATTTCTAATGTGATACATTCACACAACTTTCTATCATCATACTCTGCATAGTATAAAAGGTCATATTTCCCTCCTAGCTATAATGCTCGTTAATTTTAATTAGGAATTGTTTCTAACCAAGCAAGGTTTCAACATTCAGAAATAATACTAAAATCCTCAAGTAAGTGAGGAATAATATAAGCCCAACTAACCCTCAATCAATTTGGGTAACTTTACTGTTCAGAATACCTCTAGTTATTAGTTTAATAGTTTATTAGTTTAACTAGTTAATAGTTAAATGTTTACATTTTACTATGTACAAAATAACACAAAGTTCAGTTAAATAAAGAGTGGTTCGCAGGATATTCACAGAAAATTCAACATGTAGATTTAATTTTTGATGTTCAGTATATTACATATGGCATTTTATTCAAAATCATTAAAGCTATTTTTTTTTTTTTTAATTAAATAAACAAACTTTTTTCATGTAAAGCATAGAGACAGTATGTGGAGTAGTCAGAAGGAAAAAATGTTCTTGAGAAAATCTTTTTATGATGTACCTGTTGTACCCTTGGGAAATGCTAAACTTAAATATCAAGATTGTATGTAACCAATGTTTCATTTTTGAGCCTTGCTTTTCATGCACATCTTTTTGTAAAAATGTTTATTTCTGAATGAAATTATTGTATATGCAATTTAATATTACTTCTTAGGTGGTAGAGAAAGTAACCAAGTGAAGTTACAGGTTATGTATTTTTATGTGGTTTGCAGGTTTTTAATTTCTTTAACATTATTTTAGAGCAGTGCTTAAGATTGATGGATTGATTGTTACACTTATCTCATTCTCAGATCTGTATCTAAAACAAAATAATTCAGTAGTAGATAATAATAGTTCTAGGTTTTTGTCACAATGAGTTAAATGCAGTTATGACTTGTTGCTGTACAGATATGTGATGCATACCCTGCTGTTTACTATAACGTCACATTACATTTTGGCAGAGAAACTTAAGAGGCATCCATTGGTCATTTATTTCAAAAACTGTGATATAGTGATGCATAGATGGGAGAGGGAAAAAAGAAGGGGAATGAAAGAAGTGTAGGAGTTTGTTTTCATAACACTGTATTTTCATATTTTTAACAAAGTCTTGTTACTTCTGCTATGTAGCAACCATCTCAGTCATATAGTGTGGCATACCTTAAATAGCTGTAGAATGTCTTCCTTCATTACCTTAGGCCTAAGTTAGAATCTGTTCTTCAGGAAGTCAAATGTTTAACTCTCAATCTTCTAGAGTGTTCATCATTTGTAGATTTGAATCTTAAAAGCGATATTTAAAAACCCTTAGTAATTGTAGAAACAATATAACATTAAGAAAGCATTCATTATTGTTACAGAATCCACAACATGCCACCAAGGTTTGTGCGCTCTCCAGCAGGCACAGATCCATCTCTTCAGAGGCCTCGTGGAGTGGCTGGCCAGAGTCAAGGGCAGACAATGTACCAACAGCAAACACCACAGACAGTGAGAACCAGTGTTATGTATAGTTCAGCATCTCCTTCACCACTTGGTAGTCCACAAGCAATAATGTCTCATCAGCAGCAACAGTTTGTCCAGCAGAATGTTAGCTCAACGCAACAGTCCTCGGCCCCATCACCACAACATAGTCAACAGAATGCTGGCCAAACCCAACAAGCTCAACAAAATGTGATCCAAATTCAATCACAAAGTAATCAATCTGTACCTATGGTAGTACGACAAGTCCAAATAAATCAGCAGCAACAACAGCAGCAAATTCAGCAGTTGGTACAGAGGCAGCAGCTTCAGCAGCAATTGCAGCAGCAGCAGCTGTTGCAACAGCAACAACAGCAGGGAAACAACCAAGTGCAAGAACAGGATACAAATTTATTGTTGGCTCAACGACAGCAGCAATTGGCTCAAAGACAAATGCAGCAGAGGCAACAAATGCTACAGCAAGGAATATTACAGCAACAATTGGCACAGCAGAGACAACAGCTTTTACAACAGCAGCAACAACAGCAGCAACAACAACAGCAGCAGCAGCAGCAGCAACAGCATATAGGCCATCAACAGTCTCAGCAACTGCAACAGCAGATGCAGAATCAAACTCCAAGTTCTCCAATGCCTCCTTGTAGTCCATTATTACAGCAGTCTCTTGCCCAGAATCAACATCCACCATCACCAATGCCCTCGTCCAGTCCATCAATTCATCAACAACAGTTAAATCAGAATTCCAGTATGCCCCCTAGTTCCCCAATGCCTCCTAGAAGTCCGATGATTCAACCTGGACAGAACCAAACACCAAATTCTCCAATGCCTCCACAAAGCCCAATGCATTCACAAGCTGCACAGAGTCAGCCACCATCTTCCCCAATGCCTCCATGTAGTCCTATGTTACAACAGCAGTATCATCAACAACAGTTAACTCAAGGACAGCCTCCAAGCTCCCCAGCATCACGTAGTCCAATGGTTTCTGGTCTTCAGCATCCAAGTGGTTCACCACTGACCATGAGACATCCCTCTAGCAGTGCAGGTAGCATGAGCAACAGTCCTGTCTTGCCTGAGAGACCACAAAGTGTAGAAAATCCACCCCACACTCCTCATACTCCATACACTCCACAAAATAACCAAGCATTAGTTCCCAATGACTCAAATCATACACATCATCAGCAGCAAACAGAACAGAATGATGGACAAAGCAGAGGAGGAACTCATGAAGTGCCTGCTGTGGCCGGTGGAGGTGGTAGTGGTGGCGGTGGTGGTAATCCAAATAATCCTGCTAATCCTCTTCCTATTCCAGCACTGTTTGGAAGATTTGGCTACTTTAAATTAGGTTTGAGGGGAGGTTCTCCCATGTGGTCCATTGGAGCTGGTTTTGGAAGGGGAGGAAAGCAAGGTAGTTCCAAATCAAATGATTCCGAAAATAGTAGTAGCAGTAGGCAAACAAAGGAGGAAGCTACAAGCAGCAAGGGACTACAGAAACAATCTGAAAACAAATTGCTGCAGCAGTCAACTTCCTCTGTTGAATCAAGAAATGCTACCACTTCACGGATGTCAGTGCCAGAGAAAACATTTTCTGTTGTTCCCAATGTTACCTCGTTGGTGTCTGTGGATTATAATGAATTTGATGATGAAAATTCTCATACTCCACCAGAAACTCCCCCACAGGATTCTGCTCAGGTGTCTACAAGTTCATCAACAGACAAAAATGATGCTGACTCTGGAGACTCAGGCAAAATGGAAGCAGAGATAGAAGCATCAGCAGAAACTGAGACCAAGGATATTGTGGAAGATAAATGTGATGAGCAAATTGAGGTTGCTGTGGTTTCGCAAGAAGACATTTTAGACTCTGATGCGGTAGTTTCTTCAGAGCTTTCTGAGCATTTGGAAATGAGTGCAGCTGATTGTGATAATGTCATGGTATTTGAGCATCTCTCTGAAAGTGATTTGGCCCAGGTTTCCAGTTCACTTGATACAGACATTATAGAAGAATGTATAGTTACTTCATCAGATATTGCCATGGACATATCAGTCCTTGACAGCTGCACAAAGGATGATGATGATGATGACACAGATGTACTTCATCTAGTTACTGAGGAAGATGAGGAAAAGGTTGAGATAGGAGAAATTATGGAATCTTCTGATGCAGATGATGGTCTAGGAATTGTTGATACAAGTGCAGATATGGATATGGATGTTATGAAGATAATTGAGTCTAGAGGAAGAGGTGTAATAGATAGAGATCCAGTTCTAGATATGCCAGAGGGCTGTCGGGAAATTCATTCAATGAATGATAGATTGAGGATTGGCATTGTTCGAAGTCTTGGCCCAATTACTTCACAAGAGAAAATTATAGCAATAACAGACACACCTGAATCACCAGACCAGGAGGAAATGAATGTTGACCCATCTCCAGAGCCGTATTTACCAACACCAGACACTATTAAGGATGAGGAAGATGATATGATGGCATTAATCCATGATGATCCTGACATAATTGCCATGGATGAATCAAGTAGAAGAACTCCAGAGGCTGAAGTAGAAAGTGTAACAGAGGTGTTTGAAACTGTTCCTGAGAGTACAACAGTGGAAACTGCTGCATCCAGCTGTGAAGACACTCAAATAAAAAACACAGTTATGACCAACAAAATTTCTAGATCAGAATCCAACAGTAACATTTTAGGCACTCCAGAAACTTTAGTAAGCATAGCATCATCATCGACAAACGTTTCAAGTGAAGAAACAGGAAAAATTACATTGCCTTTCACTTTACCCAAAGTAACTCAGTTACCACCATCAAGTGTTCATCAAGCAAACATAGGGATACCTGGAGTCACTCGAGCTGTTGCAACATATCCTTCATTTCCCCAAACAGCAAGTTACAGCAGAACTCAGCAGCCAACCCTTTCAGCACTTTTGAATGAACCACATCACACTACAACTAATGTGATGTCTGCAACACTAAGCTCTGTCATTGCCTCTGCAGTCAGCATTCCTGTAACAAGGCAAGTGACAAATGTTGTTCCTTCTACATTATCAGTTTATTCTGCAGTGGCAACAACAAATATTGCTTCAACAGGTGTTTCTAGTATAACAGGAAGTAGTATTAATAACATTTCTCAATCTAGTAGATCATCACCAATCTTTTCTGATATTGAAAAGGGTGGTTCAAAAATTACAAATATTTCTGAGGGTACATCAATAGCAGATAAGACAAAGGTGACAAGTGTGTCATCATCACTGATTACTCCCCTTGTCAGCTGTGTGATGGCAACAGCTGTCACCCCATCCACAAGAGTTGTAGAAGGGAAAACAGCAGAAAATCTAGCTGTTTTAAGCACATCAGCAACAGGAGCTGGAAATATTGCCATTACAAGAGGTCAGTTACATCCACAAACAATATCAATTATTAAATCATCAGTGTCTGCAGTTCAAGGACATAGATCACAGGGGATGATAGGAACTTCAGCAGTTACTGCTGTACCAATGTGCATCATCAGATCTCAAGGCAGTACTGGAAGTGGAATTGCAACAACTATGTCCATTATAAATACTGCAATTGCTTCAACAGCTTTACCTGTTATAAGACCACAGTTGACATCAGCTTCTGTTGCAAATCTTGTGGCAGATGCAGTAAATGCAGCACGTTTGCCTTATCCTCCTGCTTCTGTAGCACAACAGATGGCATTTACAACCTCAGGAGCTGTGCCACTAAGCACTCTGACGCCAACAACTGCAGCAGGAGTGAGTGTGATAGCAAGTGTGCCTAAGTTGCCACTGGCTTCAACATCTTCACAAGGTATTAGTGCTACTGTAGCAGCATTGGTTGCACCACCTAGGATGTCCCTTGTGCCTCCTTTAAGCATAAATTCTGAAACTGTGGTAACTTCTGCTGTACAAGCTGCTGCTATTGCATCAAAAATGTCAAATGAGAAAGCTTTGGCAGCATCTGATTCAGAAGAATGTATCTCTGATACCACTGCTGAAACAAAAATCACCAAACAGTCTACACAGAAAGATGAAGTACAAATTAAAGAAAGCTCATCTCCCTTACATTTAATTCAGAAAGACACAAAATCTGATAGTCCATTCTCTGTGGATGAAATATCAAGAACTTCTCTTTTCAGCAGACCAAGTGTATTGGAATCAGTAAATCGAGCTGCACATTCTGAAGTTGGTGTAGAAGATGACATATCAAATATCAAAGTCATTCAGAGTGCTGTTGAAAAGGAAGATGACATATTAATAAAAACCATGCAGCAGATATTTCAGGAAACAAGGCCAAGTGTATTGGCTACAGTGGAGAAGGCTGGAAATCAAAAGGAATCTGGTACAGTTAGCCAATGGAAGACAGGATCAACTTTCACCGTGCAGACTCCACAGGTCATCAGATCAGTTATTGTAAGTGAAGATCTGGCAGATGCAGAAAAGCAAAAGGCTATAGTAAAAAGCTGCACAACAGATGTAGAGTCTAGAACACTATCCCCTTTCAGGGAGTTGTCGCTTGTAACATCTCAGGGTATACAGTCTTCTCAGTCAAGGTTAACAGAGAGTCTTGATACCAGCGAGGGGCTTGTAACAAAACTGCAGATGAAAAAGGAATCCTCTGCGGAACAAACAACTTTTGCTGCAGACTCTCATCTGCTGAATATTCAGGAAGCATCATCCAGTAATTCAGCAGTGGAATTATCAGTGGCTCAAGATATTCCATTGATCTCAGAAAGTATTTCACAGAATGTAGTTGCGTCAGTAGCAAACTCACAAGCTCGCACTGTTCAAGAAATTACCCAAGCCAGAAGATTAGCTACGATGGAAGGGAGATCTTTGCCACATTCTGTTTTAATAACTGGTCAGTCAATGCTTGAAAGCAGATTGACAGCATCTACTATTGGGGTTCCACAGCGCACAGTGATGCACATAAGTCACAGCTTAGCACAACAGATGCTTGGAACTGCAGAAGTAACATCTGGTTCCATTGTTGTGACATCACGCATAGCTCCTAGTTCGTCTCCTTTGGCTCAGAGTGGACTTACTGTAAGGCAGTATGTTCAGCAGGCAGGAGCTCGATCATCTCCTGTAATAACTTCTGGAGCTCCGAAACAGTCTCCAGTAATTAGAAGTCTTTCAACTCCATCTCCAGCTCATTCACCTCAATCTGTTAGATCTCCATCTACCTTGCCTTTGCAGGCACATGGTGGTGCAAACATAGTTGTGTCATCACCAACATCAAGTACAGCTAGTGGTGTGATCTTGGCAGCTCAAGGTCAGCATGTGCTCTCTGAAGTTGATATTCCAACATCAGGAAAAAGCCAAGGTTCAAGTACAAACTCCTTGGAGCAAACTTTGGTACAGATTCGAACATCTGCTCAACAAATTGCAAATTCCTTGGTGCACCAAGCTTCTTCACAGGGTCTAGTATATTCATCTCAAGCCCACTCATCATCTCATTATGTTCTAACACAAAGTAACAAGACAGTTTCTTCTGGAACCACAAGTCAAGTAACAAAACCTGAAAGGAGTGAGGCAGATGTATCTTCTTCCTCAAGTACAATAAGGGTAACAGAATCAAAAGAATCTGCAGCAACTCCTGTTGTTACTGGTTATCCATATGCGAGTTCAGCACCACCCAGAATTCAATCTTCTGAGAGTGTGGCATCACAAGCAGGACAGCCACCAAGAAGAATGAGCACAGGAGAAATCAGACCTGAGGAACAGCAGAAGTCATGTCAATTTGAAGACATACTAGCTTCTATAAAAACAGAGGCAGAGTCTGGCTGCTTTATGCACCAACCACAGACAAGCACTGGTACATCATCACATCCTTCAAATATAACTTCTACAGCTCAAAAGTTATCTCCAATGGAAACTACAGCATGTGTTTCTCAAGCACAGTCTAGTGGTTTAGTTTCAAAATCTGAATCCCAGCCAGTTACGACCAACTGTAAGTTTTCTGCTCAGCAGACATCAATGCCTCATAGAATGGAAGAATCTCAAAATGTGCTTTTAAAGCAGTTGCTTCAAAACACTGGCTGTGCTCAGTCACAACCACAGTCACAATCTAGTCCTTCAGTTTCAACTATAACTACTCATACAGCCCCAACATTACCAGTAGTTCCATCACTAGAAGCTCAATTGGCAAGACCAGTTCCACCCACACCATCAGCTCTCTTACCACCATTGCTCTCAAATGATAATGGTCAGACTCAGTCACAACAGCTGAGAACACCTCCAGTCTCAAGGCCTTCACAGCCATTGTCCAGAGAACCTGCGTTTGCTTCTAGACCACAGATGCAACAAACAACTGCTTCAGTGGTTACAACTTCAGTTCCCCAACATCTGAATATTGAGAGGCGGCCCGGTCCACCCAACCGAACGCCAAGCAGGGATGAACTACTGTCGCCCCCAACCCCGACAACACCTCGCTCATATGGTAGTGGTGCAGACTCCAGTATGCATACTCCATCACCTCTTACCTCTCCTCAGATTGTGATCAAAAAGGAAGTAATGCTGCCACAGCCAAGCCCAGTACATACCATGCATATTACAGAGGTGAAGAAAGAAATCATTACTGATGAAATACCAGGCGGAACAGATAGAAAAGACTGTCAGCCTAAACTGGAGTCTTCCAGAGATGATCTTAGTGAACTAGGACTAGAAGGCTTAGTTGAGAAAATGACACCAGAACAAGCCTTAGGTGAGTTAAATTTGAGAGATTTAAAACCCTTTGCTGCAAACAGTTGATAAATTAGCCTTATTATAGTATTTAGAGCACTGTCTTCTTTTATGGTTCTTTCATTATGGGTGTATGTGTGAATTAAGATGCATTATCTTCCTTTGGAAATACTTTTTTTTTTTTTCCATGGATAGAATTTTATTTCCATCCATTCTCTCATTTACCAGCTGAACAATGCCAACTACAGGTACACAGATGTCTTAACTATAGCCATACAGTTTTATTGCCAACCTGCTTATGTACAGGCTGAGAAGTACTCTTCATAGAAGTATTCTGTTTGTAACCACTAACATTGAATATGTGTTGTGTGTTTCTTTTCTCCTTGCTTTTGGTCTGCTATTCAATTCCAGAGTATGGGTTGATAATTTTAAGTTGTTAGTCACCTTCCCCTCTGACTAGCACAAGTAAGGTATTTCCAAAGACTAACATGAGTGAGGGCCCATGTTAAAATCTGTAGGTTCCTTCATTCTTTTGTCATCATCATTGTCATTCTAAAATCAGGGATAACAGACAACTCATCTCATCGAAAGGTTGGTATTGAAATTACACCCCAAAATAAAAAGGTAAATAGTACAGAAACTTGATTGATTTGTTTTAGAACACTCTTTATTCGGTCAGTGACCTCCAGAGAAACCTTGCTCTATAAAAGGATGTATGAATTCCACTTATTAACTGAAGGCACCCGAAGGACAAAGTCTGTTACCTCTAATAAGGACGTGATAATGCTAAATGGAATGAAATGTCAACATATAAAATTAACTGCAACATTTTAAAGAAAATGGTGTTATACCTTTTAAAGAAAGTAAATTGTATAACACTGTATTGTCTTCAAAATGTTGCACTTAATTTTATATGTTGACACCTCATTTTTATTTGACTGCAATACATGTTTATTATAAATATTAAATTACTTGCATATAAATTTTATCTGCATTTTTTTCATTCATTCTTCACAATTTCTGAAGAAGAAGCTACAAATACATGAAAAAAAATTAACATTTATTTATGCCAGAGCCAAAAAGATTAAGTAAATTCAGTTTCATATAGATTGGAATAATTCCTTCTAATAATATTGTTTCTACAAGTTTACATTATTTTTACCCATAATGTATTTGGGAATGGTTTTGCCTTCATGCCATTGATTCTTTAAGGACGAAAAGAGGAACCAGAGTGAGAATGTCAAAGTTTAAGTGCTACTCACACACTTTATCGTAAGCTTCCAGGTGAAATAGTTACCAAAATTGGTAAAAGACTTTTCATTCCATTATGCAGACATGCTTTAAGTGATATAGAAGATTATGAGTTGCAGTTTCTGCAATTCTTTTTTTCCAGGTTAACCTATGCCTAAAGTAAAGAACTAAACATGTGGCTCCTTCTTTCGCTATTTATAGGAATTTGTGGTTGACACTATATCTGCTGTTTGAGTTAAATTAGTATGATAATAAAAGAGAACAACACAAAAATAGTATGATTTAGTAAAATGCACAAGTGGTAATGCTGAAATATGGACAATGAAGTTCAATTGTTAATTTGGCAAAACACATGCCTTCTTGATTCAGATTAACAGAAACTTACCAGCGTCCCAGGAATGGGGAAGAAGGCTTGGTTTAATTTTAATTTTCTTTTTTTGTTACTCATGATTATAGCATATTAAATCCATATTGTGCATATTAAACTCTTTGTTGTAAAAATTATTAAAAGAAACAGCTAAAGCTCTCTTAAGAAAATTAAACCAGTAATTCCAGCTTTCTGATAATGAATCCTGACTTCCTCAGATCCAGTGAATTTTGGTTCTTCTAGTGAAAGCATCATCTGTAGTTTATGTATATCCAACTTAAAACTTGCTTCATCACAAAGTAAACAAAGAATGAGAAAAAAAAAAAAAAAAACCTACAAAGAGCGGCAAAAACCAGTAAAAATTAACAAAGAAGATTCAAGAATAGCATATTATTAATAAAGGAATCAAGGTTGTACAACTAGAGAAATAGAAAAAGTAATAGATTTGTATTCAGAAAATATTTAATCCACAGCATAAAACAGGCTGAATCGAGCCTAAGCCTGTCAACCTTACTATCGGCCTCATGCCCACATATACAAGGCAGAGGTGAATGATCGTCCAACTGATATGGAGAGGATATTTGGTCAGCATCTCCAGCCGGAAAGTTGGCATTCTTGTTCAGGATTTGCTACATATTGCAGCCCAAAATACTCTGTGCTGAGTGGGCACCGGTTGTATACCCGGTACTTCAAATCAACACCCTCCAAGAGAGGTATCGAACCTGGGCACATGTCGTTACAGGGAACCAGAGTAAAACACTACAGCTCACACTACACCACGGTGCAGAACTTAGAAAATAATTACACCATTTAATTTTGGCTAACCTGTTGAGTTGGAATCAGATGAAAGAAGTATAATTGGTTCATTGATCAACTACAAGCAGATGATGACTAAATGTGTAAAATCAAGTTTCCATTTTGCTATCTTCATGGTCATTGACATGCATTCCCATTCTTGTTACCTGGCTATTGTAAACCAAAAAGGTTGTATACTATGTGTGAACATTTTCTTGGGCACTTGGCTCTCAAATCCTCATTCGGTAGGTTTCGCCTAATTCCGTAAACACATATCACTACTTTGTAATTTGAAATGAGCTATACACTCTCACTCTGACATCTAGTGGCTAATATGCTAAACTCACGTGTGCTTTTTCTTTCTCTGTGTGCAGAGTTCATGTGCGCTGTATTTTGTTTTGAGCAATTTCAAGGTTAATTAGCTAACCAGTATACGATTTGGCTGAGGCCACACCAACCTCGGCATATGTACCTCCCGAGCAATGAACTCGGAAACCTGCACATACAGTCATGAACACTGATGGCTGCAAGATAATAGCGAATGTTGCAGAATACTGTGATATAGATAAGCATAACAACCAGCTAATGTTCCCACTCAGCAAATCCATAGAACAACTTACTGCTTACACGGGGAAAAGCGTTAGTACAGGAAAATACAATAGATGAAATTATCAGCAACACATCAGAGGATACCAGCGATGAAAGTGACGCATCGGGCTTTGAAATCAAAGAATCACAAAGCAAATGAGTGAGTGCTTATTGCTGTTATAGTATTTGTCTTCCACTTTTATGTGTTTCATAACATAATAAATATTCAAGCATACAGCTTATCAGATGGAGTTCAATTTATTGTTTGTCCACACATCTTACACCTTCAGTGCATATCTTTGCTTATCTTACCATGATTTGTCTGAATTATTTTTCTCTTGGTTGACCACACTGCAGAAACCTGAGCATGTTAGCTCTCTTCTTCCCCCTTGCCTGCATCTCACCATAAAACCAGTGCCCAAGAAAATGTGTGTGCATAGTACATACTGCTCTACTTCCCCTTTCAGTTGTTTTTTAGTTGTTATGAATCAAACTTCAAATTTTCTTGCATATTACTATAAAGGTCTAAATTTTAAAGCATAATGTAATCATCCCCACAAAATGGAAGGGAATTCTTTCACCAATCTATGTTTACTACCATTAATAACTTTCAGCTTCCTATAGTATCATAAGAAATCATGCAAAATATGCTTTCCAAGGGTGAGCACCACTTGATGTTAAAAAGAAGCTGTCAAACATAAGAGTAATATTTGCATATCATCATTGAAGTCCACAAAAATTAGTTTTTTGTAATTTATGTCCTCCAACGTTGTCATATCGGACGATGAATGGAATGGGTGAAATGATGCTCAAATGAATCCAGGGTCCATAGAGCTTAGAGTTACCTGACATTCGTCTTTCAGGATAAGAAAACCCTATAAAAACCCTATCCAGATAACACATCCTGACCGAGATTCAAACTCGGGACCCCTTGAACGTGAGGCAGACTCACTACCATCTACGCTACCGAGGTGGGCACAAAAATTAGTATTTGTGCTAATGATGCAATATAGAAATATGAGCTCATTATATTCCAAAACCTCATTATACATCTTTGTATTATTCCTAATATTTATCTTTAAGTTTAATAAATCCATTGACACTATTTACAGATATTAAGAAACAAAAAAGACGAATTTATCAACAGAAGAGACGACAGAGTCAAGGGAAAGAAGGAACAGCAGGAGGAGGGACACCAAAGAAGCGCCAGCGGAAGGTCAGTGTGAGTGTTGTGTTTTGTTTAATTTTACTTTTTCTTCCCTCTTTTACTTTTTATTTTGATAATATTTAGTGCCATTGATTAACATCCTATATAACAAGCAGTAATAATAATTTATTGAAGTACTAAGATATTACATGCACTGGACATTTGCTGAAATTGTCCCTGGTTGTTATTAGGGAGCAATCCTCTTAAGTTTCAAACTAAACTCTATATTAGTACCAAAGTTCTTTTTATTGACTATCAGTTATTGTTCTTCCTTTAATCTTTTAACAACCCATTTCATTTATTTTTAGTTTTATGAAAATTGCCTGATTTTCTTACAGTGTTTGTCTAAAATTTTATTCAAGTCATTTTGTCCTATTTATTCTTAACCATTCACTTTCTTTTCTCTAGATCTTAGTTTTGATGTTTTTAAATAATATTTTTGTACATCATATTTTCTCCCACATAATAAAGCATATACCATCCAGATACCTGTTTTATTGGTTTAATGTCTCATGAATCAATGAAACTTAATGTGTATCTGAATTAATAAACCACATATATCATTTCCTTTCATGGAAGTATTGAAAACAGTGTTGTAATAAATTAAATTTAAAGGTGAGTCAATTGATGACACTAAACAACACTTTTAAATTTCCTGGAACATGTTTCGGAGGCTACTTTACTCCATTGTCAACCAGACATCGACTGGTTCTCAGTGGTGTAGCTGGCAATATTTTGTCGTAGGTCTCCTCTGGTGGTGGTTCGAGGAACTTGCTGAACAAATCTTTCTGGGGGAGTCGAAATTGAATACTTCGTTTCTATTTTTTGAAATGAAAATTTGTTTCAATGGAAAAACCCAAAAGAAATTTAGAAACCAGAGCAAAGGAACTCTTTAGGAACATCAAGTATAAACAATTAGAAAAATCAGCAGTTGCCACGCATTTTTGGGAAATAAACCACAACATAAATCCAGAACCAAAACTACTTAAACACACAACAGGAAAAAAAAAGGTAGACCTTAAAATCAAAAAAGGCAATGAAAAACTAGAATTTGGCATTCATAGAAAAGCAACACACACAGATAATTACATCAAAGCAAATAGTTTCAACCCAATTCCACACAAACATGCAACCATCAACAGTCTGACACACAGATTAGTAAATCTACCTCTCAGCCAGCAAGAATATCAAAACGAATACCATCAAATCTTAAAAACTGCAATTAAAAATGGATATGGAAAAAACCTTGTAGATAAAAAACTAAAATTATTCAAACTTCAAAAGAAATTAAAACAGATCACACCTCTCACACCAATAAAACAAGAAACTAGATTTGCTAAATTTACTTACCACCCCTGGGCCACAAAAAAGTTCCAAAAAATATTCAAGAAATACAATATAACATTGGCACCAAAAAACAATTACAACATTAAAAACCTACTTCACAGTAATAATACTGATAAGATAAAACCAGAGGAAAAGTCAGGCATTTACAAAATTAAGTGTAAAGACTGTGAAAAAATTTACATAGGAAGGACAAAAAGAAACATAGGCACTAGAAAGAAAGAACACTTCAGGCACTTAAGATACAAAAATATTGATAAGTCCGCAATAGCAGCTCATTTCTGGTCTGAAAATCATGAAATTGAAGATAGCACAGAATTACTAAAATACGTACAAAAACATAGTGAACTCGTCATATGGGAGAGGATATACATAGAAAAACATAAAAACCAACTAATGAACTTTGAAATCCCGCTAGAAGATAATCCCACATTTCAGTTCATCACTAAATCAACAGATGGCAGCAACAACCCCAGAATTACCCACACCGCTGGATCTAGCGTCAGTCGCACAAGAGCCGTAGATGAAAACGAAGATTTGCGAAACATGTCCTCAAAATAGGTACGAAAGTGAAGCAGATGTGTAAAAAATGCGACTCATCTAAAATTTAATAATTTTTCGCTTCACTGTGGTGTTCCAATACAGTTGAATCTCGATGTATAATCTTGTTATGTAATATTTTACATGTCAACCAGAATAATATTACAGAAATTCAGAGGATTGTTTTTATGAGTGGAAGTTTCTCACCACACCAACTTTTTAACTTTTAAGATAGTGAAATTGTCAGACGTAGTCTGTTGCTGATTAAACTTTACACTTAAAACATAATAATTACTGAAATCAAGGATTGTGTCAATAAAAAACTTAACAGCACAGCCAACTTTGTAGCTTTTCAGATAGTGACTGCTGCCAGATTAAGACTGTAATTTTCTCACCACTTGAATCTTCTAAATCCCATTTTCATGTAACCTTCTCCATGTCAGAAGTATCTTTTTTTTATGTAGAAGTTAATTGTTGTCCACTTAATGGTTTCCTTTTGGCCTTTTCCTATAAAATTTATCTCAACTATCTGCTCTCTCATTTCAAGATATAACTTAAACCAATTGAAGATCACCCCTCTTACACCATATTTATGAAGCTTAGCATTAGCAGAATATCATGATCCACCATATCAAAATCTTTGGAGTAGTCCCATCTTAACTTTTCTTTGATCCAACATGTCATGGATACTTTCACCAAACTCTAATGCTGCCAAACTAGCAGATTTCTCACTTTGGAACCCACATAGGCCATTATTATATTTGTTGAGGAAAGCAATAAGCCTCTTGTACATGATTTTTTACAACATTTTTGAAAAGGTTGAAAGCAAAACTATTGGTCAATAGTTGTTAGGGTCTTTTTCATCTCCTTTTCTGAATATTAGTTTTATGTTTGCTACCTTCTGTTTGTGTGGAAATTTGCGCCACTTTGAAAATATTTTTTTGCTGTATGACACAGTCATTTTGAAATATTCATACTATGTTGTTTAATTAAATTTGTTGTAATTTGTTGTAATTTGTGTTAAATATGTTGGTTATTTCTTTAGGATTTGTTATGGTTTTATTTTTGTGTTTCAATACAATATTTCCTTGCAACAGCTTGTTAGAGTTAGTTTCCCAGTTTATAACTTCTCACATAGCTTTCTGTTTATTTTTAAATAAGTGTATCTTTCTAGTGTTGTAATATTTTCGCTGTCTGAATAACACTTTTATAGATTGATTTATATTTCACATAGTGGTTACAAATTCATTGGAAATCGTACCATTTGTAATTATATTGCTGAAGAAGTTGAGCTGCTTGGTAGAAGTTCTAATACCCTTGGTAATCCATGTACAGTGCTTTTTCCCTGACTTAACTTAACCATTAGGAATTTTAGTAGTATTTGAAGATATTTAAAAATTTACTGAATGTGATATCTGCTGAAGTTTCCTCATAAATGTATTGTCAAGTTTCTTGTCCCAGCGAATGGATGAAGTAATCAATATTTTCAGCCTTCTAAAACCTGAACTGTTTTAATGTTACTCTCATTTACTCTCTGTTCATTTTCATTTTAAGCTGTATTGAATTCATTGTTAAGAATTTGTACAGCAAGTAATTAAAAGCTCTTGTATTTTAATCCAGTAAATTTTTTTTTAATTCTTTTGATATGTGGTTTTAGTTATTGTGAAATCTGGAAATACTGTAAAAACTTTGGTACTCAAATTATGTATAGTCCTTATCTAAAAATTATGTTTAGCAATTAATATTTTGTTTGATCAAAATAAAGTTTCTAAACTCTAAAGCTAAGGATTTATATTTCCCAACAGCTTCTGCTAGACATAAATGTAAAGTTGTTAATCCTATGTTCTCACTCAATTCTTAACTGGACATGGCAAATTTTCAGCTTACTTATTTCAATTCAGAATCAAATCTATCTCTGATTTTATTTGTGGACATCACATTCAAGATGTCCCCCACATTTTATTGTATTGCCCCTTTTTTTGTTTTAAAGATATGAAGTTGAATTATTGCTTCAATCCTTAGGTTACACTTTTTCAAAACCACTTACACATATTCTGATGAATTACAAAATTTATCAATATTTAATGGCTTTCTTGAACAAAATATTTCTTAAGCTTAAGGATTAATCTTAGTGTTTACTGTTTGTTAACTTGATATTGTATTTGGTTATGTTTTGTAATTTTATTATATTCATTTTACAATTTGTAAACTATATTCCTAATATACCTTTGGGTAAAATAGGAATCACAAAATTGGATAGTAAATAAATAAATTCTAAAGCTAAGATATTGTGCCAATTTTATAGGGTTCAAAGGTTGAAGAGGATTATGACAGTTATATTGAAAATCTCATGGCACAACTGCGGCAGCTTCCTCCAATGAATGTCTTAGAGCCAGCCTTATCAAGGAATTATGCTGTCTGCTCCATCTTTGGATCTGGAGAACTGTCAAAGATTGGAACAAGGGACTATACTACTCTCACTGGAGATCTGAAAGGAACTTTTGGACAAGGACAGTTACCACATGTCTCGGATTACTATAATACTCAACCATTTGGTGACCTTCCTCCTTTACCACCACAACCACCTGTCTCCACACAGAGGGGGTTCTATAATCAGGAGTTTGCAGCCCTTAAACTAGAAAATGATGGTAAGTATAATAAAACTCTTACTTCAGAATAGGTTGGGAACTGCTGCTTACCAAATGTAGAGGGTATGGTCAGCCCAATTGTGCAACAGACTGCAGAAGGGTAGGAGAAGAGTGCCACTTTGACATATAGCGCTGTAGTACTGCCAAGTGAAGAGAATAAATATGGAGGAAATAGTATGTCAGACTAAGGTTGGACAAAAATCTATTTCATACATGTTTCCTTAGTAACAGATATATGTTTGTCTAGGCAGCTCAGACAGTTAGGTCCTGGCCTATGGATTCAAACCCAGTTCAGATTGATAGCTTTTAAGTGTGCTTAAAAGCAACAGCCCTGTATCAGTAGATTTTCTGGCATGTAAAAGATGTGAGAAAATTCTGGCACCAGCTGAGATGATATGATCTTGTCAATTGACAGCTTCCTTAACAAAAAAATAATTTTAAAACTAAACAGCTAAATCTATTGATAGAGAAACAAATATAATTAAGAAATTATAATAAATAATAGTGACTAAAACTTCACTTATCATTGATAATTATTTTCAAAATATACTAGTTTTGCAATACAGTCATATGCATCATCCTCAGCTTGCATTATTATCACAATTTGTTGCTTTAAAATAATTTTAATCTATTTTAGAACATAGATAAAGAAAGAAAGGTAAAAATAAATAGAAAATAAGTAGAAACAGCAATATTTAGATTAAAGTATGAACCTCTCCTGCATGTACATTTCTCTAGTTAAGTACAAAATCCATACAAAATAATATTGAGCCATTAACTAGAGATGTGTCAAATGGAAAGAAATGTCCAGGAAATTTTATTATGGGTTTAAGTTTCAAACATAAGACTTAAAGACATCATATCTTCCAAGAACGTTGCACAGCAGGCTGCAAGAATTAAATGGAAGTGCGTGGGATATGTTGCAAGGTTTCACTGCAACAGATGGGTGCAGAGGACCACTGTGTGAGACTTAGAGTGTAAGAAGAAACTATAATTAAAAAGAAGTTACAGACTAGTTTAAGAATTATATTTATAATAAATTAAATAAAAGAATTAATATTCGGAGTCCATGTGTGTTTCAAAGTCTAAAAATTAATCTACACTTAAATAGAATAGCTGACCATATTAATCTTTCTAAAAGAGCTGCCCCACTTGCATTGGAACACTACAGGATTCATTCATTATATATTACTAATGGCCCCAACAAGGGCCATGAAGTTCCCTCCAGGTTTCATTTAACCCTCACATAACTGGCAAATGCTAGGGAGGTGCCTAACTAAACCTAGGCTTAGGTTTCCTTCTCAAATATTTCATTTTTCATGTAACACAACCAGCAGTGTCATACGAAGTAAGAGCAGATGTTAATCACTGTCAAAAGAAAAAAGAAATGTGATGCACAATAAATAAGGGATTTGGGTGCAAAACATGACTTTGTTCAGACTTAGAATAAAATATTTTTATATAACTTGCTATTTTCAATATATATATTACATACTTATTTTTCTTAACTAGTTGTATAAATTGCCTGATGTTCCATTTTACACTTGCTAACTCAGCTTGCTTGGCACTAAGGCCTTGAAGCATTGCCGAGTAGCATAACATGATCTTGGTCTTCTAACCCAATTCTCTATCTAAAGGGTTTAAAATTGTCTTTGCAAAAGTATTGTGCACAATGGGAATTGAATGAAAATTAAAAGAAAACAAAATTATTTTCTCTAAGAAGGGAGGAAATTAAGTAAACAAGAAAAATGGAATAAGGGAGAAAGTGAATATAAAGTAGTGCAAGATTGCATGTATGAGGATCATTTGATAAGTCTGGTAAAAAACCAAGATTTTTTTTAATAATATCTCACCTATTTCTGGACAGTTTCCATTGATGGCTTTACACTTGGTCCAGCGATGTTCCAGCTTTTTCATCCCGTTGGAAAAATAGGTTCTGTCAAGGTCTGCAAAATACTCATTGACAGTTCTTCATTTAATGAAAATTTCTTATCATCAAGCCAAATTTTCAAGTTTGGGAACAGGAAGAGGTCATTTGGGGTTAAGTCTGGGGAATAAGGTGGATGAGGAACCAATTCAAAATCCAACTCTTGCACTTTCGCCATTGCGATTGGTGATGTGTGCGATGTTGCATTATCCTGATGAAAGAACACTTTTTTGCATTTCAATCTCAGTCTCATTTCAGTTAACTCGTGTTGCAAACAATCCAAAAATGATGTGTAACAGGCCCTAGTTATGGTTCTGCCGTTTTCCAAGTAGTCCATGAGGTTTATTCCTTGAGAATCCCAAAAAACAGTGGCCATTACCTTACCAGCTGATAAAATGGTCCTTGCCTTCTTTGATGCACTTTCAACAGCCTTTCTATTGTTTTGACTGCTGTTTTGACTCTGGTGTGTAATGATAGATCCAAGTTTCATCCATGGTCACAAATCGATACAAAAAGTCTTGTGGATTGCGATTAAACATCGCCGGACACTCGGTAGGGTTCTTCCAGATGCACTTTTGGTCGACTGAGCTATCATGGCACCCATCTTGCACATAGATTTTTCATTGCCAATTTTTCATGCAGGATATTGTGCACTCACTCAGTTGAGATGCCTACAGCCTCAGCAATCTCACGAATTTTGATTCAGCACTCTTAAATAACCAATTGTGGGTTTTTTCAATGGTGTCCTGTATGGTGACCTCTTTTGAGCGATCAGAGCACAATTCATCGAATTAATTCTATTCGAATTATTTCTCATCTTTCTTTATGCATGCATACATTCATTAATGCATTACCATTTACATATTCCTAGCACATAATGACAAACACTTTGTTCACATAGCCTACCTGCTTGTCCTAAATTTCAGTCTCAATACACACAACCCTTGGTTTTCCGTGTATTGATGAGCCTCTTTCTCTTTCTTCCCTAGTTTCCATTTTTCTAACCTTAAGTATTAGTTAATCATTCTTAACCATTTCTCTCTGACTTTCCCCAAATAATCACCTATATTTCTTACATTAGTTTCTGCTTTTGCAGACAATGTTTTCTTGATTAGTAGTACCTCTTCCCCCTCCTTAAAATCGTGCCACTTTTGTTGGAAATTTGTTCACTCCATACCTTAGTTTGTTTGCAATATATTATACTGTGCCAGTCTGTATCATCATCTCCACATTAGGTATTTTCCTTTTTCCTATCATACCTAATACCTTTCAAATTTCTAACTCCTGTCAAATGTTTAATAATGGCGTGAAACTCTGTTTTTTCCATTTCAATAGCAGCTGTCACACTGAATAGTTACGATGACTGTCATCAATAAACTGTAGCACATTCAAATTTTGTGTACAATTTTTTGAATAATCAAGCTTACCATCCACAAAGTTACAACAAAAAGTGTCCATCTATTCATGGAAATTTACCAGACTTATCGAATGACTCTTGTATTTAGGGATAAAAATAGTTGCGGGAGGGGGGGGGGGTAAATGGAAGAAACAGAAGAGAACAGCTCAGGCTGTGAGGCAAAGCTTATTTAAAATACTAGAGATGGAGATGAAGTGGTTGGAAAGAGCATATAACTCAGTGGTAGAGTCACAAATGTTATATGGCATTGACATATGGGGTTTGGAAATGGGGGACTTGGTATACAGGAAGTTTTGCAAGGAAGTTCTTGGACTCGCAACAGCAACAGCTATTGAAGTAGCTCAAATCGAAATGGGACAATCAACAAGAAAAGGATTTGGTTATAGAGAGAGTCTTGAAACACTAGTACAGGATCCTGAATTTCGATGATGATAATTTCTTAAAACCGTATTTAAAGTATCAAGAAATTATCTAAAACACATGGGATCACTTTGGTACCAAAGTAGTCAAAGTTGCCACTGAATTTTAAAAGTACAGCATATTTTTTTCTTATAAAAAAGTGCATTTACATAGAAGTTTTGTACTTAGTCAGTTTAGTAAATCTCCTTAGTTGTTAGCAATGATAAAGTTACTAAAATTAGGCAAGTGAGTCAACCTTGTATATACTTTTCTCCACTTACACGTTTTTTATGAAGACTAGTTAGTAACAATGGTACTCCACTTTCTGAAATACTTCTTTTTATTCTATATAATGATAAAGTTATTTTCTACATCTTGTAAAATCATATCATTTGTTTTATTAGTATGTAATTATTGTATTCTTTAATTAACAGAAGAGAAGAAGACTGAAGGTCTAGCTGGAAATCGTGAACGAGACAATGACACACCAGACACCATTGTCAGTTCGTCATCTCCAGAGTGTGTAATTCCTGATATACCAGTGAGATTTCCAGGTAAAATCTTCAAAACCTTAATTTGCACTTCATACGTATTCAGGTTTCTTGTTAGTTTAATTTAGTATACTCAAATGTTAATAACATTTACATCTGCTGGTACTACTTAAATGAATGATTTTAATTTAAAATTTAAGTTAATCACCCACCCTTTTTCTCCTATCTGTTTTTTGCTGTGGGTGGGGGAAGGTGCCAGTTGCTTTTAATTCTGGAAATTGTACATTTTTAATTACAGTTTCAATATATAAAGTAGTTCTACATTCAGTTATTGCATCCTTATATCTTTCTTTCAAATCATTTTGTGAATATAAAGGGGTACCTGTAAATTTGTAATTGGTAGAGAAAGTTTATGTCTTTGTATATTATCAGATGTTTTATATTTATCAAGCCTGCTAATGCATAGCTTTTGTATACCATAAGTCATGTTTGTACTAATATAATCTGTAGTGCAAGTGGAAATATGTAAAATATTGCCTAAAATATTTATCTCCTCAGAAACTTGAAGATTTGTAAATTATAGTGTAAATCTTTTTATTTCATAAAATTATGGAAATATTTGCTTAAAAGCTATGGGATTAAGTAGCTATCATAATGAAATATTAAATTAGATTGGATAATTTGATTGCCAAGGGAGTTCTGCTATTGATTACATATATACACGTGAATTAGATAATCTTACCCCCCCCCCCCTCCCATAAAAAAGAATATTCAAAAGACACCATTATGTGGTTAAATTCCTGTCCATGGTCTTGAGGTTTTAAAGCTGATTTAACTTTTGTGCAATTTGTGCATAAAAATTAAATCTTTAAGAAATTTTTGCAATTATTCATTTTACATTTGTTTTTGTAAGTGTATATTAGAAACCATAATTATGTTGCTGATTAAATAATTAATACTTCACAGTATTCTTATTTACCTTTTCAAATTACAAACCATGTTTAAACTTTCTTAAATTTATACTAGTTATTATTGTTTTTGAATTCTAGGTTTAAGACTAATAGAAGAGGATGATTCAGAAAAGGAGGAGGAGATAGCACGTTGGATGAGGCGAACATCACCCAGTATTCCACTGATTTCTCCTATACCAATACGCCTTCGTCCTGGAGTTCCTGCAACCAAGGAATCCAATGAGGTGGTAAGATTAGTAACTAGTTAATATGTGCTTAATTGCCTAAATGACGCAGTTAATTTTCATTAAAGTTTTCCAAAAGAAGTTTTAGCTTGGTACATAAAAAAATTGGCAATAAACTTTTGACTACCTATTTTCATTCTTTATTACTATTATAAAATCTAAATCATCTATTAACTATGCAATTGCAAGATTTCTTTTTTAATCCAGAACTACTGACTTTGAAAATGCTTATTGTATCATATTTATCCAAATACAACACAATGTTTTCTTCCAGAATATTAATATTGAAAACTAGGAGTTGTCGTTCATTTGCATTGTATGTTTTCTGAACAGAATGCTGGAAAGAGTAAGTTTCAAATTTTACGGGTGTTGGTAATGGTTAAACATGGGGGACAAATGGTGGAAATTGCTGCCAAGGACATGACAAATGTTGCAGATTTTGTCTATTTCATTTCTTACCAAAAGTTAGCTGTTGACAGACCTAGAAGGAGTATAGGCATTCTAACTGAAGAAAAGATGTATATGAGACTAAATAGAAATATCTGATGAATAGCAGTAACTCATGGTGCAGCAGGATGACATGCTGAAATGGTTTAGTTTTGTAGCACAGAATAACCATAGCACAGTGGCCACCCAAAGAATATGAAGAAAATCTAATTCCTTATCAATGATATTCGGTTAGTCTGAGAAAGAAAATTCTTCTGCAGTAAGATGTAGAGGTTTCTGGGTTTACTGGCCATGGTCTTACATGAAAAACTGAAGTTCCTGATGTTTACTCATATGTGCGTCGAGCATCCTCAGAGGACTCATGGCAAACTAGAGTGGTTCCGGCGTAGCACACCAATTATATATAGGCAGGAGAGAGACCCCCTACTTCCCTCCTATTGGCCGCATGTCTGCGAGTCACAAGACGGCTGCTAGGCCTATGTCTCGGTTTGTCCAGCTCGTGTGAACAATTTTGTCCTTGTGTTTTGTAACAAGGGAAACCAGGTTTTGTGCAAACATGCTGCTTCCTCTTTCCGTTTGCACAGAACCTGGTTTCCTGTGTAACAAAGTACAAGGACGAAATCGTTCACACGAGCTGGACAAACCGAGGCATAGGCCTAGCAGCTGTCTTGTGACTGGCAGACACGCGGCCAATAGGAGGGAAGTAGGCGCTGTCTCTCCCGTCTATATATAATTGGTGCGCTATGCTGGAGCCACTCTAGTGTGCCATGAGTCCTCTGAGGATGCTTGACACATACAAGCAAAACGTCAGGAACTTCAGTTTTTCCTACAAGATCACGGCCAGTAAGCCTGCAAACTTCTACATCTTACAGGATTGATGCCGGCCGTGAAAGCTTAAGTTGAAAATTGTTATATTGGAACAGAATTGGGAATGCAATGAGATGCCAATATATTTTGACATACCATAAAATATGATGTGGAGATGAAAGAGGTCAAGATGATCACAATTTGCACTACAGAAAATGAAAAGTCGAGAATGATCATGGTGGGTGTTCTTGCTGATGGAGAATGTTGCCTCTGTACGTCATTATGTGGAGAAAAATAATGTGGAAGGAGAAAATTACATTGGGCATAGTTTTCCAATGCCATAGAAAGGACAGACCATATTAAAACTATCTGGAACCGAGGACCAGGGGCCTTACTGAGGTGTCATGGCATGCTTGTGCTTGATGCCTTCAACGGTTGTCCTTGACTCAAAAAAAATGAAATTCCAAAAGGCAACTGTGATTTCGTTAGAATTCTAGAAAGAATGACATCACCATTCCAAGTGATAGCTGTGGTGGTTAAGAAACCCTTCAAAGACCACACTAAAAAGCAATACAGCAACTGGCTGCTTATGAGAGACCATCTGTTAACTATCGGGAAAGCTCAAGAAGCCATCCTTAGCTTTGCTGGGGGAATGGATACTCACAGTTTGGATATGATAACTTGATTCGGTTGTAAGATAATTCAAAAACCAATGTACCTGACCAATGTACCTGATGCCTTGGAAAATAATGCTCTATGGGAAGAAATTGACAATACAGATATGGCAAGTACTTCATTTAATGTGAAGTGACATAAGTGATAGTGACTGTTACAAACAGAGTGACAATTCCTTAGTGTTTAATAAAGGTGAATGCTTAATAATTTCATTTTCACAACTGTCATGATTAAAGAAATAGAAATTCAAGAAATTTTTATGAAGTTAACATATCCTGCCTTCATTTTGTTGTCCAAGCTATTTCCAAAAATAAGTTGTGATGGGGAGGAGAAAAATTAATCAGTTAGGGAAATTGGCTCTTAAATTGCTCAAAATATATGTGCAACACTTGAAATCTCCTTTTAAAAATTAAGTCATGTTCTTTTATTTATATATATATATATATATATATATATATATATATATAGATGTTATGCAAAGTTCTAAAGGTTGGAAAAAAGGGAGGGTTGTCTTCCATTTGAGGTTATCTTGTATTTGAATAAATACAGTATGTACTGCTAAATGACTAATGTAAAACTGGTACATAGAAGCTTCATTCATAAAGCTATTTGTAGTTAGTTTTTTATCACACTTAAATTTTGATTTCTTGAGGGACTAGTTTCGGGAGCTGCTGCTTCCATTTCTAACTGTTACCTGCAGAGAAGGCTACAGGTAACAACAGATGACAGTCGGACCTTATAGGTTGGAAATGAAAGCAACAGCTTCCAAAACTAGTCCCTCAAGAAATCAAAATTTAAGTGGCATAGTATTATTATTGTTATTCTTATTGTTGTTGTTATTTATATTATTATTATTACTGAAGACTTTAGTAAAAGATTGAAGCTGCAGAGATCTTTGAAACTTTATGCATAACAGAGCATTTACAACTAACACTAGTTCCAATCATTTTTTTTTTTTCCTTGGTAAACTAAAAAATCTCAAAAAGAAAAAATTTATCCTGTTTAACTCAATTTAAACAAATATTTAAAAATATTAATAGAACACTTTTCAAAGTATTATTTGAAGCAAAAGGTTAGAAACAGTTATGTATTTAACATTTGAAAGTAATGAGTCGGTAATTCAAAAACAACTTTTCTAAGTATTTTTTCATTTCACACATTTGCTTTAGAACTGTGACATTCTATTAAACATATAGTTACCCTTATTAATAAGAACTGTGCTTTTGACAATTTGAAATTTACTTCACAGAAAATAGAAAATCACTGCATATTCGAGAAGTGTGAAATAAAACTACATATAATGCTCTCAAGATGGTCAATATTGTTGTGGTGGCTGCGAATGCCTACTGTAAAGGGTTTAAATCTGAGTCACCCCAATCCGTGATCTTTGTTAGTTGCCATTGAAAGGAGCAAAAAATGGAACATTCAAGGAATGGCCGTGTCATCACAAGCCAGAAATGTGAGCCTTTTTGTTTTGCCACACTGATATTCCAGAACATTTAATTTCTGGAAATCAAGAAGAATCTTACTTCCAGAATGTTCTATCCAGGCAGTTCAACAGACTTTCATTTCCAGAAACAGTTCTTCCAAGACACGAGGATATAAAAGGGAGCTCAAGTTAGTTGGTCAGTCGTAACCCAACCTGTAGTTCATTTCAGTTGTTATTCTGTGTGAGTCAGCCAGCCAGAGAGTGATGGCAAGCAGTTAAAGCGTTAAAGTTAGTAGGTATAGGTATACGAGCAGTGAGCATTGAGAAGCTTCAGTTATTGCAAGTTGCTGTGTGCAACAGAATCATAAAGAGACATTTACTCTGTGTTGTAAAAGTTAAAAATAAGTGTAAGTTAGCCCTGCGCTATTTTGGTAACTAATAAAATGAGAGGTATTCAGTCACACTATCATTAATTTTATGCTTTTCTTGTTAGTTTTCTGAATGGAGCAAATGGCAACAGTTTTAGGAATGAGAAAAGTCTCTCCCTTTTTCTCTGAGTATTTATTGCAACACAATTGAAAATTTGTAATTTTGATTTTCCTTCCCTCAAATTACAATAATAAAGCTTTTATTTTCAAAATTTCAAAATGTTTCATTTTCTAGTACTAAGATAAATATAAAAATTCAGGTTACTATTATTCTGTTTAATATTAATAGGTACTAGATATCTAAGTACATGTGGAGTTGTAAAATGAAAATTATATTGTCAAAAAAGTGAGTCCAGAGGAACTTTTATATTTTTTACTTAATAGCAAGAGTGGAGATTAATAAATATTCATGAGATGAGAATTTCATATAGTTCTGTACAACAATTAACACATCTCTTAATTCTTCTTTTTTCTAGGATAAAGAGAATGTTGGAGTTTCTCGAGATCATCTGCAAATTAAATCTAGGTTTGGCATGTCACCACCAGCACCTCTTAGAGATTCTGGAAATGTCACAGTAACTCTTACATTAACTTCTGCAGCAGCTGAGGACATTGTAGGAGTTCTCCGTAATCTAGCAAATATTCTCAGCATACCAGCACCTACTGGATATCAGATAGTTGAGAGAACAAGCACGCCTCCAAGCCAGAAGTTAGGATTATATCGAACTAAGGGGAAGGATGGTAAAGAAGGAGGTAGGCAGCAGATGTGTTGTAATAATATTTTTAAGTTTATTTACTTAAGATAAGTTGGTACTAGTAACACTAACATCACTTTTTTTAATCTCTGTTAACATGTTTTGGGAACATGTGTTCCCATCTTCAGAACGTGTCCGACTGACCCATGTTGTTGTTTTTATTGTGGTGGTTATCTATAATTTCAAAATGATGGTTTTCCCCATGTGTGCAATTCTGCTGCATGATAGGGTGGTTTGATTAGTGTAATATTTGGTGTGATGTTATGATTGGTCGTCCAGAATTGGTGTGAAACTGCAGATATATCCATTTGTTTGTATTTTAAGCATCTCATATGTTCCTTTAGCCTAGTTTCTAGATTTCTCTTTGTTTTTCTTATATATACTTTAACACAATTGGAGCAATTGATTTTGTAAATTCTAGCTTTTTTGTCTTGTGATATAAGGTATTTTAATCTATTACAAAGTAATTTCTCGATGATAGTTTCTCGGGCTAACAGCCAGGTCAGATTAGGGTAACTACCCAAGCTTTCAGCGACTAACTCTGCCGCCATCCTCAGGGGAACTGAATCTAGGCCTTTTTTTTTTTTTTTTTTTTTTTTTTTTTTTTTTTTTTTTTCGAGTGAAGGAAAAATGCATTTACGCACTAGCCCCGGGATCGGAGTGTGGGACTCCTCTGACGGAGAGAGATCCGTCAGCCCTACCCACTAAAAAACCTCCACCGGTGAGAATTCGGGAGAGGAAGTGCAGCAGTACCGCTATTGCACCTGCGGATTCTGGGAGAGGATATTACGGCCGGGCAAAGCCTAGGCCGGGTGAGGATGGCGCCAGGACACAAGCATGACCAAGGTCCTACTTGCGACCTTGGAAATTCAGATGTGGAATTGGTTTATGTAGTATTGTTGTGCCTCGGGACGGAGGCATCGTCTTACAAGATATCTGTGTGGTCCTGAAACATAAGGACGGTGTCATTAATTGTTAGTGCTTAAGAATAAGTTTAAGATATCAGGCCAGGAGCGGCGCTGATTCTGGCGTCAATTTGTTAGGTATTGGTTTACATGCATTCAATGTGAAAATGGATATATTTAATGTAACTTAACTAAATAACAACCAAATATTTTGGACATATGCTCAGGATTGAGTATGGTCCACGTCATGTGAGCTAATCTTGCTAGATTATTGTTTTGTTTATACATCTACAATTGAGTAGTCTTCTCATGTCCATGTGGTATGCTTTGGTCATTTTCACTGGTCCCCAGAACGAGCCTTAGCAGGGACTTCCAGGGCCACTGGTCTGTCAGTAGTGTTTTTGCTAAGCCATGGCTTCTGATTAAGGTGGTACTAAGTTGTTTAGGTAATCTTGAATGTTTATTTCTGGTTCCCCCAGGCCAAGAGTTCTGTCAAATAATGAGAGCGGTCTTTTGTGTATGTCGTGTTGTGTACCGTATGCGCCTAGGTCGCGAATTAGAGGGTTTTTGTTTTTTGCCTTTCTGTCATATAAGTTATAACTGAGTAGTTTAATAAATTGTTCGATCGAGTGGAGCTTCAGTTCTTCGTGCAGCCAATAAGCTGGAGCTACTATAGGAACCTTTGCAATAATTCGTATTATTCTGTTTTGCAGTGTCTGCAGTCTGTTTATATGCGTTTTCGCAGCGTATCCCCAGACAGGGGCTGCGTACGTCAATATTGGCCTGATTAGTGTCTTGTATAGCGTAAGACCCATATTGAGTTGCAGTTGGTTATTTAAATTAATCAAAGGGTAGAGTCTGTTCAATTGTCCATTCGCTTTGGCCCTGATATTTTGAATGTGTTTTTTCCATGTGAGACCTTGATCCATGGTGACCCCTAGGTAGGTAATTTGGTCTTTCCATTCGATTCTTTCGCCATGATACACGAGAGGTGGCTGTCTGTGCCTGGGATGTCGATGTTGGATTCTTTTTGTGAAAATAATTGATTGGCACTTTCTGGAGTTTACTGTTATTCTCCATTTTCGAAACCATGGTTCAAGATCATTCAGGGCATTCTGTAGCCGCAGGTGTATTATCCGCGGTTGAGTGGACTGAGTTACCAGTGCCGTGTCGTCGACGTATATGTATTTTTCAGTGCGAGTGAGTTCTGGCATATCGTTAACGTACAAATTAAAGAGGGTCGGTCCTAGCAAACTTCCTTGTGGGACTCCTGCCTTAATAGGCTTTAGAGAGGAGGAAGCATCCTCCACAGTTACTCGGAACCGACGCTCGCTTATATAATCTTTAATGAGGGCAAGTGTTGAAAATAGCATAGTTTGGTATTGAGAATTTATCTACGTCCCCTAAATGGGTTTCGTTTCATAGGGCTACTTGTATTGAGTTGGCGTGAAGAAAGTCTGTTAAATCTTTACGTTTACGGCGTATTCCCTGGCAGTTCCAGTGTATTGTTCGTAATGTGTCTGTTTCAGCCATGGCTGTAGCTGTGTAGGTCATTCAGAAGTTCAAGTAGCCAGTGTAGTGTGAGTGTGGTGTCTGTACCCTGTTCTAAACAAGCCCCGAACATTGCTAGGTGTTCCTCAACATAATTCTTGGGAACGGAGTCTCTGGGCAGACCCAGGACGTTCAGCAGTTTTGCCAATGCTGCTTCATTGCCTTTGTGTCCCTTACCGCGGGGGGGGAGCGACTTTGTGGCAGGAGGGTGAAGCCCTCTGGCCCTGTTCTGTTGGACTTTGTGTGTGTGTGTGTGCTTGGAGGATTGGGGCGTCGCTCATGACCTGCTGGGCCCTCCTCGGTGGCAGGCCGGGGAGCCACAGCTGCAGGGGGCTCGGCTAACGGGGCTGGTCGCTGTCGACCTCTAGTATCCCTAATGAGCCACCCTGCGTTTTCCGTCCTAGCGGCAGCCTTAGCATATGTTTTAGGTGGCAACGAGGGGGGTCCCTGTGGCTGCGCGCGGACTTGAGGCATGCTTTTAGTGCACTCTGCGCGATATACAGTGCAACCGCGCCAAGTTGCACCGTGGCCCTTCTGGCCGCATAACACGCAGAGCCGGTCCGCGGGCGGAACGGAGCACGTACCTGATGGGTGTGGTCCTGTGCATTTGGCGCATACCCAGGATGGGGACCTACATTCACTTTGCACTAGGCTACTGATGTTGCGATATTTATACCTGATGTGCGGCCGATAAGAACCGCCTACTTTCTTCCCATTGGCCGAGCTCCGGCCGATGGAGAAACGTGCGGAACCAATCAGGTGATTGCCGATGCTTCTTTGCACTGTGGAGGAGAGATATGCTGAATGACTGATGTCCATGCTTTGCTGATTTGAAGGCCTTCTTCCCTGTTGAAGTTGTTTTTATTCGCTTTAATGTATAGGGCTTCTTTAACCACTCTATCGTAGTACCTAGAGGACTTTTCAAGTATTTTTGTAGAGTCGAATTTGATTTTATGATTTGTATTATGTGTGCTCAGCCACTGCAGATTTTTCTGGGTATCCTAGTCTAATACAACGTTGATGTTCTTTGATGCGATCTTCTACTGTTCTACCTGTTTGTCCTATGTAAACTTTGCCGCAACTGCATGGGATTTCATAAATGCCTGGTGCACGAAGACCTAAATTATCTTTAGCAGAACCTAAATACTGTTTTATTTTGGTTGGGGGTTTGAATACAGTTTTTATTTGATATTTCATGAGCAATCTGCCAATTTTTCCCGACAGGAATTGAATTTTTCAAATTGACTCTATCCAAAACATTAGCCTATACACGACTAGTGTGAAGGAACGATTAATTTCCATCAATTAACCTAAATAATAAGAATTTAACAATGAAGCCTGGAACGCAAGTACTTACAATAGTAATTTGCCACAAATGGTGGCGAAAATTTTACTGGGTTTACTGGGAAACTATATGAGTCAATTGGAGAATTTAATGTCATGACAGCATGTTGGCCATGGTAGTTCAATGGGTTAGAGTGACTGTACAGAAATCAGGAGATCCGTGGTTCAAATCCCAGCCATGGCATTGAATTCTTCAGTTTGACTTTATAGTTAAGCTTTAATTACCCATTTTAAAAAGTACAGCTATGTTTCATACCTTGGCATCCTAGGAGGATTGGTGCATTCTCATGTTCAGCGTGTCACCAATTACTACACAAAAAGAGCGTCTCCACACTTCCCCTTTCTTAAATAGTGACTGACATCACAGACATCATAGGAATAGCCAAGTCAAATTTGCAAGAGTATTGAAATTGTTATTCACTAGAAATGCCTTTCCAGATTACACTGAGTAATTCTGCAGCATTGCTATACTATTTCAGTACAAATAAATATTGGTTATAAAATTTTAGACTACTGTTTTTCTGGAGATAAGCATTTTAATGTATCAGCAAAGTTATTAATCACCATAATAAAGTATGGCTAACATTACCAGTTTTCTTACTTACAAAATATAATTCAGCAATAGTTGATAGGAAATCAAGTGATGTGGTAGCAACATGGTTGTTTCACGTCAGTTAAATTCTGTGAGTCACGTAATAGCTGTGACTATAAGAATGTAATTGTATATTTTGTACATCATGTCAACTATTTTAGATATTTTACCTATAAATGCATGCTTGTGAACCACTCAGCTATTCTCTGTTTCATATAACCTTGCCCGGCTGAAATGTATCACTCTGCGTTCAACAACCCTCCCCCTCGCCCTAATTGGCTAATGCTTAAGCGCCATAGGCCATAGGCGGTGCCTTCCCATCACATTTAAAACTGCAGTAAACGTCAAATGCCAGGAAGATAGCTAAAATCATGCAAATAAGGATATGAAGGCATGCAAAAATACAAGTTTATAATGAAACTGAACTCACGCGTTATGGAGAATCTGGTAATGGAGTAATCCCCTCCATCTCGGATTCGGATTCTGATTCTGCAGTAACAGTTTCGCTGTCAGAACTCTCCGTAGGGTTTATAATTATGCTCTCTATTACGTTGTCGACGATGCCATCCAGCTCCCACATTTTGTTTTCTTCTTTGAGCACATGATGAATAGCCTTTTTCCATGTTTCGTCGCTGATCTCCGAAAATGCTGTGGTAAGCAATGGCCTGATATCATTTAACTTAAATGTTCTATTGTTTCTCGCTACGAATCCTTTAATTTGGCTCCAAATAAGCTCAATTGGATTTAAAATCCAGTGATATGGTGGAAGCCTGAGTACCTCATGACCAGCTGACCTTGCCATTTCATCGATTACGTATTTATCACAATCGCTGGCATGCTTTACTACAAGTTCCAGTAGTTCTGCCTTAATAAGGGATTCATTTACAACTTCATTTTTTGCACGCAGCCACTCAATAATGTCTTGTTTCTTCCAGGATGTATTTGGTTTCTTTTCGACACGAACGCTGTGGTAAGGAGCTTTGTCCATCACAATTATGCTGCTTGGTTCCAGTTTTGCTAATACACTCGCAAACCACTGCTGAAACACATGTCCATTCATATCTTCATGGTAATCACCGGTTTTCTTTGACTCAAACAGCAGTAGACCATCTTCCACAAAACCACTATCACTTCCTATATGAGTGACAATCAGTCTTCAGCCTTTTCCATTGGGATTTTTTAAACCAGAAGACATACCTTGCAAAAATGCTTGTCTTTCAGTCTTAATAGTCGAGTCACGCCATAGTTTACTTGTCGTAAGCCCTTCATTCACCCAAGTCTCGTCTAGGTAGTATATTTTGCGATTTGTATCCCGGTATTGTCTGATTGTCCTTAAATAACGTCTTCGCCACACAGCAATATCGCCTCTGTCTCTCAGTACATTTTTCTTGCCCCTTTTTTCATTCACAAACCCCAGCTGTATAAGCAATCTATACAGACTAGCTCTGCTGAAATTTGGTAAATCTGCATCCTCATTTACAGCAGACAAAATTTTATTTATGTTAGGGAGTTCGTTTCTAAAGAAAAAACTATGCACATGACGACGTACAGCAGTTTTAACGAACTCATCGCATTCTCCGAGCACGCGCTTTTCTTTATTCCTGCGTTTGCCTGGAGTGGTAAGTTTTCCTGTTTTCTCAACTTCACGTCGCGATGTTCCTATGGACCTAACACTCACACCTGTAAGTTCGGAGCACAACTGTTCGACTTCCCTCACTAACAAAGACGGATTCTTCTCTGTGAGTGCATTAAACACATGCAACACAATTCTTTTTTCACTGCTTTGTAATGGCTTACCCTTACGATGCTTCAGCGAAAAACTGGCGGTAGACTCTGCCATTATACATATAATAAGTACATGCGCAATAAACGATGGATAAAATAACGTATCTCTCGAACGCGCACAGTACACCTTCTAATGACAATACATGACTAATCCAGTTCAGAACAAGGTCAGTGATAAAACTCATATAAACAAATATAAACAAATATATGTAATTCACTACCGCTAAAGTACGTGCTCTTGTGTAATCAGAAAGGCAGGCCTAGATGCAAAGGAACCTCCTCTTTACTTTGTTTAAGAATTAACATGCATTTCAGATAAATTAACTCTGTTGCGTAATATATTTAATTGAAACAGTTATGAAAGTAAATATTTGACAATTCTCTTTCAACATATAAAGATATATCACCATGTTAAATAACGAACTAATTTTTACCGCAAAACAGTCTCTACCAAACAGCAGCCAATGAGAGGAGATGAGGTCACGTGACCGTTAAGAGATTACCGGGCAAGCTTACGTGAAACAAGGTATAGTTAATTTCAGTGACCGACCATTGAAATGAAAATGAAAATTACTATTACAGCACCTATTGATATCCAGAGCATCCTGAATGGAGCAGCAAAATTCTGCAAACATTGTGATGTTATTGTATATTTTGTACATCATGTCAACTATTTTAGATATTTTATAAATGCATGCTTGTGAACCACTCAGCTAGTTAATTTCAGTGACCGATCATTGAAATGAAAATGAAAATTACTATTACAGCACCTATTGATATCCAGAGCATCCTGAATGGAGCAGCAAAATTCTGCAAACATTGTGACGTTGTGATACTTAACAATTTAATCCGCAAGAAGGCTTCTGAACTGCCATTTTTAGCTAAGGAGGATCTGGTAGAAAATGGAGATGATCTGTATTTCTGCAGTTCAACTTGCTACATGCAATTTGCTCTTATGCATCGTTCTCCAAGTATTACAGAAGATAAGGTAAGTCACATATTAATAACTGAATTATTGCATGTCTTGTATAAATGCCTGGTATTGATGCAGTTTTATGATACATTTAAAAAATGTATAGGGATGTGTTATCTCAGAAACTAAATTATTTCCCATCTTTGGAATAGATATTTGACTGACCAAACCATTGTAACTTCTATAATTATTAGCAGTCAGTCTGCAGGCTTTTTGGTTTGGCAGCAAGCGACCATAATCATTAAAAAAGCAATAAAAATCAGTAGTGGCATTTCATTATACTAGTAGGATGTGAGACACAAAGAGCAGCAAAGATGATTTATTTTAACGTGCATTTATGTACTATTATATAGTTAACTCTATTTGGTGTCATTTTGGTATACTTATTCACTATTTGTCTTTTTTAAAAAATGGGCTATACATGTATGTTAAAAGAATTAATAAAAGTTTTACTTTAAAAATTTATATATAAAATACAACTAGTAACATTACTTTCTTTTTTTAGAAGGTCTACTTTTATGTAAGGTTGTTCATAAGTAATCAGAGACTTGAAGCTTTCCCGGCATTGATTATGAATAATTTCTTCTCGGGAGATCAGCCAGGTAAATGTTAAATCACTGTCCAAGCTTTCGACGACACACTCTGTCGCCATCATCAGGAAACTGGTTGTAAGCTTGCCAATTCCGGTATTTATAGCTATGCGGAAGAACCGAAACAGCTTAGCGCGCTGCTATTGGTCACCAATGACAATGAGCGTTAGAGCAGTGTTAGAGCAGACAGCACCTCGGCTCCATCAAAGACAACTTAGGTCTCCGGGCTGCCGGTGTCTACAAAATACTGTGTGAATGTGGTAAAATACACATTGGCCAGACAGGGAGGACTGTGGAAGAGCGGATCTAGGAACACCAATGGTGCATTAGGCCGTGATACCCAGAAAAGTCTGCGGTAGCACAACACAGCCAGACAGGGAGGACAGTGGGAGAGCGGATCAAGGAACACCAATGGTGCATCAGGCTGTGATATCCAGAAAAGTCCCCGGTAGCTCAACACACTTATGATACCGGCCACAAGATCGATTTCCACTCCACAGAATTCTTAGAAAATTGCAGCAATTACTACGACAGAATTATAAAGGAAGCTTTGTATATTAAAACCAATAAAAATAATTACAACAAGGACGAGGAACTTCAGTTAACCAAACCTGGTTACCGCTCATCAGTAATCGCTTGACCCGCCCCCCCCACCTCAACACTCATTGGTGACCAATAGCAGTGCGCAAGACGGTCTCAGGGTCCTTCCACATAGCTATAAATACTGGACTTGGCAAGCTTACAACCAGTTCCCTGATGATGGCGACAGAGTGCATTGTTGAAAGCTTGGACAGCAATTTAACATTTACCTGCTGATTTCCCGAAAAGAAATTGTTTATAAGTATTTTATGCAGCAAATAATTAAAGCTACAGTTGTATGCCAAACCCCTTAAAAATTCATAGTATATGATTTATTAAAATTGGATTTAAGTATCCTTTAGAGAAGAGCTAACATAAGTTCAAACATTCCTTATCAGTGTAGAAAATGCAGTCAATAATGGAGTATTTTACCTTTTTAGACTTTGTCATCATATAAGTAATCCACAGATCATATAAGTAATTCACAGATCATATTGGGGTGCAAACATTAGATTAAATTTTTAGAATACTTATAAAAAGATTTATCAAATAAGCATATCATTTAAACGTAATATTTAAGTAGTTTGATAACTGAGTTTTACCATTGGTGTTTGCTGCCATTGTTTCAGAGTTAATTAGTATTTGCATGTTGTTTACAAGTACATGCAAAATTTTGTTTTGTTGTGTTTCCCTAATTTATGCAACATCTTTTGAGATATAGATAAGATAAATTCATTCATTGATTGTGAATGAATAGATGCTTATCTAGTTTAAGCAAGTAGGACAGAAATAAGCATTGGTTTTGATTTTCCTAAAGCAAAGCCATATAACCTTAAGATTGCAAATCTCATATTGTTTCCTTTAATTCAGGTGTGGGGGACTGTGGCTCCTCCCAGGCTCACCCTAGGCCCAGCAGTGTTAGTTATTTCCAGTTTATAACAACATATGACTGATTTGTTATTTACACAAGCATTTCATGGAACCACAAGGTGGCAAAAACTGGAAATGTTTCTATGTATGTCCAACATGTATTTGGCACTATCATTTTAGCTGGTAATCATCACACTAAGCCATTAATATAATACAAGTGTAAATAAAATATCAGAAGTAAAAAAAAAACAAAGAATATAATACCATAGTGGAAGTAACAATTTAATAAAAATGTACTTAAAACCTAGGAGCACACCTATTAAATAACAGGGAATTGTTAAAAAGAAAGAAGTAATAAAATGCTCACCATGAACTAGTAATAGAGCTTAAAGCAGAATCTGGTTAAATCCTAATTATCCTGGCTAAAGTTAAACATACCACTTTATAAACTAGGTAATAGTATAACTGACTGCTAATCAGTTCCACTGTTGTTTCAGAGGTAGTTTGAGGAGTAATAGAGATCAGAATGCCAAAATACTCCTTTTGCCTCATTAACAACCCGGATGAAATGATACCTTAAACACATTTCTGGGATTTTAGTTAATTGATGAAAATTAATCATTTCTCCACACTAGCCATAGGTAGCTCAATGGGTTAGAGCAACTGGACAGAAACCAGGAGATCCCGGCCATGACATTGAATTTTTCATGTTTACTCTTATCTATAAAAAAATCTTAGCCTATATATGGCTAGTGTGGAGAAATGATTAATTTCCATCAATTAACTAAAATAATAAGAGTTAAATGATGAAGCCTGGGACTCAAGTACTTACAATAGTAAGTCGCTACAAACAGTGTATCTCGGATGCGAGAGCCTCTAGTTGTTTACAATGGAAATATATGAGTCAGTTGGAGATTTTAATGTCATGACAGCATGTTGGCCATGGTAGCTCAATGGGTTAGAGTGACTGGACGGAAACCAGGAGATCCATGGTTCAAATCCCAGCATTGAGTTTTTCATGTTGACTCTAACATTTCTGGATATGAATTAGAATAGTTAATGTAACTTATCATTGAGCCATGATTATTGTATAAGATGTTATGGTTCATTTATAAAAAACGCCCTTCCGAGATATATGAATTTTACAATATTTTGGCACTGTATTTTTATGGCTCTTAAATACCTATAATTAGTTGTTGGGTATTGTCTTGTTAAGCTTCCATGTATTTAAACAAATGACAAAGAATTTTAGTTAATTGATGGAAATTAATCATTTCTTTATAGTAGCCATATATAGGCTAAGTTTTTTGATAAAGTCAACATGAAAAATTCAATGCCAATTCCGTGGTTCAAATCCCGGTCGTGGCATTGAATTTTTCATGTTGACTTTATCTATCAAATGACAAAGAAGTTTGCTTTTTTCATTCAGATGTGCTGTATACTGGGATTTTTTTTTTTCCATATAAGTTTAAAAAATATATATTTACAATTACAAACATTGTTGTATATCGTGTGTTGTTTGTTGTTAATCAGGATACCAGACAACAAACTTCCAAGCTATTGCAATGACTTGTTCTGTCTATGATTATTTCTCTCTTAAATACCTTTCATTTTTATCACTAAATTATTGTTTTCTTTTAGCTAAATGTAATTTATTTTATTAATTTCTTGAGCTTTTTAAAGACTACCGTCAAGGATTAATATTGGATTATTGAGTACCCCAAACTCTTCCAGTCTAATAAAATTAAAGGAAATTTATACAATTAACAAAATTTAAATTAAATACAGTTGGAGTTGACAGGATGCTCATACAGCTTTATTCAACACATGTTGCTGCTGTTGACTGGTTTGGACATCCAGATCCCTTGTGGCTGGATAGAGTTTTTTTTTTTTTTTTTTTTTTTTTAAGCAAAAATATTTTTAACTATTTGCTAATCCTTATGAATGTAATGTATGTGGATTTAAACATTGTAATATTTCTGTTTGGAGAAGCAAACAAATGTTATTTCATAAATACACTTATCTACATTTATAAGTGTAGATGTGCCCCCTATGAATAAAAGCAAGAGACATTGTTAGGTTTAGATGTTCATTTTCTCAATGATATTTTCATGGTGTTTTTCTTGAGCTTTTCATTTAAAATCCAAAAGAAAATTAGCGCAATGAACCTTTAATTGAAAACTGTATCCTTGGTAAATACCACATTATGAGGTGTGTTATTATAGTTCATTGAAATTGCAATTAAGGGTCGTGTGTGATATTCTAAACTCTTAAGTTTTGGGTCATAATTATATATCATATTAGTCCAGTCTTGCATATTTAATGTTTATAACATGTTATTTATATTGGAAAAACAATTATCAGAAGGAAATAAAATAGTTTTTAACATGAAATCTAAACTATCTAAAGTGAGAAAATATAAAATAAGATTATGAATTTCAAACAATAATGAACCATTGAAACTAATTCAGAAGCAAGTAACTGTCTAAAACCTGAAATAATCAAGACAATTATAAATATTTTAAAACTAGCCTTTAAGGACTAACCGCCAATATTGATTACTGAAATGGATGGCAAAACTGAGAAGCAAAGCCAGTATACTGCATGCTTTACCATTATGGCATTCAGGGATTGGTGATGGTTACATAGATTTTACTTCAAAAGAATATGATTGAATCCTTATGTACTGAACGTGAAAGATGTTACACCCAAAGGTGTTTTCTGGATGTGCCACTGTCATATACAAAATGTTGGTGTAGGCAGCAGCAATCGTGGATCACCTGTGCCAAACTCAACTACCTGTGTCACAGCAAAAGAAAACTTCTCAAACTTCAGACATCTCTGAAGAAAAACCAAAGGAAGATGTCAAAGTGAAGGTAAAAGAAGAAGAGAAGATGGAAGTAGATGAGGAGGATCAAAATGTGGTGCAAGAAAATAAGAGCGAAGAAGCAGAGGATGCTCAGGCTGTTCCTGTGAGTATCTTTAAATTTGCATCGATGGCATGGAATGAAACCTGTAGAGAAAGCTGCAGTTGATACCTGCTGAATGATTTCAACCACAAATCTCTCTCAGCATTGCTACAGTTACTGTACTTAACCATGGTAATAGCAGATGATGTAGTGTGCATTAAAAATAATCTGCAATTTACCCATTATTTAATACATCTTTTGTTTCTTCTTTTGCTATCTAATCGCATAAAATACACTGTAAAACTTTTGTATATAGATGTGGTGTATGATTTAATGCTTTTCTTTGTGCATATATGAATCAGTTTTTCTTTAACATGCTAGTTAATCTAGAAAAGAAAAGATAGTAGAGTAGAGGTAGTCATTGTGCATGTGCACTGCTGTATAACCTCAGATATACTAAAATACCTCTGGTTTGGGTTCCAAATAACTGGAAACACAAATTAACAACAGCAACAACAGTGTAGCAAATGGAAATGGAAAATAATGTAGTAATCTAATGATATCTGTAATATAGATTCTTATCCATCAATATTAATTATTTAAAATGTACAGATATGCAAGAACATCATATTGTAACACTTAGAGACAATGTAAATACAGAAACATTGTTAGTACACTATGTAATATTTTGAAAGTTGCTCCCATGTGTTGATATATCATTAAAAGGAAAAGTAAGCTAAGAGGAAACACTACATGCATTCCTTGGTTTTGGCATGCTGTCTGGAAGTTGCGTAATGCATTTTATTATTTCAGGATTAAGAAATTGCTTGTGTATATTCTTAAATAATTAAAAGTAGATTCCTACTAAATTAAATTTAATGAGTTCCAAATTAACACCATTCTTGCATTTTTCTTTGAATATGTTTCAATGACCACCTTTATCCTCAAATTCAATCAGACTAATGCCTCATCTTATTGCTAAAGCCTTTCTTACTTTTATTAACACAGATTGTTAAAAGTTCATGATTCATTATGTTATTTTTTTAATTTTCAGGTCAACACTAATTTGAAACAATGCTTTTGTTTGGCCCCCAAACATAATTATTGTTTTTAGACTTTGTGATATTGTTTATATTTTATAATTTTGATAAAAATTTGGTAATATTAAAAAATGTTTGTATTGTGAAAGTGGGAGTGGGAATGTATAATCAGTGAATGAAAGAATACATGGATGTTTTATGTGTGTAGAAACAAATGGTTTCTAAGGGAACTCAATAATCTTCCAAAAATATGCGTGAGTGAAGAAGATGAATATTTGCAGAAGTGAATGTGTAAGAAGAGTTATTATGTAAATGGTGTTGTTTTATTTTGTATTTAGTGGCCATTAAGTACATTATTATGAACAAAGAAGCTTCATAATTATTATTTTGGCAAATCAACATTAAAATATTACATCAACCCGAGACTATGATCTTGAGTTACAAATTTCCTGCATCTCCTGGATCTAAACTGCAACAAAGAAAATTCATATGGCTCTAAATCAATTACATCTACATAATTTTTAAAACTAATCATTGTTCTATACAAACAAAAGCAAAATTAATAGATCAAATTATAATTTTAAAATTAATTCAATGCAAATTTTCCACGCAAAGAAATGTCAACACTTAACTATGAAAATTTTAATCCAAGTGGCTTCCTAAAGTGGAACTTAGCAAATTTTTAATCCAAGTGGCATCCCAAAATAAAATAAAATATAAATTTTATTACAAATTTGTTTTTCACAAACACACACAAAATTGAAGTACTGCAAGTTTGTCTTCTTGTCTGTGAAGTGTTTCATTAATAATAATAATAATAATAATAATAATAATAATAATTATTATTATTATTATTATTATTATTATTATTATTATTATTATTATTATTATTATTAAACTTCTACGACTAAATTTTTTATGATTACAAAAAATATTAGCTTAAAAGTAATAGTGTTGCATAGTTCTACAAATTAAATGAAAAGAAACATATGTCATAAACAAGATTGAGTCAGCAGATAAAGTTCCATTGCTTCATGTTCAGAAGTACTTGGAACATGAAACAAGTCTGTCAGTATTACATAACTAAAATCATACAATTTCATATTGTTATACCATAGCATAACATTACATTAAGAAGGTTCATTACGGAAGTGCAGCATTTTATATACTCTGTTAATGGAAATGAAACAAATAAGCAACTCCTGTTTATTTTCAAACAAAAGTCAACTAATTTTAAGTTGAGCTATAATAACGAATTATTTGAAATATGTCAAAGATAATACGGAAATTTGTAGAAGTACATCATGACACATTTACATAGCTCAGTGATCTAATTCAAATAAAATCACTTAGAAAACTGAAGTTAATATCAGAAATTGTAAGTCCTTCATAGATATCAATTAATTAAGAATTTACTTCCTTTTTTTTAACATATTTTAGTTTCTGCTGCACCTGTAGAAGTATTCCATCTCTGCTTGGTGCAGCCAATACTCGCAACCTTCCACCAACAGAGCGAGTTAATGACTAACTCAGTTGACAATCTACACCTCGTGCATAATTAACTTCACGAATTGTTTGCTAAACTTCTGGGCCCTAGTTATAAGTTACGCCACTGAGGCCAATGTTAAATAATTTATTTTGCAAGAGTTGGTCTGCCTCAGTGGTCACCAAACAGATTTGCACTGTGCACTGCAGCGAGTGCCACATCACTTGACGTCTGAAATGGATACTGATAGCAGGGATGTCTCAAATCTCTTCCCGGGTTTATCACAATATGTCTGGAATATAAAGTAGATCAACATATAGCTCATCAAGGCTAATATTTAATTTTGTTTTGAAAGAATCTTTCTTGTTTATACAAAGTGGTGAAATATCAAAGTGCCTAGTTTATGCCAAATTTCTCCATACATTAAACAATTTCAATTTGCAGCAACATAATGCAACTCATGCAAGCAAATATAACAGCTACCAAGGAAGTAGATGTATGTGTATTATTAATAGATCTCAAAGAAATGCTACTGGAAAACAGTAGCATTTCGTAGAATATTGTCGAGTAAGTGGATTTATTGCTTGCTTTATTTTCAAAATCTGGTCTTAAGTAGCAAGAAAGTTAGAGAGTTTTCAAAGCCAGTGAATTTATAAAGGAATGTATTAATCTACCAGCAGAGGCGTTATGCTAACAGAAATTTGAGGTTATGAGTTTGTCACCTTCAACTATAGTTTGACTGTGCAAGATTTAACTGATGACGTTCAGCTTATTCTGAATAAGTAAGAATAGTAAGTAATAATAGTAATAGTAGTAAGTAAGAAAAAGTAAGTGTTGTTTAGTGTCATTAATCGACTCTCTTTAAAGTTAATTATTCTGAATAATTATTTCTTAGATATACAGACAACACAGACATTTCTTGCAATTCTCTTAATGGTTGTAGATTTAAATCTTCAGTTTAAGGAAGGATTATTAGATCTTATACCAATGAATGATATCTTAAGAGGAGTAGATACTATTGAGTGTCTTGAGGAAGTTGTAGAAAACTGCGGACTCTTGAGAGTAATTGATATCCTGCAACATTAAGCGTAAGATTGCATCTATCCATTGCATGTGGATCAACAAATTTTCTGGGCCAAAGCATTGACAAAAAAGATAATGGATGTTATTACCAAAACAGCAAATGTAATTTTATCTTAACACTTCTTGAGTGGCTACAGTTGTGAGTGCGTAATGTTAACATATTATTTTGAAGTTCTGTGGCTAAATCAAGGGAAGGTGATTTACATTGTTTGAGAAAAAAGGATCACAATGCAAGAATTAAATTATGAAAAAGTAATTTTCAGTGTGGCATTCAAGGATTTAATAGTACATCTAAATATGCTGAACATATTCCTGCAAGGAAAACAGTTGAGTGTAAATAAACCTGATTCATTTCTAATGCAGCAAGTTTTGCAGGGCATGGTTAAGTTCTCAAAATTAGCACAACTTGAGCTTATTGATTTGCAATGTAATCATAAACTGAAAAGTAAGTTCCAAAACCAGAGAAGTTAGACTGACGCATTATATATATGCAATTGAAAGCAAAACAAAAAAGACAAATCTCATTGCAGGATCAGAAAAAATGAGAACTTAGACTGGCTACTGCACAAAGGTGCCAATGTTGTATGCCAAAAGACACCAAAAAAAAAAAAAAAAAAAATCTGAAAAATAAGAGGAGATATTTTTTTTGCAAACTGGTTTGGTTTGCGCAAACTTCAAGAATATTAAGCTCATCATAATTTGTAATTTGTTTAAATAACAGTTAGTCAATAAGATGTTATACTTGCTATAAATGCCAAAGTGTCATATATCTAGTTTTCTCAAAACCTCTTTAGTCATAATTTGATTACAATTATATTATAATTATCATTCAGTGTAGAAGGTTGCTGAAGTAGTACTAGAGTTTTTATATGTTTGTATTATTTATATCACTACAAAACTATTTGTCATACAAATAAATATATTAATGTGAGAATAAACCTATTTAAGCAGTTACTCCCATGAAGTTTTATACATTAAGCATTTATTTAGCCTGTAGAGGGTTAACTATTATGGATGTTAAACAAGATAATCAATGCTGCCATTGTATTGATTGATTGATTGATTGATTGATTGATTGATTGCTCATGCAATGTACAGTATAATTTCAGTGCCAGACAGAAAAGTCCACTGTTGCTGTTTCTGCCTTACCATATGTACATTCAGTTGGTGACCGTTGGTGTAATGTACCAAATACATTATTTAAATCAAAGAATATGCCAGTGGCATTATCCTTACTTTCTAAGAAAATTAAAATACTGTTACAGAATAAATATATTGCAATTAAAGCTATATTGATAACCTTAGAAGTGCTTAATATTTCTCAGCAGTTTTTGCACTATTTAGATTACTAAGTTGAACAGCAGTTTTAATTATGTACTCAGCTATTTTGTAATAATTATGGGTGAAGCGAATAAAGATGTAGCAAATGTTAGTAGCATTAAGGATGAGAAAGAGTAATTATTTTCAAGTATATAAAACTAGGAAATTCAAAGCAGAGTAGTTGATTGTTGAGATTCTAGCTTGTTCCTGCTATACTATTTTGTATTATTGTCTTGAAGATATCAACAAAATACAGTAGAAGTTTGCATTGGTTTTAAAAAGTCATTTAGTATTTTAAATAAATCTTAGATACAAGTTAAAATGGGAAAAGAGAACAATTACAGTTGAATATGAATAACAATTTGGTAATATCATTTTGAGAAGTGGCTAAAAAAGCAAATACATGAAGGGTGTCAGGTACGGTTACTGACATATCCACTGTCACTTAGCAGTAGAGCATCAAAATGCTGATCATTAATTATACAATAGTTCAGAGATAGAATACTAAAGTATTACTCAATAAGTTTTTTAATATAAGATCAGAGACATTTTGAAGGCCCTTCAGGCCATTACACATCACAGTAGTAGCATATGTATGTGGGGTTTGGAGAGTGTTCATTGACCCTTGCATCTCATCCTGAAAATCTTTTGTACTATCCATATATCCTATTAGAAGTCATAATTGAACAGTGGAACAAACTACCCAGGCTTAAAAGCCCCAACCCTATGGATGGTATTGAACCCAAAAACATTCCATGGAGGAACCAGAGTGGGCTCTAGCCCACTGCACCATGGCAGGTACATACTATAATAAATGTTTCTTCAGCATTGTAGGTTATCTGTACATTGACAGAAGCATAATTCTTTTTATTTATGTATTTATCAATTTATCACCATGGTAGACTCTTTCCTTTTAAATTAACATCCTCCAACATAAATCATATCAGACGATGAATGAAATGGGTAAAATGAGGCTCAGAGGTGCCCAGAGTCCATAGAGCTTAGAGCTACAGAATTTTCATCTTTCAGGATAAGTGAAAACCCCAGAATAAACCTTATCCATATAACTCGTGCCGAGATACTTAGGACCTCTTGAATTTGACCCTTTGTACAATTGCTTCATAAGATGGACATGGGCACATTTTATTACTTTAATGGCCCAAGGAATATTGTTCAGTACTTTGTGATATCACTTTTAACATTATTGCTCCTTGGGAACTTAATACATAAGTTTTAGTCTTTTTGAAGCACAAAACAGAGTTTTACAGTACACATTGTATCTCCAACATCCTTTCCAAGCCAAGACTGATAATACAGAGTTCTTGGAAAGCAAAGAAATATCGCTATTATCTTATACAGAATAAAATGAGTCAACCACAGAACTGACGTTAGGGAAGAGGTTCCCAGAAACTAGTCTTCATCAAAAAACTTGTAAGTGGAGAAAAGTGTATACAAGGTTGACTCATTTGCCTAATTTTAGTAACAATCGCTATTATCTGTTTTGAAGTTAAACAAACCTCGAGTTTCAGTTCCATCCCCAGGAAATATCTGGGAATCCACTTCACATTATTTTTGTTCATTAAATTTATAAAAAGTGTAGTAATGTTCTTACCTAGTCTTACACTTTTTCAATAAAATTTTGAAGATTTTAATTTCATAAATTCAGCCATCATAAATACAGTCTTACAGCACACTAAAATATAAGGGCTGATTCTAGCTACCTAGCTAGTAATTGCTACTGCAATTCAGATAATGCTTATATTCGCATAGTTTTAAGCATGTGCTGAAAAATTCAACTTTTGCTATTTAGAACAAGCTTTTGCTAGAATTCTTATTCACTAAATCTTAAGCAGTTGTTTAAAAGTACCTAATAAAAGTACTGAACTTTATTCACTTCACCCTATATCTGGTATGTCATCAATGCCTGCAAAGTATGTATTACTCATTTCATTTATTACATTATTTCTTCATGACTAACCACATATGAGGTTCACTAGATAAGTATTGAAACAGCAAATAATGAATGCTCATAGAAATTTGTTGATTATCCCAGTTGCTCAAAGTATTCTCCCTGGCACTGTATGCCGCATTATGTCCTCTGGAACCACTTCTGGAAGCATCCACACCACTCTGTTCTGACACTGCAGGTAACTCCTCTTCATATGCTGCAACAGCTTCAGGACTAGGAAATCGGTGACCTATTTCTTCACCATAGGAAACAGGAAGAAACTACATGGTACCAGATAGAGACCATAGGGAACACTTCCATAGGGAACACTTCCAGAAGGAAAACTGTACCATTTTGTAGTAACAGTTTGATTCTTGAGCACAATTGTTGCCAAATGACCTTTGTTAACTTGTGGAGAAGAAACAAGCAGCCATTTTTATTCCAGCACTCTTTGCTCTCTTGTCCTTGACAGGTGGTTGGTCATTTGGGAACACCCAAATGGAGGACTGGCCTTTTGTTTCTCGATGAAAGTGATGTATCCAACACAAAAATGAATTGAGAAGATATTGACACACTGCTTCACTCACACTGTCTTGAAGATACAGTGTGAGTGAAGCAGTGTCAATATCTTCTCGATTCACTTTTGTGCTAAGTTGTGCTTCACTGTCTCTATGCTTCTTTCAAGTTTATACTTTGATATATCCATGTTTCGTCACCCATAACAATATCTGAAAACAGCAAGACTTTCCATAGCATTCCTTAGCATCTTACCACCCTAAGGAGCTTCTGTGATTCAGGTAAATTATGGAGCACCCATCTAGAAGATACCTTTTTTACATAGGTCGTCATGAAGGATGGTTGAAACACTCAGCATTGCTAATGCCAGCTCATTGTCTTTTCAGTTCAAATTTGGATCTTTTCTGTCATTGATTCCACAGTGGTGATGTATTTTTCAGTCACTACTGTTGTTGGTCTGCCACTCTTCTGTACATCTTTAAGGGATTACCGCCTCCACTTGAACTCTCCAAACCAGTAACACAGTGGCATGTGATGAAGAATAGTCCCCAAAAGCCCCTCTCAAATACTCATGTGATCAGTTTCATTTAAACAAGATAATTGCACAAAAATGCTGTCTCTGAATCTCCATTGCACTTGCAAGAACATTCTTGCTTTTTAAACTTCAAATATATCATTACATTACCAATGAGTAGGTATTTCGATACAGCAGCAATGCTTTTCCCCAAGGGTGGACAAAATTCTGTGTCTCAATATTAATCTAGCGACCCTTGTATAAGCACATTGAGTTTAATTATGGATAGTATAATTTATTGAAGTGGTACCATACCTATTTTCTTTTTTTGCATCAGTTCTTAATTTTTTTCTGTAAAATAATAAGCATTGAAGCATGTGGCCATTTGAGTTGCATCAATAATATTTGCATTGTTAATATTGTCCTATGAATGAAATTGTTAATCATTTTACTATTTGCCATAGAACTTACAGGGACACCTTTGACCTCAAATAGTTGGAACCACACAAAAACATGGTTAGAATATCAATTGATCATAAATACTGCTTTTGGCAGTATTGATTCAAAATGTAATGATACAATTGTATAATTGAATTACATATAATTTCCTTCCTATTCTGTGATATCTTGTTACTTTGTTTTCCTGTATTAAAATGTCACTGTAGGTAAAATGCAACATTTTGCATGGAAATGATATGGACCACTTGCTTGTTACTCTAAAGCTCGTTTTTGTGTGGTTCCAAGCATTCAGGTCAAAGATGCTCCATGTTAATCTTAGTGTTACTACTTATTACATAATTGTCATTCTTTTTCTATATGGCTTGTCCATTGCTTCATTTGGTATACCTTTCATAGTTCTTAAAGTAATTGTCAAGTTCCACTGTTTTATAGCTCTTAGTTAATTTCAGCATAAAATGTTTGTGTTAACTTTGTCATGCCCAGAGTTTACCAACTTTTATTTCACTACTTGTTTTGAACATTATTAAAGGAAAAGCAATATTGAAACTGAACATAAAATTATATAAAAAAAAAAAAAAAAAAAAAAAAAAAAACTGATGATTTGAAAGTAATGAGTCTGTAATTCAAATTGTTTGATTTACTGACTCATTACTTTCAAATGTTAAATACATCACTGTTTCTAACCTTTTGCTTCAAATAATAAAAAACTAAATTTCTCGTTTGTATCAACATTTATTATGCATATCATCCCAGTTTTCTTTGCTTAGATGATTAATGCATATGGCATTCTCAGTATTGGAAAATTTTGTTTTGTAATTAATTTTTTATTGAATTTTAGGATAATATTAGCTTTAATTTGGATTGTTCATACTTTATGTTAACTAAATTCTGGATTTATTGTCTGTGCCTTTTTATATACAATTTGCATTTTAGCCTGAAGCAAATGTATTTAACATACAATAGAAAATATTCAATAATGGCAATACTAACACGAGATTAAGGAGCTATTTTAACTACAGTTGTTTTTATTCCTATGCTTCGCTTCCTTTGGTTCTTGGAATATTGATGAATTTGTTAAAAGGAGCTGAAAAGTAAAGGAAAAAAACTTCTTTACATTAATTATTGAAAGAAAAAGAAGAGGGCACATTGAAGCTTTTAACTTTATGGAGAACTTGATTCATTAAGGCATCAAAACAAAGGATGAGCTGTGGAACAATTTTCTGCTGGTCTACTTTTCTCTCTCAAGAATGAATCTGAAGCATGTTCTGCTTCAACTATGTATGCAAGTCCTTTGTATGAAATATTTTATTCAATTGTGTCAAAGCTGAAATAAATAACTGAATGAGCTAGCATTTTTGGTAACAAGTAATATATTGATAATGTTCAACAAAAATATTGCTATAAAAATTGTGTAGATCAAGCTATAGTACCTATTATAATTATTATTTTACATAATATACTTACTAGCATAACATGATGCAAACAAATTTACTCTTTTCTTCTTTCTTAAGGTGCAGCTTAAAGATGCCGAGAATTCCTCACAGTTAAATAAGGATGAAGAGGAGGAAGAAGAAGAAGAAAAGATTATGGATGCAAAAGAATCATTGGCTCCTTTGCCATTGAGCACCACTGCTACGCCCCCATCACCTTCAGAAAAGAAAAGAAATCGTCCATCAGGAGAAGATATCATATCTTCTGCAGGTAGCAGTCAGAGTTGTCAGCCTCCACCAGCGAAGGTATGGAAGGGTCTCAGATACAAGTACTGGTCAGTTGGAGCCATTCAGCCAGCTGTAAAATATAAGAAGCCAAACGATAAGGAAATAACAGAGGTAAAAGAAATGTTTAGTAATAACATTCAGCTGATTTTTTATTAGAATATACACTTTACTAATAATTACTGTTAATAATTTCAAGTAAAGTTCGACCAAGAAAGCAAGATTAGTCTATTTACTGAATAATAAGAAAAATATTACTATTATTGACGCATCGTAAGTTGGTGATTGACATTTTGCCTCCACGTGCTATTCAGCTGTGAAAACAAGGAGAAGGGATAAACACGTCACTGACACGTCGTTGTGGTCGCCTAGCAACCAGCAATCCACTAATCAAAAGTAAACTGTTGCCATAGCAATCCGGGACGCTTACAACTGTATCGCACTACACCACATGCTTTATGCATGACACTAGTATATCGGCATGTTGAGGTTTGCAGTAAACAGACACTGCTACTATTGTTGCTTCGCTTATGAATCAGCGGTATCACAATACTGTCGTCGTTCGTTGCCCTTTAGTATGAGACGGTATGTGTTGTTGGAAGGGAACAGGTGTGGATTTAGTTTCAAGGAATATCTTATGAGGTTTTCTGGGTGAATGACCAACCTTTTCAGTTTAATGACCAACCCTTCTTACCTGCCTTTGTTCGGTTCCAGTTCTAACATGAATAACCCTTACAGTACTTAGGGTATTTCTCCCTGTCAACACTGCCAAACTAAAAGTGTACTGCTTCAAGTAGTGAATGTTTCACAGGGTGTAAACAGCTTTACATTTTCGCAACATAATTTGTGTGTTTCAGTGATCAACTTTAGTGTTTCAGTGATCAACTTTAGTGTTTCAGTGATCAACTTCAGTGTTTCAGTGTAACTTTAATATTTAGCTAATTATCGTTACTCATGGCTGCCACAAAACACTTGTGCTACAGAAACAGACAGAAAGAAACTATCTGTGAAGACCACAAAAAATGTTTTTGGGCATGGAATCCCAATTAAAGGACAAGCAAGGGAAATTATATGTTCCGTACGAAAATATTTTGAGGATGAAAGAGACAATGGGGGTCCAATAATTCCCGTTTCAAAAGTACTGGACAGAACCTCAGCTGCTGTCGGTGTAAGTAAGAATACCATAGTTAGAGTAGGGAAAGAGAAATACGCTACTGAAGAAAATCAGGCATGTACATCGCGGTTACAAACTCCAGGGAAGAAGAGGAAGCGATATAACCCGGTCACTAACCTGGACTCATTTCAACAAGATGCCATTCGCCGCCATATATATGCATATTATACCAGGAAGCAATATCCTACACTTTCAAAACTGCACTCATCTCTACAAATGGATGATCTTTTTACAGGTGGCAAAACCTCACTTCGAAAAATAGTTAAAACTTTAGGATTTCACTATAAAAAGCTAAATGGCCATAAGATCTTGCTGGAAAAACCGGATATATGTGCCTGGCGCTGTAGGTTCCTACGAGAAATTATTTCTTGTGATTTTGAGAATATTGTATGGATTGAGAAACCTGGGTGAATGCTAATCATTGCATTAACAAGGGCTGGACTGATGATACCTTGGGAGCAACAATGCGGGTGCCATTAGGTAAAGGTGAAAGAATAATCCTCCTTCATGCGGGAAACTCATTTGGATTTATTCCGAACTGTTGCCTCCTCTTCAAATCTAAGAAAACAGGAGACTATCATGAAGAACTTTAAGAACCATTTAAGAAATTTGGATTTATGTAAATCCAGAACCAAAACTGCTAAACATACATCAGGAAAACAAGAACTATCCACATGGGAACAAATCTTCATTTCAAAAAATAGGAACAAAGTATTCAATTTCGACATCCCCTAGAAAGATTTGTTCAGCAAGTTCCTTGAACTGCCACCAGAGAGACCTATGACAAAATATCTTCAATTACACCAATGAGAACCAGTCAATGGCCGGTTGAGGATGGAGGCAAAGTCTCTGAAACTGAAGAGTTCCGGGAAAATTTAAAAGTAAGTGTTGTTTAGTGTCATTAATCGACTCCCTTTAAATTTAATTTATTATAACAACACTGTTTTCAACACTTACAAGAAAGGAATTGTAGAGAGTGGTTGTATCATCTTTTTCCTCGGCACATCCATCTGTACTGAAAAAGTGAGACAGTCCATAATTGTGGCATTTGTGTAGCTTTTGGAGCTTTTCCAACTAGTCCAGTTGTGAGCCTATATGCCAAATCTGCAGAACTTCCTTTACATTACTGGTGTGACATTCTATTAGGAAATTATGGCTGTGGACTTCATTGTATGCCTACTTATCCAATGTTTGCATCTTTCTTCAACACCTTAATGGATGTACTTTATAGAAACACTTCCCTTAGTCCAAAGCCAGTAGAATTTTGCTTCTGGAGCTTCTCAGGAGGCATGCTATTCAAATGCCTAGTATGTTTCCTAGGAGCAGGTGAGTGTACCCTTCTTGGTTGCATGCAACATCCCACATAGATGATGATATAGCAGAAATCTACAATGTTTATGTGCACTATCCACACTTGTTTTTTTAGAACTTTTATCGGTTACAAAGTCCATATTTTAATTTATATTGATGGATCTAAATGCTCCAATGGTGCTGGATGTGCTTATGTCTATGGAACTGAACCACATACATTCGATTTCTATTGTAGCACTTCCATTTATAGTGCAGATTTGTATGCAATATATCGAATCATTTTATATGTGTGCTGACGAAAGTTGGATGATTGCTTAATTTTAAGTGATTCTCTTAGTGCACTTCAGAGCCTTTCTTAGTTGTGCAACTATCATCCCATTGTACAGTGCATCCAGGATGCCCTTCCATATCGTGCACACCTCTGGCGGTAGTGAAGCATGTGCATGGATTCCTGGTTACATTGGCTTGCTGGGGAATAAAATGGCAGATTCAGCAGCTAAGGCAGCAACCACAGGGCCCAGTATTAACATATTCTCAGCCAACTCTCAAGACTTGTTGTGCGGAGAGCGATACTGTCATGTTGGCGCAAAGGATGCGCATATGTCCATAGAAATAAGCTTAGGACTGTGAAGTATCTTCTGATAAAGTAGGTAACTTCTGTCGTTATCTCGTTAGGAAGAGATAACTGGCTCTCTTGCTTATTGGCCACTGCATTTGTACACATTTGTCAGCTTTTCAGAGCGGTTCCCACTCCAGTTTGCTTTGTAATAATTCTCTCACTATCACATTTTGCTGGAGTGTGTTTCTGCAACTGCCAGTCAGCTTTACAGAGATAATGGTGGATAACAAAGTATTGGAAAAGTTTTTAAAAAATTTTTGAAACGTAAAATATAGGATTTAGTGAACAAGACCTTCTTCTTCTTCTTCTTCTTCTTCTTCTTCTTCTTCTTCTTCTTCTTCTTCTTCTTCTTCTTCTTCTTCTTCTTCTTCTTCTTCTTCTTCTTCTTCTTCTTCTTCTTCTTCTTCTTCTTCTTCTTCTTCTTCTTCTTCTTCTTCTTCTTCTTCTTCTTCTTCTTCTTCTTCTTCTTCTTCTTCTTCTTCTTCTTCTTCTTCTTCTTCTTCTTCTTCTTCTTCTTCTTCTTCTTCTTCTTCTTCTTCTTCTTCTTCTTCTTCTTCTTCTTCTTCTTCTTCTTCTTCTTCTTCTTCTTCTTCTTCTTCTTCTTCTTCTTCTTCTTCTTCTTCTTCTTCTTCTTCTTCTTCTTCTTCTTCTTCTTCTTCTTCTTCTTCTTCTTCTTCTTCTTCTTCTTCTTCTTCTTCTTCTTCTTCTTCTTCTTCTTCTTCTTCTTCTTCTTCTTCTTCCTCTTCTTCCTCTTCTTCCTCTTCTTCCTCTTCTTCCTCTTCTTCCTCTTCTTCGTCTTCTTCCTCTTCTTCCTCTTCTTCCTCTTCTTCCTCTTCTTCCTCTTCTTCCTCTTCTTCTTCTTCTTCTTCTTCTTCTGGTCTATTATTTTAAATTCACTTCTGCCTTTCGCCATAAGTGTTATATTTACTTGTGATTTTATTTAGAATTTTTATATATTGTAGGTATATGCTTTATAAGAAATATACATATCTTTAAAGTATATGGTTAACAATGGTAAATAACTTTTTTCATTGAATTAACCATTTTAAATAACCATTGTTGTACATTTACCCAAGTTTTATTAAGTGTGCCATGTGTGAAGGTTTGCACTTTAAAAGCAGCATGTTACTTAATCTGATTTAAAATTTAGTATAACAGATAAAAGAGGATTATAGGTATAGTTAAAAATATTATCTGCAAAATATAAAGAAATTGGAATGCCAAAGCAATCATGTCATTCTAAATCACCATTGGCATATGTTATCTTAAAAGAAATTGAATTCTTGTAGTTTAGAAGGGAAAAAGTGCAAGTCATTTGGGAAATTTAATGTTGTGTCAACATGTTCCCACAGCTGCTTAATTGGTGAATACAAGTACATAGATAATGGAAGATCTGAGGTTCAAATCCCAGCTATGGCATTGAATATTTCAATTTGATTCTAGCTTTCTAAAACTGTATTTATTAACCAAATTGGAATACACAAAATATTAACTCTGTTTGAACTTTGCAGATGATGTTTCGTATGGGTATTACTATGGCACCATCAAAACCACCAGAAGACACACGGAAATGTATGTTTTGTCACCAAATTGGGGATGGAGTTTCAGACGGACCAGCCAGGTAAATATGAGCTTTATCTTCTGAGGTGAAGCTAACTACAACCTACTTTAAAAGTGTGGTGTTCAGATGTTTCAGTTAAAGTTAAGTGAAAATAAATAATTATAGTGGAATATCTTGGCAGAACTGGAATGATTCAAGGGAATATGATGTGGAGAATATTTTATTATTGATGCTTATGTTTGCAAGTATTTAAATGGTAACGTAGTAAACAAATGTTTAACTTTGCTTTTTAGTTATTATTGAGAATCGTTTTCCAAGCATTATCATTGTAAAGCTTACTTACCGTAAGAGTCTGCATGCTATGGAAGTATACTTTTAGTGATATAAGTTAAACAGAAAGTATAGGGTAGTTAAATTATAATCAAACCCACTCACGGCCTCTCTCTACTGCACGAGACGGTCTGCAGTCACCAGGGAACTTACACCAGCAGAGATGGTCGAGAATCCTTACCTTATAATAGTTGCTGGAAATGTTGACCTTCTGCTCTCAAACAGGCAGCATATCTTGTGTAAATATTCTCTCTCACTCTCCGAAGCCCAGCTGCAGGTATTCCTGTGATTTCTCTGCCCAATATTTTCCCTAAATTTCTGTAGTGTGCGAGGATTGGAATGATGCAAGTATGCTGAAACTGAACTCCTATCACTATACACGTGTGCAAGCATTAAAGTCCGCCTTAGTAGCGTGGTGGTAGCATGTCTGCCTCACGCTCAAGAGGTCCCAAGTTTGAATCTTGGTCAGGGTGAGTTACCTGGATAAGATTTTTTCCAGGGTTTTCCCTTATCCTGAAAGACGAATGTCGGGTAACTCTAAGCTCTATGGACCCATGGCTCATTTGAGCATCATTTCACCTATTCCATTCATCGCCCGATATGACTTAACGTTGGAGGACGTAAATTACAACAACAACAAAAAAAGCATTAAAGCCAAAAGATGCCGCTAAACTTGTGAATTATTGTACTGGTTTTTTCAATCCGTAGAACGGTGTTTAGTTGACCACAGCTGTCATGGTTAGTTTACCAACTCCTCCAGTTAATCAGCAAGAAACTTAAATACCAAACACACAATTCCCTATGCATAAGATTAAAGAGGTTTCCCTGTTCTTTCAAGACCAGCTTGGATAGCCAGCATAATAAGCAGGACTAAATACATCATAACCATTTACATATGTCACCGTCAGTTTAAAGCTCTGTATGTAAATAACCAAGCCTTGCACTGGTCATAACACCTGTCACTGACTGACTGAATTAGGCAGTCATAGATACCAGTGGCAATGTTGTCATCCCTCCCTTGTCGCAGGATGGTCTAGCACTAAGTGGACAATGTTTGAAGTTAAACCAGATGAACTTTAAGTATACTTATAAAAACTTGTATGGCCCACATAATCAATATGTGTTCCCAAAAATTTAAGGTTGGTTTCCCATTTTGAAATAAACATGCAAAACACAAATTTATACTAAATTTTCTGGAATGAAAAACTGGTCATACACTTATTATCAGAGCCCGGATTTGTGTATAAAAAAAAAAAAATCCAAAATATGCACTAAAAACTCATAAAATATGCATAAACGATATGAGTGTGAAAAATAAAAATTGTATGCTTGATAACTATTCTCATAAGTTCACCATTAAATTATTGTTTAAAGTATTAGTTATTGTTAGTTAATTATTTCAGTTATTATTATTAATGTATTGTTATTACATTTGATTACTATTACTTTTTGTGTTGTGCTATTTACATCCTGGCCCTGGGCCCAAATGACCTTGCTGTCGACAGGTCCTAAAACACCACACACTCACTATTTAAATCCTAAGAAAGAATGAAAGACTATATTATATTAGGGATTCACCCTACATATTGTCCATTAATGCAGTTGCAATAGACGAGAAATGACATACCAAGATTCTCTGCAGTAAAATTTCTTCGTTTGTCACTAAAGAAGGTTTTGTAGAGTGAAAAAGATCTCTCAGTATCACAAGATGTCACCAGTACATGTCAGAAACTCCAAATATCTTCACATGTTTCCCAGGCTAGGTTTTGCAATTTCACAAATTGTTTCATAGCCTGTATTTTTATCAAGAACTGTATTCAACTTATCAAAAGCAATTTTTGCAACTTTGTATGTTTCGAAGGACTGTGCCTGTAATACCTGATTTGCAAATAACAATGGCTTTATGTTTGGAGCTTCATTTAAGAAAACTTAAGGGCAATGTTCCTTAACTACTGCAACAACCTCAAAATATGGTTTATCTGATTTTTGTTCATTTGTTTTGCATATTATAGTGCATAGTATTCCAATTTTTCATGTATATTTGCATGCATATTTCAGTCTTTTATTTTGTATACAAATCTGGGCTGTATTAATACAAAAAAAAGTTGATGGATAAAATAAATCAGAATGATGGGTGCTACAAGTGCTACTCAGGACATATATTTCTAACATTGTTTATTTCTGGGCAATGTAGAAACTATCCCTGTTGTGTTTACTGAGCACAGCCTACATATAAATGTAACATCCCATCATGCCAGCACTGCTGCTAGATGTTCCTCTCTTTTCCCTTCTAGAATTTTCTACATTTAAGTCAAGTGTATATAAAGTATACATTAAATCACATTTCTACTGACTTCCTCATTTATTCCCCTCCTAATATCCATGAAAATTAGTTCACTGCTACAATGATTTCATGGTTTAAGTGTCAATTTCTAGGTTATGAAGCATAGTCAGTAGCACATTTTTCTGCCTTTTGATTACTTTAACTCCCTTTGTAGATTGTTGAACTTCGATGTGGACAAGTGGGTGCATCTGAATTGTGCCTTGTGGTCAGACGATGTATATGAAACAGTGAATGGCGCATTAATGAACCTAGAAAATTCATTACAACAGAGTCTAGTGCTTAACTGTGTAGTGTGCCATCGAACTGGTGCTACCATACGTTGCTTTAAGCTCAGATGCTCCAATGTATACCACTTGGGCTGCGCTGTCAAAGATGGATGTGTATTCTATAAGAACAAGGTAAACACAAGCTTTATATATCACTTATAATAATACATTGCCTGATATTTATCATTTATTTATTTCTGTATTTCTGAATTTAAAAACCTTAGATTAGTAATATAATTTTGTCCTCCATTGTATCATAATCCATACTCATTAAGAACTTAAATTGTGTTTATAGCACTTACATTCATTCTGTTTATTGGGTTTTGATGATAGCTTTTCTAATTTATAAATATTGAAATAGAAACATAGTGGTATCTTTTGAGATTGTATATGATAAATATAAAGGATTTCTGAGATTGATTTAATTGTGATATTTCATGGAATAATGCATTTGATAATTTATTGAAGTTGTTTTATTTCATGTCATTTTGAGGACTGCATTGCTTATATTGTAAAAAGCCTAAGACAACCCTGAATTTTTGGAAGTTTTTACACGAAATGTTATGTAAATAAGAATGCAATTAGAAAATATTCACAGCATATTGGAAACTCTTGGTTAGAGTATTAGAAGTAATTTTGAAAGGATCCAGGTGTCCTCTGTCACACATTTCTTATTTGATATAATGGATTGAAGCTGATTTTTATTTTGTTGTCTGTTAATTAGCTTTTCTCAATAAATTAAACAAAAATAGTTTTAATCCTTTCTATATAACACTGCTCAATAATTCCATGAAATCTCACCATACATTTTTGGAGACTGCAGTAACTTTATGTCCCATTATCCACAACGTAGAAACTTGTTTTTGTGGTTCTGTTGTTGTTTCCAGAACTATCATTTTCCCACAATCATTGTTCAATCATTATAACCTATGTGAATAAACCTCTTATTCAGTATTTTTGGAAGTGGCACTTATTCAAAATCTTATTCCCAAACAAATTCTATTCCTTAATTATTCATTTTTGAGATGGAATAATTTATATGTGATAGTAAGTTGCACATAATTGCTGATACATTTTGAGCAGCATATAGCAATTGGAGTGAAGAATTAAGTTATAGCAGGGGCGTGACAGACATGGGTAGATGCCAGCAACAGCTATATGCCAGTTTGCTAAAACTTCTGTAAGAAGCAAAGACATACATATTCCTCTAGAATTCTTTCCTTCCATTAGTATCACAACCAGAGCGCAGATTTTGATGACATATCTTTCTTTCTTTACATTCTTTACAATGCCTGTAAATATATAAATCCTGGATATGAACTGCTGATTGCAAAAATGTAAAGTTCTTATGTCATATTTTTAAATTTGAACATTATGTTTAGTCATTCTAACAAGTTCTGTCGTTTTTCTAAATACATCTTTGTTTCTTAAGCAGGGAAATCTAATATATTGTATTTCCAAGTTGTCACTCGCTATCAGCAGCTGTACACACAATATATAGCTCTGTTTACATGTCAGTAAGTTGTATTAGGCAGTGTCAACAGTGAGTACCTAAATCTGCTTGTGTAACCATGTTCTTCTCATTACATGTGTCTAAGTACAATATTTATTCAATGATTATTTACATGTTTATGGAATGTTCATTTTTAGGTAATTTTTTCAGCTTTTTAGGTAATTTTCTAGCAATTTTTTGGGCGTTTTATAGGTCATTTGCCCCCCCTGATCATAACTCATTAGTTTAATGTGTGTTTGGAGGAATTTAGTAACGGCGGGATTTCAAAGTTCATTACGCGATCCTTATTTTTCCAGATGAATATGTTCTCCCATGTTGTCAATCTATTTTGGTTTATCACTCCTTTTAATAATTTTGGATTTGGATCAATGTCATGGTTTTCATTCCAAAAATGAAATGCTACTGCTGACTTGTCTTCTTGTTTCAATCTGATGTTTCTAAAGTGTTCTAAAAACCAGAGTCAAAGAACACTTTAGAAACATCAGATTGAAACAAGAAGACAAGTCAGCAGTAGCATTTCATTTTTGGAATGAAAACCATGACATTGATCCAAATCCAAAATTATTAAAAGGAGTGATAAACCAAAATAGATTGACAACATCGGAGAACATATTCATCTGGAAAAATAAGGATCGCGTAATGAACTTTGAAATCCCGCCAGTAGATAATTTGACAAAAAAGTTCATAGTTCCACCACCAGAGAGAGCAGACAACAACAGATGCCAGTTGGAAAGAGATTGAAAATGGAGGCCAGGGCCTTTGAAACTAGTCTCTCATAAATATATGAAAAAGTAAGTGACGAGTGTCAATAAACCAACCACAAATAATTTTTATATTCATTAGTTTAACTTTTTTATTCAGTCAAAATGTTTATGTATATGATTTATCTACTTTCCATATCCATCACTCTGCATTATTATTATTATTATTATTATTATTATTATTATTATTATTATTATTATTATTATTATTATTATTATTATTATTATTATTATTATTATTATTATTATTATTATTATTAACTGCTTCCTTCTGTTTCCTTGGTAAATGACGAATCAAGATTTAAACTTATAGAGTAAATGTCCTTTTGTTACTAATTAACTTTTGCTCATATTTCTTCACAATAATTATTTAAAATGTATTTTAAAAAAATGTGTTACTTTTCCAGACCACATATTGTGTGGCACATGTGCCAAAAACTGAGAAGGACAATGAGCTGACAACTTTGGCTGTGTTCAGGAGAGTCTATGTAAATAGGGATGAGAACAGACAAGTAGCCACTGTTATGCATCAGGACCACAATAACCTGTTGAGAGTGGGAGGTTTGATCTTCCTGAGCGTGGGTCAATTGCTACCACATCAGTTACAAAACTTCCACACTCCCAACTACATTTATCCAATTGGCTACAAAATTGTAAGTTCATGTGCTAGATGATAGAAAAAGTACATTTGCTTAATAATACCAGCTCTCTTAGATCTAAAATATGCATTTAAGAAAATGTGTTTGTGTGAATCAGATGATTTTTTACCATTGCAAAGACCTTCCAGAGAATTATATTGTATAACAAATTGCCAAATTATTTAAAAACATTACCTCGAAATAGTTTCAAAAAGGAACTAAAAAGGTATTTAATAGAAAGATGTATATATATATAGAACTGATGAATTGTAATGGAATGTAACAAAAATCTGTTTCATGAATTGTATACTTTTATATAAATTATATTTTGTGAATAATGATAGTTATTAGAAATCAGACTGTGACGATGCTTGAAACATGTATGTATGTCTATAGGCAAATAAATATTATTATTATTATTATTATTATTATTATTATTATTATTATTATTATTATTATTATTATTATTATTATTATTATTATTATTATTATTATTATTATTACATAGACTGACAGACATTAAATAATATTTCAAAAGATTTTAAAACTAAAATATATTTTCAATACTTTTTGAGCTTTGCTTTAAAATATCTCTCTTGTCAGCAGTTTATACTTCCAAATATTTTGAAGAAAGTGTGTGCAGCCTTAGCAAATAGTTCACGCTCACTATTTTTGTATGGTGCTATAAGATAGGTATATGATTTGCATAATGTAGAAACCAAACCAAACAGTTCAATCAGCTGTAGTTCATCACTTCTGGGTCACAACAAAGAACAAAAAGTCAAGTTATAAAAATCATTACATATCTGCCTAGAGTGAAAAAGAGCATATATCAAAACTTTTGAACTTCAAACTAAGAAGTTTGAAGTTCTAGCAGATCATAGTTTATTTCTAAATAAACTCACCCTGCACCAGACGCTTAAGAGAACAGGAAGTAGAAGAATAAGATTGGGGATTAGTCGATTAGCAGCCAAATTAGGGTAAAAAGCTCTTAGCACATGTCCTGTTAATAATTTGGCAATTGTAGTCATACAAGTGTTAAATATTGATTAATTTTCCATCACATGGTTTCAAACTCTCTTTAGGCTCTCAAAATAGATTTTCTGTGAAAGCTTGTTGCTAAAGTCCATCAAAATGAACACACAAAAGGAAGAAAATAAACTGAAGGTATACCACATTTACCATACTGATTGTGTTCTTGTCATCCGTTGTCACCCTCTTCACAACTTTGCTGTTTTTGCTTTTAACTCTTCAAAACACTGAAAGTATGTTCCCTTCAATACACTTTTCACTTTTGGAAACAGAAAAACGTCACAGGGAGCCAGATCTGGTGAATATGGAGGATGTTCGAGCACAGGAATGTGCTTGTCTGCCAAAAACTGTAAAGCAGATATGGCATTTTAGGCTGGCACATTGCCCTGATGCAGAATCCATGCGTCATTCTTCCACACATCCAGTCTTTTCTTCCTTATTCTTTCTCTGAGTTTTATTAGAACTTCTTTATACGATTTCTGATTGATCCTCAGGCACACATTCAGTCATGATACCCCTGACTCGAAAAAAAAATGATAAGCATTGCCTTCACATTTGCTTGGTCCATTCTTCATCTTCAACCTCTTCCTGACCTACTAAAAACTGTGTGCGCCATTCAAATACTCACACATATGATATAGTATTATCACCAAACACTATCATCAACATATGAAAACATTCCTTTGGTGATATTTTTAATTTCATGATGAATTTGAGGTTAGTGCACTGCTCAATTTTTAAGTTTACCATGTTTGCGACACTACTACAAAAGAACGTCCTCTACAACCAAGGCTCAGAAGCAAACTAAGGCAGATAGAGACATGAAACTAATAGTGATTGGTCTTGAAGGTTCAAGGTTTAACTGCATTCCACTACCAACCTCCCAACTTGCATCTGCGCAATAGGAGATGTGCAGTCTCATTATTTAATTGCCACACCTCGTACATCATAACTGAATTAGTTTCGTAAATCTATCATTTGTATCATCAGCCAATTTAATTATTACTGTTGTAATCAATATTGACACTAATTATGGATTAATTTATATTATTGTCATTCATTGAAAGCAAAACAAATATATTGACAATTGGTTTTCAGTATTTGAATATTCATTATGTGATTCTTATTTTTCAAAATAAAAAATATTTTTTCCCAAAATCTTTACATCTGTGGGTCCCCATTTAATTGCTTTAATAATTTAACCACTTGATTTATATTGTGAAGGTGTAAAATCAAGGAAAAGTAATATGATTGCACATAAAAAAGTCTGTGGTGCATTGCAACAAGAAAAATGACGAATATCACTTTTAATAGCAAGTTCTTTCCAATCATGAACTTACATATGTATTAATGTCCTGAAACTTCGGTTAATATTTAAGTTAATTGTTGGAAATTAATAATTTCTTCACACTAGCGGTATATAAGCTAAGGTTTTGGATAGACAGAGTCAACCTGAAAAATTCAATGCCATGGCATTATCTATTCAGTTAATATGTTTATGAAAAATCACTCTTATACAGACCCATTTTCAGTTGATAACAATTAAAATAAAAATATTTAAAAACTCAATTTCTATGAGGGTTGGCTGATAAATCCCGGGTCTCACAGTATTTATCAAATAATTAAGTAAATAAAAAAACTTTATTTAACATAATCCCCAGTAAGGCTAATACATTTGTCATATCAGTGTTCTAATTTAATTAAACCATCTCTGTAATGCGATTTATCATAGTCCTCAAAATAGCTGTATACTGTATCGATGACCTCATTGCTGTAAAATCTTCATCCTCCAAGACATTTTTTGAGGTTCAGGAGCAAGTGGTAGTCACTGGGTGTTAGATCTGATGAATAAAATGAATGTTCAAGCAATTTGAACTTAAATTGCACATTTTACCCATTGCAATGAATGAATGAATGAATGGGACAAAGCATTGTTGTAAAGAAACAAGATTTTTTTCTTTGCCAAATAAGGTCTTTTTTGTTTCATCTCATCACTCAAACGTTGCAGTAAGCTTGTGTAGTAGTCACCTGTGACACTTTTTCCCTTTTCCAAATAACCAATAAAAATAATTCCCTGTGCATCCCAGAAAACACTCGCCATAACCTTATTAGCTGACAAAATTGACTTTGCCTTTTTTAGAGTTGATTCACCTGGCACAATCCACTTGATGTGATTTACTTTCTGTAGTGTAGTAATGTATCCAAGTTTCATCCATGCTAATAAGCTGCCTCAAAAGTTCACTGGGATTTTTTCGGTAGAGCTCCAAATTAACAGAAACAGTTTTTCTTTGCAACTTTTGATCAGGTGTCAACAAATGTGGCATCTATCTTGCACAGACCTTGTGAAAGCCCAAAATATTACTTAAAATATTGCTTGCATGTTGTTTTGATATGTTTACAGCCTCTGCTATCTCACACAAGCTTAATCTGCGGTCTTCCAGTACCAAATAGTGAATTTTTTCAATGATCTCTGGAGTTGTGACTTCCACAGGGTGACCAGAGCAAGGCTCATCACTAGTGCTCATACGTCCCATTTTAGACTCTGAGAACCCACCTTTTAATCATTGTATATGAAGTAGCATAGTCTTTCGATGTACTTTCATTTCCTCCTCGATATCTTTAGGCGTTAAGCCTTTCAGCCTTTCAAAATGGAAGTATTTAATCACTGCTCATTTTTCTAACTCCTCCATTTTCATGAAACATCTACACTTGTCTTGTTTAAAATGCTTTCATTCAAAAACTAAACAAGCTATTGACCTGTTACTATGGATACTAGCTAATCTAGAGTTAAACTATATAATGCTATCCATTAAACTGACCCAGTGGCACCATCTCTAAGTGAGGCCTGGGACTTATCAGCCGACCCTTGTAATATGATTCCACATAAGAAGTTATGAGGTGAATGAAACAAGAAAAATAACAAATATCACTTTTAATAACAAGTTCTTTTCAATCATGAACTCACACATATATTAATGTCCTGAAATTTCAGTTAATGTGTTTAGAAAAAAAACACTCTTACACAGATCCATGTTTAGTTGTTGAAAATTAAAATAAAAAACTTTTAAAAACTGAATTTATATAAGCTAAAGCTATGTTTTATGAATATATATATATATATATATATATATATATATATATATATATATACTTTTATGTACAAGACATTCCTATTACTTACAGGAGAAAATAACTGAAAGGAATGCAGCAATAATAAAACAACCATTAACATTACTTTTTAATAACCAAGTTTTAATCAGAGAGGCCTTTGTCACACAATTTATTTAAAAAATTATTAAATAATATAATGAATTATGATCTTATGCTACAGTTGAAATGTATACATAAATGTGCAATAGTGTGTTCTAATGTTTTGTTCACTGAGTTCTTTTGGCTTCTTAAGCCATCCCAACAAGGATGTTTGTTCGGTATGTTCTTGTCTATTTACTCTGTTCATTTCATTCCATATTTTGACACATATTGAGCTTTCCATCACTAACATTGCACTTTTGGAAGTGTGCTCTTGTATATTGTAACCTTTGTACAGAATCTTTGAATTTCATGTTCTCTACATTTACATATATGGATCTACTTCATCTTCATCCATGACTGACATGTTACCATTAGACACTTCCTCAATGCTTTGCATTCACTAATGTTTACTTGATCATCACAAGAGACATAGACATCAAATTTCTCACAAGTAGGTTATATGGGTTCTCATTTGTGCTTCTGTTGATCTGTAAGAGCAAAGACATCATCCAGGATAGGAAATCCACCTTGTTGAAGCAGTTCTGGATTGTTGCGGGATTAATACTTTGCCAGGCCTTTGAAATGTAATGCATAGCAGAAAAGATACTCAGGTTAGCTTGGAAATATCTGATAGAAGTCTTCCATCTATCAGAACTGGTTTCCTAACCATCTACTTTCTTAGTGATGCTTGAATATTTTGATCACTCCCAGGTTCAATGGATGTTAGCTTGCTGCTGCAGTTTGAAGAAAGAATACTACTCGAATATTCTTTAGGTCAGTTGTATCTTTCGGATGTGCTGCACACTGTTCTATAAAGAGAATGATTCATATGTCCTTAGCAGAGTCATGAAGCAGGAGTCTGAGTTGGCCTTGTATTTTGTATTTCGTTGGCAACATTTTAACTCCCTTAAAGCATTATAGCCTATGGTTTCCAATAACCAGAAGAGATTATTTTCAAAGCCATCTTCATTGCAAATGAGCATTACAGTCACCCGTTGCTTGAATGTTGTACCATGTAACTTAGCTCATCTTTGTAGGTACAGTAAATAAATTAAAAAAAAGGCAAATTTCATCTACATTGTAAATCATTTCCACCAGCTCTTGGAGTTTGCCTTTCCATTTGGCAAGTGTTGGAGTCTGCACAAGCACTTTATCCAGAAAGACTTGTTAACCAAATTGTGCTGTTTCTTAAAGTAACCAGTCCAACCATTCAATACCTTGAAATTATCAGTCTCAAATTTAGCAACAATGTAGAGGACTTTCTCCTTTAAATGTGTCCATCAACGTTATTTTTTGCCCTATGAGCTTGTTTGAACCACATTGAGAAGTTATTAGTTCTTCTAGAGGCAATGTTTTTGATGATTTCATTGCCTTAGAGAAAGTGGCACTGCTTGCAAAACATTTCTTGATGTCAGTGTATTTTTTACTGTGGTATTTAATGTTGATCAGACAAATTAAGATGTAATGCTAATGCTATTATCATTAATAGTGAATTATAGTATTAAAACTGAGGTCTTGTTTGCTTTTTGTAGGTACGATTTTACTGGAGTATGAGAGTTCCCAATAAGCGCTGTCGATATGTATGTTCAATACATGATGTTGCTGGCCGACCAGAATTCCGAGTACTGGTACAAGAACCCAGCCAAGATGACTTAGAGTTACGAGATAGTTCCCCACGTGCAGTCTGGGCTCGCATTTTGGAACCTCTTGCAACTCTGAGAAAGGAAATGAATGGCATTCAAGTGTTTCCACGTTATATTTCTGGGGAAGACCTCTTTGGACTTACAGAGCCTGCTGTTGTGCGAGTTCTTGAGAGTCTTCCAGGTAAATATCAGTTGCTAACTGATATGAATTATAAAATAATTTTTTCGTGCTAGAGTTTTTTATAATAAAGAACTTGAACAGATTCTTCCCATATGAAGACTAAAGTTAGAAAAATGAATCAGACTTGGAAAGCTAAATGTGTATGGAATTGAATATTTCAAATCTGATTGAGTTTACTAGTTTTAATAACAAAGTAATGTAAAATAGTATTGTAGCTAAAAGACTCTTTTAAAGATATCTGACAATTGTCAGATTAATCTAACACAACAGGTACGTATGTATATATACATTCAGTTCTTTATACACAATCAATGAGCAAGTCATAAGGACATATGTAAAACAAATACATAATTTACCAATGCTTTACAACATTTTTTACCAGTTATGATTTCTAAAACACTTTTGAATTAAAGGGCTCATTAAATTACTTTCTGTCTTTAACAAATATACGAGTGATATTCTGAAAGATAATCAAAGATGATACTTATAATAAAGTTGGTCCTTAAAATTGTTTTTAAAAGTATTAGATACATGAAGATCAATTCCAGAGTTATTAATAGTAAAATGATTATTAATTAATGATGAGTTATTAATAGTAAAATTTTGACAATGTCAGAAACCACACCAATTTTTGTTTTCATGTAAATTTATGTACATATGACATGCTGAATTTATTCCTTAATTTGTAATTAAAAACAATTGTATTTATATATGTATTTATATGTATAAAATTTGACAATGTCAGAAACTGCAAAGTCTATTGACAAATGATATTATTATTTTTATTATTATTGTTGTTGTTATTGTTATTATGACACTAATACTTTATCAATTTTTGGAATAATGGTATTTTCTTGCAAGCTTGTAATTTATAATTTGTTATAGATGCTTAAAATGTATACTTAAATTAAATGGCATTCTTTAATATACAATAATGTGATTGACATGAAAAGAGTTTCAAATGTTAAAAAATGCTTTCTGCTTTGTAATACTGAAAATATTATTATTTAATTATTTAGTTAATTGATGGAAATTAATCATTCTTCCACACTAGCCATATTTAGGATAAGTTTTTTTGGATAGGTAGAGTAAAACTAAAAAATTCATTACCATAGCCGGTATTTGAAACATCTTCGTATGGTTGCTATATTTTTCCCAGTAAACCACTAGGGGTTCTCACATACAATGAGATCGTAAAAACTGTTTGTAGTCTGTTTATTGACACTCATCACTTACTTTTCTTATATTATTGAGGGACTAGTTTCAAAGGCTATTGCCTCCATTTTCAACCTCTCTCCAACTAGCATCTGTTGTTGTCTGCTCTCCTCTCTCTGGTGGTAGAACTATGAGCTACTTTGTCAAATTATCTACTGGTGGGATTTCAAAGTTCATTACGTGGTCCTTATTTTTCCATATGAATATGTTCTCCCATATATCGAGATTTAACTGTATTGGAACACCACAGTGAAGCGAAAAATTATTAAATTTTAGATGAGTCGTATTTTTTACACATCTGCTTTACTTTCGTACCTATTTTGAGGACATGTTTCGCAAATCATCGTTTGCATCTACGGCTCTTATGCGACTGAAGCTTGATCCAGCGGTGTGGGTAATTCTGGGGTTGCTGCTGCCATCACTAAATCAACAGATCTGCAAAATATAGAGTCAAAAAAGGATGTAAGTGCAGAAACACTTAAAATGCTAGCTCTAGAAACAATTGAAACTTATTATCCACAAGACTCATGGCTACACATATACACAGATAACTCCCTATTTGACAAAGAAAGCAATGCTGGAGCAGGAATACATAGTAAAATATTCAATTTTTACATCTGTTTGGGCACATTAGCAACCCACTATGATGGAGAATTAGAAGCAATCAACACCTCACTGAAACAACTCTTCAACCATGTGAACTCTTTCTCTAAAGCAGTGATTCTAAGCGATTCTAAATCAGAACTTCAAGCCCTATCCTCACTGTACCCTAACAACAATAGAATACTTGAAATTTACAGTTCATTACGAATATTACAATTACTAAAAAAAAGAAATACACTTCCAGTGCATTCCATCCCACTGTGGAATTACAGGCAATGAAATATCAGATTCCTTGGCAAAAAAAGGAACACAAATAAAATAAAGCTGCCAACAAAAAACCTCATTCCACACATCAAAACTACATATAAACAATAGAATCAACTTATTCTGGAAAGAAGAATGCAAAGAAAAAAAGTGCCAACAAGCAATGGAAATTCTGTTGTTTAAGGACTATGATACAATGAAGCACAAAATTAATACAATTTTGAGTCAAACTAATACTCAATGCTCCATTTATTGCTAGTATTTACCTAGAACGCGTTTCGTTAGGACTTCCTAACATCATCAGCTGTTGTCGACAACAGCTGATGATGTTAGGAAGTCCTAACGAAACGCGTTCTAGGTAAATACTAGCAATAAATGGAGCATTGAGTATTAGTTCGACTCAAAATTGTATTAAGCAATGGAAAATTCTACAAGGAAGTAAAAATCCCATCCCAGACTACCCAAGAAGCAGTACTGTTGCCATCTTCCGACTGATTACTGGCCACGACTGTTTGGCCGCTCATCGACACAGGATTAATATTTTTTAATCCCTGACCTGCACACTGTGTAGGGACCCGAACTCATTGATGGACGGAGATCATCTGCTCCAGTGTAGTGCCCTGACAAAAACAGATGGAGAAATGACAGCACAACTAGTCACACGTTATTGGGAGGCCAGAAGGAAAATGGTAAATTCTCCAACTCCATGAGCATTAGCAACCAACCAACTATGATCTTTAAGGAACAAAATATAATCTGGCACCTACTAATGGACATTCAATTTTAAAATTGCTAAATTCAAAAACAAAAGATGAAATCCCATTAGTTAACAGATCCAGAATATACAAAATAAGTTGTAAAAATTGTGAAAAATGCTACATAGGTCAAACTAAAAGAAATCTAAAAACTAGAGTCAAAGAGCACTTTAGAAACATCAGATTGAAACAAGAAGAAAAGTCAGCAGTAGCATTTCATTTTTGGAATGAAAATCATGACATTGATCCAAATGCAAAATTATTAAAAGGAGTGATAAACCAAAATAAACTAACAACATGGGAGAACATATTCCTATGGAAAAATAAGGACTGCGTAGTGAACTTTGAAATACCACCAGTAGATAATTTAACAAAGAAATTCATAGTTCCCCCACCAGAGAGAGGAGAGCAGACAACAACAGATGCTAGTTGGAGAGAGGTTGAAAATGGAGGCAATGGCCTTTGAAACTTGTCCCTCAATAATATAAGAAAAGTGACGAGTGTCAAAACGTACTACAAATAGTTTTTATGATAATTTTGACATCACTGCTACTAAATTCCTACAAACACAGATATACAATGAGATATTCACCATTTGTGGCAACTTACTATTGTAAGTACTTAAGTCCCAAGCTTCATAGTTAAACCAATTAGGTTAATTGATAGAAATTAATAATTTCTTCCACACTAGCTATGGTATTGAATTTTTCAGTCTGATTTTACCTGTTAAGAAACAAATTCAATATTAGTATTTAATACAATATAATTACTGTTTTCCGTCATTGAATCTAAACTGAATAAAATAAGACTGTCATAAAAGTTCTCTTGTAGCTATATGTCTCATTTTGGTTATTGTTAAAATGTTATGTTTTCAAAACATTTCATAAGTACATATTGGTCTCCATTTCAAAGTTGTCTAAGAAATAGAGAAACTGTATTATGACAAATCTTGAGCTATTAATATTTTCTTGAACATATAATATTAATAGAAGAATGGAAGTGTGTGGATGCTGTTTTCTCTTTAATCCTTTGACTTTGTTTCTAGGGATAGAAACATTAACTGACTACAGATTTAAATATGGTCGTAATCCATTGCTGGAGTTGCCTTTAGCAGTGAACCCAACAGGCTGTGCTCGTACCGAACCCAAATTGAGAAATCAGTTCTTGTGGAAACGCCCTCATACTCAACGAACTGGTTCCTCATCACGACCAATATTTGTTCCCACTGCAACAGTAGCTGGGGAAGCAGCATGTCCATACTCAAAGCAGTTTGTTCACTCCAAGAGCTCACAGTACAAGAAAATGAAGCAAGAATGGAGGAACAATGTATACCTTGCCAGGTAACTACTCTTTAGCAATATAAAGCTGATATTGGAATTGAAACTTTTAACTAAATTGTATTTGTAATATGTTAGAGGGATGTTCAGCTTGCCTATAATCCCATTATCTTACCCAGCATTTTATGGATACTTTGTATAAGTAAGGGGTTAAACTAACAATGGTTATTTTTTAAAATCATGAGTAGAGTGTTATTTTCACTGAGATCTAAAGCATAATATCCCAAAATTTTGTTCATGGTCAAAAATTGCAGATTTACACATTTACATAAGGAGTTAAAAATCTGATTATGGATAGCATATTTAAGGTAGCCTCTAATTAATCTTAGTTGTATACTGTATCTGTATGCATTTGTGTCACAATGCAGTGTTTATTCAAGTGGTTGAAAATAAGAGTAAGTGTGGATTTTAAAAAGTTCAAAGTAGTATACGATTGAAGAAGATTAGTTTTTGGAAGGCATAAGGTAACCTGCGATTTTTGTAAGCTCCTACAGTGTAATTGCAGTGCTTTCCCCAAAACATTAAAGGTGCAGATTTTACGTGAAAAGCTGGTTTCACCATCTAGAGAGATATTGTAAAATAACGTTGTGTTAAATTAAATTTTAATGCAGTGTTAAAAGTTAACAGATTCTTTTTCATCGAGCAGTGTTTTAGCAATAAATTGTGTTAAGCTCACCTTACCTTGTATTAAGACTTGAGCAAATGTCACAATTTGGAAAATGGCTGCTGTAAACCAAGCTGTTGAAGCATATATTTGGAGTGTTGGAAGCAAACACGTAACTAAAAGGCCACGCCGTGGCTCAGTGGTTAGACCGCTTGGCTCTCACCAAGGGCTCACCAAGGGTTCGATCCCAGGCGACCCCAAAGTGAGATTTGTGGTGGACAACACGGCGTTGGGTTGGGGCAGGTTTTCTCCGGGACCTCCGGCTTCCCCCGCCATCTCATTCCACCGGTGCTCCATCTTCATCTCATGTATCATCAGTGTCACCGCCTGCGATGCCGTATGTAGTAAAAGCGGGCGTTAAACACTACACATTTCATTTCACGTAACCAAAAAAGAGCTGTGCATCACATTGAATTTGAAAAGTTGCAAAATAAGGAATTTTTAATGCAATACAGACTTTCTTAAGTGGTCATGAGCAAGGTTGTAGAGGAAATATAAAAGATTTAGAATATCCTAAAGAGAAGTAAGTTGTTTCTCCTGTCCTACTTTGAAGTTATGCTACTGGCACTTTTCATTTCGTGGTAGGTTTTTGGGTTTATCCAGTAGATTTCCTATCAGTTGTTTCTAGAAGCAAACAGTATTTTTATTGAGGTCTGATTCACTATTTTAGTTTCAGTGCAGAGTCACCAGTCAATTCTAAACCATTTTAATGCTCATCACACCTAGCATTTTTATGATGCATTGTATGTTACCAGAATATTGCTGAAGCTGCTTATTGACGTAGAAGAAACATGCCATTGAATTAAATTTCTTATGGATTTTCTTCCAGGATGTATCCTTCTTTAATTTAAATCAGTTTGCCTTTTTCACTCAATAATTATTTTATACTTTTTGCTTTTTCAAATGGGAAACCATTCTTTATTTTCAAATTGGCTTCTCAAAATAATCAGAAAAACCACATGGCAATAATTATGTACAATTGTAACTATTTCTATGCTACTGAAATAGTTACAGCATTGCAAAGTGTACACAAGCACACAGAAGTAATTCAGAAGCCTTATTATGGTCACTGCCTTCTCAAAAACTATCGTTTGTAGTTGACACAACAAAATGTTAAGTAACAAATGTATAACAAATTGATGAAACAGGAGTTTTAACACTAGTTAAACATTTAACATAATATATCGAGATTTAACTGTATTGGAACACCACAGTGAAGCAAAAAATTATTAAATTTTAGATGAGTCATATTTTTTACACATCTGCTTCACTTTCGTACCTATTTTTAGGACATGTTTCGCAAATCATCGTTTGCATAAGAGCATAAGAGCCGTAGATGCAAACAATGATTTGCGAAACATGTCCTCAAAATAGGTACGAAAGTGAAGCAGATGTGTAAAAAATACGACTCATCTAAAATTTAATAATTTAACATAATGTTAACAAACAATAATATTTTTAAAATTGGTTAATGTTCAGCCTAAGATTTGAAAATAGTAACTTTTAAAAATTGTAATTAGTGTATACGATATCATTTTGATATGTCCTAGAATATAAGTATCCAAGTTAAAATCTCTAAACAAGCATCTGAATTAAGGATGGGAGAAAGCTTTTGCTCAGATTATTCAGTGGAATAAGGAGTTAATAGTAAAATGAGAAGATTAATCTTTTAAAGTTGTAAAATGGGCTCTAATTTTCACTGAGTTCCATATTACAGTTGCACAAATTGTGGACCTGTTGTCCAAGAAAATTAGTTTTGTGTATAGGATGCTTAAAATGAAGAGTAAGGGTAGTTTTAACATTTTAAAAGAGAAACATTGTACTCCCTTGTCCAGAGAAGTCATGTGTAATATTTGGATGTAATTGAATCACAATGTGGCCACAATTAAGCTACGTGACCTTTGTCAGTGTATTCTGTACAGCATTTTGTGAAATTTCAAACTTCTAAAACCATAGTTATGTAAAAAACTGAAGCTGCTGACAGTGAAGTAAACTAGGTTATCAATAATAACTAAACACTAGTAACCCAACTTCACTTATCTTATTTAAATCCTGGGACCGGTTTCAAAGCAAACATCTGCTTTATCCTCAGCCACTCAGCTTGACACTCACCCACTAACTGACTGACTGACCTTGACCACTACCGGAGTTTGAAGAATAGCTCCTTATCTAACTGCCATCTACCGGGGACAACACAAACTTATTGATGATGTCTATTGGAGGGATATCAAAATTCATTACGCGATCCTTATTTTTCAAAATAAATATCTTCTCCCAAACCATTAAATCTATCGGTTCTTTCAATTGTTTCAATAATTTAACTTCTGGATTTACTTCATGATTATATGACCAAAAATGATCAACCACTGCCGATTTCTCTGTCTGTCTATATTTAATATTTCTAAAATGTTCTTTCGCTCTGGTTTCTAAATTACGCTTGGTTCTACCAATATAGATCTTATCGCATTCTAAACAGTTAACTTGATAAATACCAGATTTTTTGTTGCCTGAAATTTTGTCTTTTTTAGAAAACTGTAGCAAATTCTTTATACTGTAATTATTATGAGGTGCTAGTATTATACCCACTTCTTTGAAACATCATTAACATTTTTTTGATATTTAAATTTTTCTACTCTTCTGATTATAAAATCTTTATTAAAGCCGTTAATTAAAGCAGTGTTTATAATCTGTTTATATTCCGCATTAAATTCTTGTGTTACTAGTGTTTAGTTATTATTGATTCTAAAACCATACCTGTTATTGAAAAGAAAATGATATTCAGACTTTCTATGACTCTACACTGAAAGTACTTCAAAGTGTACATGTTAAGAGTTTCTAGCATTTTGGCTGCAGCCTGTGTATTTCAGACATAACCATCATGCAACTTTCTGCTATACATGTTGCTGTCTTCAAGGGTCACTACAAAAGTTTTGAGATACACAAAAACTAAACTGGATAAAATCATTGTGATTGGGTTTTTCAAGGTATCCTCACCACACTTGATGCTTTTTCTCACTCTCTCAAACCACTTTTGAAAGCAGTCCTGCAACTCATTTTCATCTAATATAAAAAGCTTGCTTTCATACCCTTGAAAACCTCTTTGCAACTATACGATTTTTCACTGTTGGGAACAAAAAGATGTTGCCTGGAGCTAAATCTGTACTGCATGGGGGAAGAATCATCATCTGTGGACTCAGAAACTGGACCACTGCATTGGCTGTGGGCACAGAGGCATTGTCATGGTGGAGCAGAATTCCTTGCAGTCCTGTCCTGGTCATGATTCACAAAGCTTCTCAAAAACTTCTGATACGCAAACTGTTGTGTACCAGTGTGCAGTAACTGTACTTTGTTTTACAAGAGGAATGGTAGCTACATGATGAGATTTGGAGAAGAAAGTGGCCTCCATTTTCTTCTTGATGCTGTGCAGCCACTTCATTATCATTGGAAAGATCTGCGCAGACTGATGCGTACTTTCAGGATCAAGCTGGTACTATGTGATATTTGGAAGAATTTAGTAACAATAACTACAATTAATTAATTCCACGGACCTTCAAGATTGAAACTGGAAGCAACAGCTCTTGAAACTAGTCCCTCAGAAACATAAAATGTAAGTGATGTAGTGTGAAAAACCAAATACAAATAGTGTTATGAATCAAACTGGTATTCCAATAATATGGAGAAGAGAAGGGGGGGGACTGAAGCCAACAGCATTGAAGCATTACAAATATTATATTTCATAACATTAAGTATAAACAAACTGATAAATCGGCCGTAGCAGATCATTTTTGGTCATTTAACCATGAAATTAATCCTGAAGTTAAATTATTAAAACAATTAAATGATCCGATAGATTTAATAGTTTGGGAAAAGATATTTATTTTAAAAAATAAACATCACGTAATGAATTTTGAAATACCAGCATTTGATTCTGTCTTTAGGTTTGTTTCGTTTTCAGATGTTGGTAATACTAAAAAAACATAAGAAAAACATGTTAACCGAAATTCCTTGACTACAAAGTTGACTGATGATGAAAACAATCTGTTTTTTAAATTGATCTCCATTAGAAAGAAGTATTAACACCAATTTCTTAAGATAAGTGAAGCCTTTGTAACAAAGATTTATATTTGTGTAATTATATTAAAATATAATAATTTGTTACAAACTTCACTTACCTTTTTAAGAAATTGATAAATTCTTCATAGAATAATTTACCGTGAAGAATTTACCAATTTCGTAAAAAGATAAGTAAAGTTTCTAACAAATTAATATATTTTATTGTAATATGGTATTCCAAGTTTTATCAGCAATAACAATGTCAAAAATCTACTGAGAATTGCCTCCGTCAAATCTAGCCAGCATTTCTTGACATCATACAACAGGAGTGCACTTTTGCAGATCCCATCCAATGGGATGACACCTTTCTTACACAAACATAGTTATGCTTGGAAAGTGCTGTTGATTCAATTTGCATAGTTGCCTCATTTTCCTTAAATATCTCATGATTAAATTTAAAGGGAGTCGATTAATGACACTAAACAACACTTACTTTTAAATTTTTCCGGAACATGTTTCAGAGACTTTGCCACTTTGTTGTTTAGTGTCATTAATCGACTCCCTTTAAATTTAATTTATTATAACAACACTGTTTTCAACACTTCCAAGAAAGGAATCTCATGATTGTTTCTGGGACTATTCTTTCTACAGCTATGCACCCTTCAGTCACTGACACAGACAATCGACCACTCCTAATCTCTTGCTTCAATGAAATTTGTTCTTTTTTAAACACAAAACCATGGAAAAACTGTGAGGTTAGGTGTACAACATCTTTAATGTGTATTAACAAAAGATTTACAAAGTTTTTCATAAAATAAATTACTCTAGTACATAATATTGTTGCCTTTAATTAACTGTATTTTAGTTACAACTGAATTAAGATGAAATTTTAGACTTCAATTGACATTGCATTGTTGCTGTGTTTTTGTTTATTAGGTCCAAAATCCAAGGACTGGGATTGTATGCTGCTAGAGATTTGGAGCGCCATACTATGGTTATCGAGTACATTGGGGAGGTGATACGAACAGAGCTATCTGAATTACGAGAAAAGTTATATGAATCTCGGGTATGCATAGTGCATTCTATATTACTTTTTTCTAATTGAATTTATTTGCATTTTTATGAATTAGATTTAAGTACATGTCTGTCTTTTAGCGTTTGAAATTTATGTTTTAAAATATTTAATATAGACAAGTATGTGCAAACGAATTTGTTGTCATTTCAGCTTCAATATTTTTCTGCAAAGTTAACATGAAGGAATGGACATATGCAATCTTGCCTTGTAAGTTCATCTTCAAACTGCCATCTAATTTCTGAAAGGAAGAATTAGAACTGAAAAATTCAATGGCATAGCTGGAATTTAAACCACAGATCTTTTGCTCTACATGTGACTGCTCTAACCCTAGAAAAAAAAAAATGGAAACTATAATAAAACCTTTCTAATTGCTACCAGAATGAAATTTTGAGACAGAAAAAACATCTGAGAATAGGGTACATATCAAACCACCTAAAAGCACGTGGAGACAATGACTATCTTGTGTTTGAATGAGAAAGCTGCTTCTTTTATGTTATTTCCATAAGTTCACAGGAAGATTTCAGCCTAATAGTCATGTACTGTATAAAAAGAATTAGTTGAACATTTTTAGTGTTCAGTGGATTCTGTGACAGCTAAGAGACCCATAATCAAGACCATGTTGAACACAGCTATGTATGGGGGTCATATAGAAAGTTATGAACAACAGTTTTTAAGAATCTTTCTTTTTTACTTTTTAGTTATATCTTAATCTACAGACTTTTCTGTCACTTTTCAACATACTCATTACTTTGAACACCTTTTTTTCCATTACTCTGCAACTTTCAAAATATGCAAATTCTGTTCCAGCTGCCTGAAGACACTGGTGCACTGTTTTCGGATCTTCTACCACCTTGTAGCATTGGCCTTGCTCCTTAACAGAACCAAAAAGAGTGGTCAGGTCTGTAGGAAAGATGTGCAAGAATTTCACACCCAAATGAAATCTTCTCAACTGAGATACAAGCCATGTAAAGACTGTATCCAGTTGCAATATAATTTTTCTCCGAGGCATTCATCATGCAATGCATAACAGAGCTTCTAAAGGTTGTGAATATAGCGGGTAGTCTTTATGATTTTTCTGGGTTCAAGAAAATCAACCAGAATGTAACCCAGTGCATCCCAAAACTCACTTTCCAGCAGGTTTCATTATCTTCTTTTTCTTTTTTGGTAGAAATCCAAGTGGTATCATTCTATGCTCTGGCAATTTGTTTCAAGCTCATAATGATGGAATCCAGCTGTCACAATAATCATCAAAAAACCATCACCTTAGTTTGAAATCTTTGAAGAAAGATTTGGGGTGAGGGTTGTATGGTTTTGAATCGCATGAGACCCTTTGGATACAAACTTTCATCATTTCTTGTGCTGCACTGTGTCCTACTGCAAGTTTCACAGCAATTTCATCTACAGTGACAGGCCTACCTTCTCTGATGAGCTCATCAACTCTTTTCTTGTTACATTCCATGAGTAACAGTTATGCAGCTAGGTGTGTTGAAATCTGTGGGGAATTTCTATAACAGATTTTTCTCTTTAAAGAGAATTCATTAATAGCGCACTTTCAAAAGGAAATATTGATGTGTGCTATATTTTTAGAAATACTACCTGTGGTCACATAACAGAAGCTAATGATGTCACAGTATGGTAACTTGTGGTGAACAGTCTGTAGATTACCATACTGCAGTTGTTTTTGTTTTATTGTTGGAGTTTGAATTTTAACAATGGTTTGCTCACAACTTTCAATATGATCATCATAGAACATGTTCTGGAAAAGCCATTCCTAATAACTGTTCTTCAAATGTGTAGTTAGCACATTACAATAAAATATAAAAATTAGATACAAACAACTAGTCTGTAAAGAATTTATAATTTATTAAAAAGGTGATTGAAGTTTGTAACAAATAATTATATTTTAGTGTATTATTTGTATTGCTTCACTGTTATTAGCTTCTTCTCTTTACTTTTCTTCTTCCATTTTTTAAACATGTTAACACATTATTTCCTAATGCAATTAGTGGAATGATGGCAGGGGAAACTGGAGGAAACCTGTCCCAGTGCCATATTGTCCCCCACAAATTTCATTTTGTGGTTGTCTTGGATTGAACCCGGACTGTCTTGGTGAGAGTCAAGTGGTCTAAACACTCAGCCATGGCACACCATGCCACCATGTTTTACATCAAAATATTAGATGAGAATGGGAAATGTTTTGAGAGAATTATTGCTACAACATATATAGCAAGACCTAAACATAAGATAGCCTGTAAGGTCTCTATTGTTAAGTCCTCAAATGAGGGGAAAGAACTATATTAATTATTGCTTAATACTTAGCACGTACACATGAACTTCGTTTTGAATCTCAGAATCTTTAGAGAGTATCTCTAATTTCCTGGTACAGTCCATGAATCAAAGTCTCAAATAGTATAAAATGCTAATGTTCCTTCAACTGCAGAGCATGTTTTACTGATTGGAAAAACTGTTTGTTGTCAGTTTATTGACACTTCGTCAGTTACATTTAAGCTTTTAGACTTGTTTTGGAAGCCTTTGCTTCCATTTTCAACTTCTCTCCAACTAGTATCTGTTGCCGTCTGCTCTCCTCTCTCTGACGGTGGAACTATGAACTTCTTAGTCAAATTATCTACTGGTGGGATTTCAAAGTTCAATATGCAGTCCTTGTTTTTCCATATGAATACGTTCTCCCATGTAGTCAGTTTATTTTGGTTTATCACTCCTTTTAATAATTTTGGATTTGGATCAGTGTCATGATTTTCATTCCAAAAATGAAATGCTACTGCTGACTTATCTTCTTGTTTCATTCTGAAACGTAAGGTAAGTGGCGAAGTGTCAGTAAACTGACTACAAATAGTTTTTCCAATTAAGTTTGATTCACTGTTACTTAATTCCTCCAATTACGCATGTTTTACTGACATTGTAGTCAAGTTTCTTTGTATTGTGACTTTGTGAGTTCGTAAAATTAAAAGTCTATTTTGCAGAAATTCAAAATCTCTTTATTTCCGTAGAAAGACACATTGTACAGCCCTTTGCAGCAGCAGAATTACATAACATACACAAATGCAACCTTCAAGGCATCTCTCTGTCTCTTTCTCTCCCTGCCCCTGTCCCTCTCTCGGCAAGCGACAAGCGCTCACATAGCTCACTGTCTCTTTCTCTTGGCAAGCGTTCAACACTCGCCTATGCACAGCGCTATCTGTCTCTTTTGCAGGCGCCGGCCACGCCCCGGCATAAAACAATGCCTTGCGACATTGTTTGTTGAGCTGGTTTCATGCAAGCTTCTATTTTCAAAACATTAAAAAAAATATTTAATAGAATTTTTTAGAAACTTTAAATAATAATTTAGTGATCCAGTAAATCATACAGTACACTTGTGTGCAAATGATGTTGGGTAAGTCGGTTAAACTTAACTTTCTAACTAAATGATGCAATTGTGCATAACTATAGCATTTTTAATTGCAAATATATTTACATATATAATGGTTACACTGAGTTAGATTAATACTTGAATTATCACAGATTAACATTTAATACTTCTTTCTTTTTTCTAACATGCTGTATAAAGGAAACTATACCGATTGATTTAAAAATCAATGGAGTAACAGCAGTAAACAATCAAATAGGACAGTAGTTTTGACCTGAAAGATACCCTTTCTTTATACTTTTTATTAATAAAGTGAAATATGTACACAATATTGCGTAAGCTAACTTAGTTTTAATCTAACTTTTCAAAAAAACATCTTGCTAAGGCATGTGTAAAATTCAATCAAATCATGTATTCCTCTCTTACACCAATAAAATGTTCTTTTGTGAGAATTAACTTATCTTTAGTACTTATTTTAATTCACCATTGATGTGAAAGTTCCCTTAGGACAGATGAGACGTTCTGCTTTTGATTCTTTCTTCCTTTCTTAAATGACATATATTTGTCTTCTCATATATATGTGTAATGAGCACAATTTCATCATAAAAATTTATTCAAATTATATATTACTCATTTCTGTAAGAGACAAGTACCCTAATTTCTTGGTGTTTTATGCTACTCAAAACAACTGGATGTGTTTTTGCCTATAAAACTGTCTAAATGCTTTATGAAATCAGCCACTTTTAGGTTCTAATACACTAATTAATATTTGTAGGAGTAGGTGTTAATGCATATAAAAAAATCTGTTTTGAATATATTAATATTAACTCTAAAAGGAAATATACTCTCTGTAAATGTTAATTTGAGAAATGTCAGTGTTACTGTAATATTTTATGCTCAGATTTTTTTATGTCAAAGTGCTGTTTTGCATATTCTTACAGAATCGTGGTATATACATGTTTCGTTTGGATGAAGAACGTGTCGTAGATGCAACCTTGTCAGGTGGTTTGGCGAGATATATCAATCATTCTTGTAACCCGAACTGTGTGGCTGAGATTGTAGAGGTAGAAAGAGATCTAAGGATCATTATTTTTGCAAAAAGACGCATCTCTCGTGGAGAAGAGGTAAGCTTTTCTGATTAATCAGTGTTTTTGTGCATTTAAAGGGATATATTTTAAGCACAGAGTGGTTTAGCATCTCAATTTGTTCTTGCAAGTGCAGTTAAAACAGTGTTATACACTTTGAGTTTCAACAAAAAATGTTGTGAACGAAGGGGAAATATTTTTGGCTATGTCATTCTTAAATAAACAGCCTGTGCGGGAGACTGGTAGGAGTTAGAGCACAATTGGAGAATATTGTTAGTAAATTATATTTTATCAAATGATAGATAAAAGGACACTGCAATTTTATAACAAGGTTAACAAACCAAAGAAAAGGAAGTACATATGTATATGTCAAATCTGTAATAGAAACAAGAAATTGGGGATTGCTTGCTTTAGACTAATGATCTGGAAGTCATCTAGGAGGATTCTTATGAAAAGTTTAAATGAAATGGCAAAGATAAACAAAGAAAGATAAGGCAGTGTAATTAAGATAATCTAGGTACAAATTTGTCAGCTGCTTATATTACGGGCTGATAGTGGTGTTGGCTCCCTGGCCGTTAACCTCTATAATTACCCCACTCCTGCAAGGTCTTCCAAGTTCCACTCTAGCTACTCCATTTGGCGTTGTACTTATTCAAACCCATTATCTCTTTACAGAACTGTTCATATGTCTGTTCAACATGATTTCTTATCTCATTGGCCCCCCCACAACTCCACACCATATGTCATTTTTTATTCTACTATTGCTTCATAGATTCTTTCATGCCACTTTACTGACATATCTGGTAATTTATATTTACAGCTCCTTTCCCCAGATATCGCTATCTTCCCTTTCACTCTTATCTTTCAACCATGTGCTCCCCAGCCTCCATTGTAGCACAGTCTCATCCCTAAATAGTCAAACTCCTTTACCACCTCCACTTTTTGGTCAGTTAGATACCACTTTTCATCTTTTCTTAACTTATCACCCTTCTTGAGCACTACTATTTTTGACTTGCTTATATTGATTCATCCCCCATTCTTTACAGTAGCTACTAATTTCATTTATTGCTCTCTGTAATCCTATCACTGTTATAGATGCTATTACCAAATCATCTGCAAATAGTAACCCTGGTATTACCTTATTCCTAATAATTGGGCAATGGTTGTTACTTTTTTCAACCCTCTCAATTATATCATTAATGAACTAGTTGAACAATATAGGGCTAAGTTTACAGCCTTGTCTTAAACCCATTTTCTGCTCCACTAAATCCATTATCCCATTCTTATCTACTCTTGTTCCAAACTTTATTCCCTCATAAATTAAGATAATATATTACTCCTTTAGTAATAATGTACGCTAAATGAAAATGGAGAATTCCCTGAAAACTGAGGGCCAAACAAGCTAGACAGCAATAAGCTTTGTCCTGAACTAAATAAATTAGTCATATCAACAGATTAAAATGATAGTAATATAGAAGGGTATTGTATTTTATTATGTTTATTATTGATTACTAAAAAGAAATCAATTATTGGAAAGCAAGAACTAGTTGTAATAAGCAAGTCATGCATGGAAAAATATAAAGATCAGAATCAAATTAGTATAGAGTTACTTAGGAATTTGATCATAACTAAAAGGACAATGCAAACTTGAATTATATATGATTATGTAAATAAATAATGTAGGTACCGAGTCATTTGTGCACAGTTGGCAGTTACAATTGTTTTCCCTAAATCGCCTGAACACATGCTGGTGAACAAAGGATAAATTAGATATATTTTGAATTAAATTAAATTAATTGGGAGTCGATTAATAACACAAAACAACACTCACTTTTAAATTTTCCCGGATTGAAAACAGTGTTGTTGTATAAATTAAATTAATTGGGAGTCGATTAATAACACAAAACAACACTCACTTCCATGAAAGGATATTTTGAATTGCTCATTTTAATCCTTTAGTATACATCAAACACCAGCATTTGCCTTGTTGGATGGCATTCCTGTTAAAACCAGTTAAAAACATACAGTTAATCACCGAGTTGTGGGCATATAAAAAAAAATTAAACACTTTAAAGTTGTTGACAAGCATTACAATAAGATAATTAAAATTACACAATGAGTTGACCGAGACACTGTACTTCACATAGCATAAATTTTCTTTCAACATATTTTGTCTCCACTTGGAGGCATTATCAAGAAATTGTCAACTGGCTATAACCTTGGTATTCCGGTTCTCCAAAGATAAGACATCTGGCAGCAATCCAATGAGATTAAGCAAAAAATTTTCTTCTGATGGAATGTCAAAATTCATTAAGTGTGTTTTGAATGTCTTAATATATATGTTTTCCCAGATGTTTAATTCTTGACTCAAATGAACTGATTTTAGTAGTTGGGTTTTATGTTCTATGTTGTGGTTATGATCCCAGAAATGTGCAGCTGCTGCGGATTTATGTATTTAATTTTGCTTGATGTTCCCAAAGTGTTCTTTTAATCTGGTTTCAATGTTACATTTCATCTTTGCAGTGTATAATTGCAGTCTGAGCAATTCTATAAATGTCAGATTTCTTTACCAGAGAAATTTTGTCTATTTTTTGTTTTTTTATGAGGTTTCTGATATTGAATTTGCTGTTAATATCACAATCAGAGTTTGCCTAAATTTTAAAAGCAAACTTGAACAGAAATTACGGCAAGACAACGTTCAGTGAAGTCTACCCAAAAGTCCAAAGACTCCGGCCTTTGTTACCCGGGAGCGATGGAAAACTCCGGGTTCTTTCCTTGGGGCAATACCTTTAGTCTAAAAAGCCCCCATCAACAACAACGTCAAGATGGGTGGAAGTGGATACGCCACTTATGTGCGTCAACCCCGCAGGGAAGACTACCAAATAACCTTGGTGGGTCCGCCTGGTGATCTAGCACATCTTCTACTAGCTCTGCAGGCTAGTACCCGGAACATTTTAGGCAACCCTCTGCTCCCTCCAGGTGGCCAAAGCCTGGCCAGAGGTACCCGATTTCCCGCGGGTAACGATTATGGCAAGACAAAAGGAAGGCTTAACCAAGTACTCAACGCACCACAGTCAACTATTTCCATTGGTTTTAATATTTTCCCATCAGAACAATGCAGAAGCTTTTAAAATAAGATGAGGCTGAATCTTAAACCATACCTTCAAAGAAACACTAAAAGTAGGGGAGGGACCCAAATAAATTAATATTGCACGCTCTGAAAAAGGACCTTAAGCAGAAATTCATCATTTTATGCCTAAATAAAAATGGAACAAAACTTAAATCTGGGTGATATTTTAATTTACTTCACTTAAAGGAAGCATCTGTGCAAAATGTCAAAATCCAGAGTTTTCATCAGAACTAATCCAACCATATGGTTTACACGTCAAAATTCCACCAATTTCGTTGGAACAAGCTAATGAAGTTGGTTAAATAGGTACGCCTATGCATTTAAATTATGCATTTAAATCGTCACTTAGCAACTCTTTAAATGGTGCTAGGACATAACTCATGGCAGATTCTGAAACCACAATGTTTCAATGTAGTTTTAGGGCAAAAAATAAAAAATGATATTTTTTGTCATTTTTGCCAACTTTTCATTGATGCCTTCCCTTTAGAAACTTTTATTCTAGTGATTCTAACCAAAGCATATGTATGATTTTGTTGCAGTTGGCATACGACTACAAATTTGACATTGAAGATGACCAGCATAAAATACCATGCAACTGTGGTGCACCAAATTGTCGGAAATGGATGAATTGAGCATTAAAAGTCAAGGTACAAAACTCACTTCCCTTTAGTACATTCCTGTATTAACTAAGTCAGCTGTTTCCACCACTAAATGAAACCATATCCTTGGTTTCAGATTTTGTATATTATTTTTGCATTACATAAACTTAATGTTACTGGAAATAAAAGTGATAAAAGTATAACTGTTAAGCCTTAAGAATGATTTCCAAGTAGTATAATTTTTATACCGATTATTGTTATGTAAAATTGACATCAGAAGATGCAAATAAGCACATACCATGTATAGTATGTTAGTTGTATCTATAATATTAAGGGAATCATAATCCCAAAAAAGATTGTTAAATTTAAAGAACAGTAAGTAGATTGTAAAAAAGAAACAAATTAGCTGTATGATTTAGTTCATCTGAAGGATAAGCTAAAAGTTATTTTATTATTAATGTAATTTTATTCTATAGAAAATAACTTTATATGGAAGTATACAATGACAATTTTTTTTTCTTTCTCTTGGAATGAATGTGTGTTTATCAAGATGTTTTGCTGGAAGTCTGTAGAACTTATCTGAGGGACCCTGACAGGTAGAACTATAAACACAAGTATGTCTCATTGCCTTATTGGTTTCAAAGTCACATTCTCTTAAATGTTTAGATACACTCTCTTCCCTCAATTTTTTCTTAAATCATAATTTATAGTCTACCTATAAATGCTACATAAATTAGACTGTTGTAATATAGACAAAACTTATGAGTGCTGAAAACTATCAGCATTAATGACTAAGTTGAAGATATGCAAATTATAACAAATAATTATTTATAATAATTATAATTTGTTAATTATGAGGTTTTTTTTTTCAACCTCCAATAGGCTATAAATAAGACAAGTTCATAGAAAACATTTATTTTAATACCAAAAGTTTCGTGCACTTATGGTTACTTTTCAACACAATCACCGAGAAGATTGAAACATTTATTGTACCTTTGGACAAGTTTTGCAATACGCTCTTCAGAAAATGTTGCCACCAATGATTTCAAATGAGCGTTGATGTTTTCAAGATGTATCTATTGCTGTGATTGTCGTTTTGTTTCCGGTGTGTTATATTGTCTTTTTGGCTAGGTTAGTCCTGCAGTGTTTAATATGTAAATCATCTCTCTGTTTTGTACAATAGTCAAGTATCTGTGAATTTTCGGAACGTTTATATTTGTGTATCAAATGTAGTATATTACTTCTAGCATGTATATACAGGCCCATAATCTTTAAGGTTTTAAACAACTCCCTACATGACGTTCTATTGGTCTTACCCATCATTATTCTTATTGCTCCTTCTACATTTTAAATACCTCTTCCCGGCCAGTTGCTACACCCCAAAATATTATTCCATACCGAATATGACAGTAAACCTGAGTAAAATATGCATTTCTGAGAACCTGTGTGCTGGTGACCATTTTTAATGTATTTAACATATAGCATCCCGTACTGAGTTTTTTGGTTAACATATTTATGTGTGATCCCCATTTTAAATCTTCACTTATCTGTACTTCCAGAAATTGTGTTTCACCTTGATACTTTATACTTTCCCCGTCTAATTCTATTGGATTTGTTATGTAATTCCTATTTTGGCTACTATGAAACCTCATAACAACTTTTACTAAAATTAGGCAAATGAATCAATCTTGTATATACTTTTCTCCACTTACAAGTTTACTTCTTTTTATTCTATATACTCATAACAACTGTTTTATCTGTGTTAATTAACATCCTGTTGGATTTAAACCATGATCCGAGTTTCATTATATTACTATTTTTTCCTTTAGTTCTGTGTCACCTTTTGCTTTTGTAAGGACATTTGCATCATCTGCAAACATGAATGCAATTCCTTTCTTGGAAGTGTTGAAAACAGTGTTTTTATGATAAATTAAATTTAAAGGGAGTCGATTAATGACACTAAACAACACTTACTTTTAAATTTTTCCAGAACATGTTTCAGAGACTTTGCCTCTCTCCTCAGCCGGTCATCAACTGGTTCTCATTGGTGTAGTTGACAATATTTTGACATTCAGAAACTAGTCCCTCAATGATATAAAAATGTAAGTGACAAACTGTCACAAAATCAACTACAAGTAGTTTTATTTTCAGTCCATTTATCTTGCTTGTAAAAATAAAATCAGAACCTTCTACCCTCCTGATGACTAGTGACATTGAGTTAAAGAGTCATTTAATAATCCTTAATTTTAGCTGTGTTGAATTTTGAATATTGCATTATTTTGGCTAAACAGAAAGCAATAAAATGTCACTTATCAGTTATAAATAAATGAGATCCAGAGTATCATATTGACTTTTTCATTTTATTTTAAACATGTCAGTCAATAAGCAGTTTTGATTTCAATCAAAACTCCTCTAAACTCGTGTTTGCTTTACTCCCTGGTACTGTGGGTCATCTTAAGGTTGGAAAGTTGAATAACAAATTAAAAATGCTATTCGTGAACAGAATGTTTGATTTTTTTGCCATTCTATTTCCAATTAGAAAAATGTATAAAAGGAATATTTTAAGTGTGATAATTTTCATATTGATATTACACTGTTTCTGATAACAAGAAATAAATAATTATTTATTATTAGCATCATGTACATGACATGAACTTTGTCCAAAAATATAATAAACAAGAATAATTAATTATATAAGATTTACCATTAGAAATTCACACACTGAATAGGTATGTGGTAGTAAAATGGCTTTAATTTTTTATTAAATTCTTTGGGGTTATTTCTTTAATATTTGCTGCTAATTTATTATATAATTTAATGCCTAAATTTATGAGATTGTAAAATATTTGTTCATATCTGAGCATGAATCCACATATTCTTATGTTATGAGAATGTATTTGTACATAGTTCTTCATATCTCTCAATATGATTTATGACTTCTGCTTCAGTATACCCTGAATTTTGAGTAAGTGATTTTGAAACCATTATGAGATTTACAAAGCAATTACGTAGATGTTGTAATTGCATCTCTGTAAAAGTATGATATGTATTTTTCAAACATTAGTATATTTTGTGTTTTTTCCAACCTCAAAGGGAAATGTACAATAAATAGCCATCCTGACATGGTCCTTTAAATGAGGTGAATGTGTTGTGATCAGAGTTTTCATATTTGTATATTATGTATGTGATACATTTGTGTAGTCTTTTTACAGACACCTTCTAAAGTTTGGATTAATACCTTTAGCATGGTTGTTTTATGCCTCTGGGGTGCCTGGTTTTGTATACTCAATGACATGTTAAAAGCAAAGTACAATAGTAGCTGGTGGGTTGTGTACATAAGTAAATATCCAAAGTGCTCGTTCATTATGTAAAATATTTAAGCAGGGACTTTCCAAGGTTCACAAAAAAATGTACATTGTATTTAATACAGTAGTATAAAGTAAAGAGTAAATGCCATATTCTCATATTATCAGAGCACTTTCTATTAATTTTAACAATATCAGACATTGTTAAGTATTTCTAGAAAGGATACCATGCAAGCAATCTGCTTTGAGTTTCACAAATGACTCTTCTTTGCGAGTGAATATTCTTAATGTTGCTTATATTGTTTTTTATTTTGTTAATCAATCCTAATGATTGAGTAATTGTTAATGACACTGCCAGATATGTTAAAATATGGTTTATGAAACATTATGTAGTCCTACCACCTATTTGGTTCTTGCACGACTTCCAACACTTCATTATTTCTGCATCTATATTAATGAGTGAAATCATTTATAATATATAGCTCAAAGCATAAAACGTCATTGTTCTCACATTGTTTTTTGTTCCTTATAGTGCACTTAATATAGTATTCATAATTTAACATATCCAAGTTTTTAACTAATGGCTTAAGTAACATTAGAATCAAATTCCAGAAAATTCATGCTGCATTTATAGTTTAGTATGGCTGTTGCTCTGTGCTAACATTATGTATTACCACTTCTTTTCATACTTTTTTAAGTCTTCCCTTTTTCTGTGAAACTTAACTTGGATAAGGTTGGAAAAGAAATCTGAATCTGCACTCATGCTGCACATTTTTATTATTTTGCTGTATTTAATTCTGCAGTAGTTCAGAGAACAACATGCTTTATAAGCTAATTTGCCAAAGTTGTTACAGTTGTTAAATGCTTGTTTTGGAAGTGTATATGTGATCACGTGGTATATATTAGAATTTAAGAACTGTACTGAGGTTGGTGCAATAGGTGAGAGCTCAGTGTTTTCACAGTTTGTGATATAGTGTTTTCCAATACTTGCCTTTATAGTGTAAAGTGGACAGACATGGGAGTCCTTTTATAAATGCGGAATATATCAAGTGGCATCTGGTTTATGTAAACAAAAGAAAAATTATGCATATTTGGTTACTGATTTGTTTGTGTTTGAGAATAGCATACTGTAAATTATGGCAGTGTTTGAACTTAAATAAGCAGTGTATATGTGTGTATGCATGTTTTATATAGAAGGCATGAATGTTGCAAAAACCTATGTGTAAATCTTTGTTTCTGAAAAAAAAATGCAAGAGCATTTTGATAGTGTTTGAGTACATCAATTTTCAGAAGAGTCCATGTATTTTATTTTCCGATCTTGATGTAAATTCAGCTTTGATTTTTTGTTCACTAAATAATTTTATTGTTTTTAGGAGCTAGAGATATTCCTTTGAAATGTTTGTTATCTAATGTTTATATAAATTAAGAATAAGCGAGTGTTGTATTATAGGATACAGTCAGTATTTTCGTAGCTCCCTCATTGTACGAATTGCGTGCACTGTTGTATAAGTCATGTAGGAGCGAAATCAGCATAAAATACAAATTACAAGGAATTTTATAATTCTGATCTCCATTATTTACAATACAAATGCCTTGTACTGTTTGAACATTGGAACCAAAGGGTAAATTTAAATTGTTAGCACATATAATTAATTGCATTTGTGCATTTTAATAGTGTTGGAACATATTTATTTTCTAATTACATCACTTTCTTTCTCTATTCCCACCAATTCATCTTTTTTTTTTTTTTTTTTTTTTTGACAGGACAATCAAATATTAATAACAGACCAGACTTTTAACATAACACTGCACTATCAAAGAGTACATAGTGATTAGAGTGGAGTTTTCTGTAATGCATAAAAAAATTGCCATTTATATAGTGTAAGAAACAATTATATGTCAGAAAAAGAACAAACAAAAAAAATGGGGAAGAAAAAATACCAAGCCTTTCAAGAAATCAGTGTAAATAATTTCTTATGTTCCTATATATCCATTCCTTGTCTCCTTTCCTTACACATGAGAGATCATATGTTTATAATTAATAGAAAAGTAGCAATTAACATACATGATATGCACTATATGTCTTTGATTTAGAAAGTACTTTAAACTGTAGATAAATTTGAGTTTTCCTCCCTCCCATACTTCAACAATCCTGGTGTTGGGAGTTGTTCGGGTTCCCCTAATCTGGAAAGTTGGGGTGAGGGAGCCAAAGCATTGACCTGATAGGGCAAACCAGGGTTAAGGGGCTAACCCAACTCTTGGGGTAGAATGAGAGAAGTGGGCTGCCATGATGAGAGCCGAGCAGTCTAACCACTCTGCCATGGCACTGACCATTTATTTCATAACTATAATAATTATGATAAAATATTAAGTGATTTCATATGCCTTTATTTGAGATCTTGGATTTCAGTTGTATACGCTTGAAAGGAATAAATAGATTAAATTACATATTTTTACTTTCTCTGATATCTACAGCAGGCAAGAGGAAGTATTGTAATCAACACAGATATTTGATACTTACATTTCACTGGAAATATACACCCTGGAACAATGTGAATCAGTAGGGGAAGAGAAAATGTTTGTTTGATATCTTCTAAGGATGCGAATGAAGTTTTTTAGGAAAATACTGAGAGCAAAATTGTTACTAAGTTACAGTGTATTGGCCATATATTCAAGAAAATCTAGTAAATAAAATTGTTTGGCACTGTATCGAGTTCAGCAAAAAGAGTTAAGTGAATTAATGTCCACCCATTACCTGCTCCTGATCTATAACCCAAAGGAGGATGCGAAGCTATATATTTAAAATGTACACATGTTACAAGTATGAGCACTTCAAATACATCATTGAATTCTGTAACAAAGAATTAACTGTGGAGCATCTTGCACAATGCATGTGTTAACTGCAATGGTAAACATTCATCAAGTTCCTGAGAATGGCATTGCTTTACAAAGAAGAGAGATCCAAGAACTCTGGATTGGCAAAAAAAAAGGTAGGCTTGGATGCATGGAAACTCCAGTGCACTGACCAACCCTGGGGTTGGTCTGATGACCAGTAATAATAGCCCAGTTAAGGCTAAAGAGGTAGTGTTTGAATGAATAAGCTAGTTTAGGCTGAGATAGGCAACCCTTCCTGCTTGATGCAAAATCCAAGGTTTTGTTCAATAAGCTAGTTTAGACTGAGATATGTAACCCTTCCTGCTTGATGGAAAACAGGCTAGTTTAGGCTGAGATAGGCAACGCTTCCTGCTTGATGGAAAATCCAAGGTTTTGTTCAATAAGCTAGTTTAGGCTGAGATAGGTAACCCTTCCTGCTTGATGGATAACAGGCCAGTTTAGGCTGATAGGCAACCCTTCCTGCTTGATGCAAAATCCAAGGTTTTGTTCAATGAGTTAGTTCAGGCTGAGATAGGTAACCCTTCCTGCTTGATGGAAAACAGGCTAGTTTAGGCTGAGATAGGCAACCCTTCCTGCTTGATGGAAAACAGGCTGAGATAGGCAACCCCTCCTGCTTGATGGATAACAGGCTAGTTTAGGCTGAGATAGGTAACACTTCCTGCTAGATGGATAACAGGCTAGTTCAGGCTGAGATAGGTAACCCTTCCTGCTTGATGGAAAATCCAAGGTTTTGTTCAATAAGCTAGTTCAGGCTGAAATAGGTAACCCTTCCTGCTTGATGGAAAATCCAAGGTTTTGTTCAATAAGCTAGTTTAGGCTGAGATAGGTAACCCTTCCTGCTTGATGGATAACAGGCCAGTTTAGGCTGAGATAGGCAACCCTTCCTGATTGATGGAAAACAGGCTAGTTTAGGCTGAGATAGGCAACTCTTCCTGCTTGATGCAAAATCCAAGGTTTTGTTCAATAAGCTAGTTTAGGCTGAGATAGGTAACCCTTCCGGCTTGATGGAAAATAGGCTAGTTTAGGCTGAGATAGGCAACCCCTCCTACTTGATGGAAAATCCAAGGTTTTGTTCAATAAGCTAGTTTAGGCTGAGATAGGCAACCCTTCCTGCTTGATGGAAAATCCAAGGTTTTGTTCAATAAGCTAGTTTAGGCTGAGATAGGTAACCCTTCCTGCTTGATGGAAAACAGGCTAGTTTAGGCTGAGATAGGTAACCCCTCCTGCTTGATGGATAACAGGCTAGTTTAGGCTGAGATAGGCAACCCTTCCTGCTTGACGGATACCAGGCTAGTTTAGGCTGAGATAGGCAACCCTTCCTGCTTGACGGATAACAGGCTTGTTTAGGCTGAGATAGGTAACCCTTCCTGCTTGACGGATAACAGGCTAGTTTAGGCTGAGATAGGTAACCCTTCCTGCTTGATGGATAACAGGCTAGTTTAGGCTGAGATAGGCAACACTTACTGCTTGATGGATAACAGGCTGAGATAGGCAACCCTTCCTACTTGATGGATAACAGGCTAGTTTAGGCTGAGATAGGTAACCCTTCCTGCTTGATGGATAACAGGCTAGTTTAGGCTGAGATAGGTAACCCTTCCTGCTTGACGGATAACAGGTTAGTTTAGGCTGAGATAGGCAACACTTACTGCTTGATGGATAACAGGCTAGTTTAGGCTGAGATAGGTAACCCTTCCTGCTTGATGGATAACAGGCTAGTTTAGGCTGAGATAGGTAACCCTTCCTGCTTGACGGATAACAGGTTAGTTTAGGCTGAGATAGGCAACACTTACTGCTTGATGGATAACAGGCTGAGATAGGCAACCCTTCCTACTTGATGGAAAATCCAAGGTTTTGTTCAATAAGCTAGTTTAGGCTGAGATAGGTAACCCTTCCTGCTTGATGGAAAACAGGCTAGTTTAGGCTGAGATAGGCAACCCTTCCTACTTGATGGAAAATGCAAGCTTTGGTTGAATAGACTTGAGATAGGCAAACCCCCTTCTGCTTGATGGAAAATACAAGCTTTGATTGAATAGGCTTAGGTGGGATGGGCAACCCTTCCTACTTAAGAGAAAGTACAAGGGTACGAACCTAGCTAGGCTAGTTTAGGCTGAAATAAGCAACTCTTAATGCTTCACAGAAAATGCAAGGTTTGGTTGAATAGGCAACCTCTTCTGCTTGATGGAAAATGCATAATATAAAAGACACATTGCATAAAACTCATAATTAAATACTTAAAACTGTAACAGAAGAAGTGATGAAACAGATTAAAATAAATAAAGCTCCAGGAACAGATGGCATACCTGGAGAATTTCTCAGAGAATGATGCAAAGATGTAAACAGGGTGGAGGTCTTAACATTGTTGTAAGATACAAAGAAAACTTAAGAATATATTTTGAGTTGGAGAAAGGCCTCATCCGTCTGTCACATGCTGCTGGAGTGTTTTCACCTACAGTCCGGCCGTTGTATCTCCGGCTCTGACGTTTTGCGACTGTAAAAGGTGGAAGGGGAAAGCTAATAGTACCAACATACAGTAATGAGCAATTGAAAACATATCCTCAAAATTATCTTTACAATGAAAATATAGGACTATATTAGCTTTAAAACACTGAAATACAATTTACAATTTCATCATAATGCAAGATATTTATTACAACACCACTCTATTCGAATATTTCATTCACAACTTTCACACACACTAACTGCAGCTGTTGGTAGTACTGGGAGTCTGTACAACTGGTGTCGTGGTCAGGAAGTTAAAAGTGTCTGTTAGCGACAATCAGCATTGTCGCTATTAGGCGTGGCTCACGAACCCAACACCGTGTTGCCAGCTTAAATTTGTTTGAGCCACGTGGCCTTATAGAGGCTTGTCCTGGTGAACTTTCTTTGGTATATTTTTTGTGCGTGAATTCCGATGTTTAGTGTTCGTAAGTCCTATTATTATCGCCATTATAATAATATGGCTACTGGTTCGTGAAATATGCAAATACATGAAATATTTAAAATACGCATTGTTCTTCTGCTTGAAATTCCCGCTAAAGAACTGGCAACAGCCTGCTTCCCCCTCTCGAGAAATGTCAGAGCCGGAGATAGAACGGCCGAACAGTAGCACGCCTTCGAACGTCTCTGCAGGTGTCAGTCAGCTTTACAGAGATACTGCTGGCAGATGACAAAAAAGCAGTGAAGGTTTTCAGGTACTTTACTAGGTTAGATTTTAGAATTTAGTGCAGGATTTTTTTTATGCCTTTTGGCCTTATATTTCTATTTACTTTATTTTTGCTTTGGTTGTGTACATTTATACATATTTTGTGTGTGTGTGTGTGTGTGAGAGAGAGAGAGAGAGAGAGAGAGAGAGAGACACTTACACACACCCCTTTACTCTTGTGATGGTACTGATTTTACAATATTCTAGAAAACTTTTGAGATGGTGAACTCTTTAATCAATAAAATCATTCAGAGAATGGTTGATACACGAGGGTTTAAATGAAGTTAACACTTTCTAAGACTGAGTTTAATTTAAGAAAGTCTTATTAACGGTGTCTTGGATGCCCCTGCTTCGAGATGGCAGTTTCAGAGTAAATAACTTAAAAAACTTATTAAGTGTTCTAATATGCAGTCTACGATAGATTCAAGTGCAAATTATATTACTTAAGTGTACTATATTTTATACGAAGAATTTTGGAGCATACTGTTAAATGTTCTAACACAGGAGGGAAAAGCATCAGCAGCATAGGTCAAGATTTTTAGTGCTATGAAGAAATGTATGAGTAAATTATTTATTTAGCTAGATTTGTATTGAGTGTGCCAGGGACAAACAGAAATAACCTTTTTCTCTAACAAACAATAACTGCTTTGGGACACATAACAGAAGCAGTGTAGAAGTCATAAAATGAAAGCTATAGATGTCTGTAATTTTATTTGTAGATATAGTTTTTCTTCTTTTTATTAAACAGGTGAAGCATATAAGGGTGGTACTGGAAATAAGTATATACAGAAACTTTAAAATGGCACAATGTAATGCAATTTATTTACAGCAATAAACCTGTCAATTAATAAATGGTTTAAAAGAAAAAGTTATCACAAAATGCATTATAGTACAAACCCATATATATGAGTCTCCTGAAAATTGGCAACCTAGTGACACTCATGATAGATGTTATTTCTCACATTCCTTCCAAATTTAATAATGTAAGAAATTGACACAAAATATGGAAAAATACTCTCCTTATTTACTTAAATTGCAACTGAAAGCTTTAAAAGCCAATATACATAAATTAAATAAATCCTTTCATGGAAGTGTTGAAAACAGTGTTGTTGTATAAATTAAATTAATTGGGAGTTGATTAATAACACAAAACAACAAAACAAAATAAAGTGTTGTTTTGTGTTATTAATCGACTCCCAATTAATTTAATTAATACATAAATTAACCTGATTTTCAGTCAGAACAACCTCACTTAAACAATTCTGCACTTTATTCTCTCTGTTGTTGGTCCTCTAGTCACCACGTAACTTTTTCAATGCATCTTCTACTACAGTCAATCTCTGATCCATTACATGCATTGTATTTTTTATACTTTCCACCTGGCTGCAAAGATTTTCTAATGTACCAAGAATTTGATCTTTAGCATCATCTGCAGTACTAGTTGATGAATATGACGTGTGCTTGGTACTGTCACTTATTCTCTCAACAGATGCTTTGTTTGCCATCTTCCTTAATTGTTGTTGCCTGTCTGGCACTTTGTATTGCTCAGGATTACTATTTTCATCTCTTTCATCGAGGTCAACATATGTTGGAGACTCCACAGTTGTCACCTAAAAGAATTATTTCAGTAGTAATAATAATAATAATAATAATAATAATAATAATATACAAGACACATTGCATAATACTAATAATGAAATACTTAAAACTATAACAGCAAGATTAACAATTTTGTTGAGATTGAGGGCAGATTTGTAACAGAAGAGGAAGTGATGAAACAGATTAAAAGAATTAAAAGAAATAATGCTCCGGGAATAGATGGCATACCTGGAGAATTTCTCAGAAAATGGTGCAAAGATGTGAACAGGGTCTTAACATTGTTGTTTGATACAAAGAAAACTTAAGGATATATTTCTGCTGATTTGGAGAAAGGCTTCATCTGTCCGTCACGTGTTGCTGGAGTGTTTTCACCTAGCACACCTTCGAACGTCTCTGCAGGTGCCGGTCAGCTTTGCAAAGATGCTGACGGATTACAAAAAAGCGGTGGAGAAGGTTTTCAGGTACTTTTCTAGGTTGGATTTTAGAATTTAGTGGAGTATTTTTTATGCCTCTTGGCCTTAAATTTCTATTTAATTTATTTTTGTTTTGGTTGTGTACATATATTTATTGTGAGACACACACACACATGCATGCACACACATGCACAGGGACTTCCTGGTGTGACCGGTACAATGTGGCATGTAGGAGAAACATCCGGATCTTGTAAAGTGCAATAATCCTGCACGACAATGCAAAACCACAGAAAGCAGAGTGTGTAGGGCAGCTACTACAACATTGGGGATGGGAAGAATTGGAGCACCCACCGTACTCTCCTGACATTTCACCCTTGACTTTGATCTCATTTGAAAGATTAAGGAACCACTACATGGTAGGCAGTTTGTAACATGAGAGGACAATGCTAAGTCTGTGCACAAACACGTGACCCAATTCACACATGATGCAGAAATGCTGAGGAAGATGGTATTCAGCGTCTCCCACATCGTTGGCAGTATGTGATGACAGTAGTAGGGGACTACTTTGGGGGTCTTTATGCCCAGTTTTGTTGTGTCAACTGTATGTGAACTGTGTTGTCATTCTTTTGCACAGTGAAGGCAATATTGCCTAGTATACTACCGTAATAAACTAGGGTGTTACGATATTTCAGTGCTATTCATTGTCCACACATGTAGTTAACACCTTGTCCTTTCGCCTGTATATGTCGCATTTTCCGAACGGACTGATATCTTCAAGGAAAAAAATAGTTGCATGACTTTTGACCTAACCCTCGTATATACTAAAATTGTAAGAACGTAGAATAATTTGTAGATAACTGGAAAATAAACGGAAATGCACTGTTAAAAGAGGACAGAAGAAATAATTTGTGGATTTAGATATAAGAATTTAATAACAATAACAGCAGTTGTAGTAGTACAAGTACTAATAGCAATGATGATGATAATGATGATAATAATAATCATCATCATATATGTAATACGAGGGGAGACCCAAAAGAAACCGGACTCCGAGGGTGCTGCCACTCGTAGATGTAGTGCAGGGTTCTCACACTAGATGGTGTTAGTAGAGACCTTCATGAAACAGCTGTGCAGACGGCATCAGTGTAGAGCTGAATGTGCCAGTGTGGTATTGTGTTTCTCTGACTGTTGGCGGGTTACCTCTGCGAAGTCGTTATGGCAACTTTAAAAGAAAAAAGAGTGTGTGAAATTTTGTTTCCTGCTTAAAAAAACTGCAACTGCTTTCCAGGAGGACGCTATGAGCCACACACAGGTTTTCGAGTGGTTTGGGCGCTTTAAAAATGGTGAGATATGTGTTGAAGACCAACCTTGTTCTGGATGCCCTTCAACATCGCAAAATGAGTACATTGAAAAGGTCCGCCAAAAGATCAACGAGGATCATCGCCAAACGATCAACCAAATTTCAGCAGCAACAGGAATCAGTTGGAGCTCGTGCTAGCAAATTTTGAGGGAGGATTTACACATGAGACGTGTTGCTGTTAAATTTGTTCCACGCCTTCTCACACAGGAGCACAAAACTATCCGCATGAATGTGTGTCAGGACTTGAAAAAAGATTGCACGTGATCCAAACTTCTTGAACAAAGTCATTACAGGGGAATAGAGTTGGTGTTACGGATATGATCCAGAAACCAAGCAAGCATCAAGCCAGTGGAGAACTCCCAACTCTCCTAGACCAAAAACAGCAAGGCAAGCGAGGTCAAATGTGAAGACAATGATCATTGTCTTTTTTGATGTTCATGGAATTGTGCATCGGGAATTTGTACCCCCTGGCCAGACTGTTAACCAGCACTTTTACTTGGATGTTTTAAGGCATCTGTGAGAGGATGTGAGGAGGAAATGCCTGGAAACTTTGGTGATCAGGTCACTGGTTTCTGCATCATGACAACGCTCCAGCACACACGGCCTTACAAGTGACCCATTATTTGGCATCTCAGAGGTGGTCTGTCATTCCACACGATCCGTATTCGCCGGACCTAGCCCGTGCGACTTTTTCCTGAAAGGGGAGTGTTATGACGATGTGGAGGTGGTAAAAACAGCTTCGCAAAGGGCACTGGACAATATCAAACTTGAAGAGTTCCAAACATGCTTCCAACAGTGGGAAAAGAGACTTGACAAATGCATCGCATGTAATGGAGAGTATTTTAAAGGTGACTGAAGTAATTTTGTAAAAAGGTTCATCAATAAAGTTTTTATGACAACAATCTGGTTTCTTTTGGGTCCCCCCTCGTATGTTGATAATCTACAATGGACTGCTCACTGCAACAATGGCCTGGGGCAAATGCAGGTGAGTAGCACCTTAAATGTAATATCTTAGCATTTTAATAAATTATCATTATTATCATAAAAGCAACCGTTTGTGGTGACTTACCATCGTAAGTGCTTGAGTCCCAGGCTTCATCATTTAACTCTTATTATTTTAGTTAATTGATGGAAATTAATCATTTCTCCACACTAGCCATATACAGTGTACCTCGAATGCGAGAGCACCTAGTGGTCTACCAGGGAAATATACGAGTCAAGTGGAGAATTTAATGTCATAACGGCACGTTGGCCATGGTAGCTCAATGGGTTAAAGCGACTGGATGGAAACCAGGAGATCCATGGTTCAAATCCCGGCCATGGCATTGAATTTTCATGTTGACTATCAAGTAATTAGGCTATTTCAGGACAGTAATTCCACACATTTCATAGTCATTCTATGTATAATTGTAATGAGCACAAATCTATGGTTTAATATATGAACCAGGGAAAATTCTATCTTCCAATTTTTATGAAGGGATGATGTAAATTTTTCTATAGATGATTTAATTGAAATACTCCTTTAAAACATTGCCGCCTATATAGACAATCATGTTTCATTATATGTCAATGGAACAAGATTAAAATGAATGTAAATCTAACTCCACAAACAATGTGCCTTCAATAGTATGACATAGGTTAATGTTAGCGGAGAAGTGGCAAGATCTGCAAACAAAAAAAGGCAAAGTATAGTCTGGACAATGAGCAGCAAGATCTGTTTGGGCACTAAGACAGTTCTGCTGTAACAAATGAAAGTGAACTGCCTCCCCACACTTGAAAACAAGATGTTTAACTGTTACAAATAACTACCAAAGCCCTTTATCAACTACACCTCAGCTCATACGTCAGATATTGGCTGTGATTATGTGCTGGTATTCAAATTTAAAGCTTGAAACCAAAAGTAGTGAAGCTACTTGAGCATAAAGTAGACTCAAATAGTGTAATAGTAAGTAAGTAATCTTTATTTCCATTTCAATTACAAATTATTCTATATTTCCATACTTATTACTACACAGAGTTGCTGGTTACCCTTGGACCCAATAGACTCAAACTCTGAGGTTGTCAAGCTAATGGGTCCCTATTGGCAACTTATCTAAAATACTTCATCATCATTTTCATCATATTTATTTATCTTCCTCAACCATTTGGCTCTTACTTTGCCCAAAAAGTTCCTAATTTCAATTAAATTTTTTCTAGTTTTTACATTCATTGCTTGAATTTCTTTTGGTAGCCTTGCCCATTCTTTTTTACCTATCTTCTCCCTAAGCAACCTAGTTTCTTCACATTATAAAAGCAAATGCCATTCTTTATCCCTTTGGTGACACAATGGGCTTTTCTCCAGATCCCTCCCTCTTCCCAAACCCATCAGTTTTACCACCCCTGTTCTGACCAATGCAAAGCGTTCTCTTGCTGCTTTATCACAAATATCAATGTATTTTTCCCTGTTCCACATCACTTTCATCTCTCTATAAATTTACAGTGAGCTTTTCAAGTTGAAGCTTCTTAACATTTCTTGCCTTTCAATATCTTCCGTTCTTAACCTAAGATCTTTCCAAAATCCACTTTGCAGTAATTCCCTGTTTTCCCACATGACACCCAGCCCTATTTTTACCATCATTTCCTTTATCTTATTTAGCCATGAATCTTTCTGATTTAGCCTTTCCCTGTAATATCAAGCATTGACACAGAATATTCTGCTCAACTAAACTCCTAATTCTCGCCCAATATTTTAGCACCCTTTCCACCATTATCCCCCCTAGTCCCCAGTCTTCCCAATTCTGCTTGAGCCACTCCATTTGGTGAAGCTCGTGGTAAGCACAAAATTTGTTTGCAAAAATATCTATGTATCACATTCATATTTACACCCCCCCCCCCACTCCTCCAAACCTCATATCTCTACCCCATAGAGCATTTTTGCTTCTACTTACAGCTGTGTAAATTCTCTCCAGCTGTTTTATTTGCATTCCTGGTAATTTATCTAGGCATGCTTTAATAGCTTTTAATGCAATTTCACCTTTTGCCATTGCCATTCTCTTCTACTCTTTCCATCCTCCGTTACTGCTTAATCGTACTCCTAGATAATTAAATGTATTGACCACTTCAATTTCTCTTCCTTGCCAGTACCATTTCTCCTCTTTTCTCAACTTGTTGCCTTTCTTAAATACCATAATTTTGGTTTCGTTAACATTAATTCTAAGGCTCCATTCCTTATAAAATTTATCTATTGCTCCAATTGCTCTATCTATTCCCACTTTGGAAATAGCTCCTGCTACTAAATCATCTGCAAATAGCAACCCGGTATTTCCCTGTTATTAATTATTGGCACATGTCTATTTTCCATTCTAATTGCATCTAAAATATCATCTATAAACAGAATAAACAGTATGGGGCTCAACTTACAGCCTTGACTCAATCCTATATTATTCTGAATGAATCTTGTTACTTTATTATTTCCATCTTTATACAAAACTCATTATCTAAATATATACTTTGTAACCTCTGAATGAATCTGCTACTCATTCCTTTTTTACTCAATTTGTACCACAGTGCTTCGCGATTTATTGTATCAAAGGCCTTTTCAAAGTAGTGTTATATAAAATTATAAAATTTCTTATGTATTTGTAGACTAAAATTTAGGTTCAGAAAAAGCCATAATATTCTCTATTTTGCACTCCAATATTCTATATCTGATTGCAATTTGATCAAGTAATAAAGAATAGCAAGACAGTTTTATGAGCCAACAATTTTGAAAGAAAGCATTTGTCTATATGATTTCCAAATCTTTTATAAATACAGAGAACTGCTGCTTATGTATAACAATGAAAATAATTCACTACATAAAGGTTATAACCAGAACTGAAAAATTCAATGCCATAGTCAGGATTTGAACTATGGATTTTACGCTCTATGGCAACTGCTCTACCACTGAGGTACCATAGCAACATGCTGATATGAGACTGATTTCTTTAATTGATTCATGTCTTCCCAGCACACAATGAGAAAAGCTGAATTTGTGATTGGTGACTTAAGTAATTAAATTATGGGCTTTTTACACTTTTTATTATAAATGGATAAGTTCAATAACAGGCAAGATGAAAGCATGTTTCTTTCTGAATAATAAATGCCTTTATCAAAATATTTTGGATTAATGATAGTAATTTTACCTGAATATCAGGTTGCTTCAAACCAGATACCGTTGATCTGGCATCAACATTATGAGCACCCTCAGTATTCCGCTCACAAGGTCCCTCTTTTAGCACCTTCCTCTGGGTTTGTGGATTAAATGTTCGTAGCAGGTTCTTCTCATCAAAATTTGTCTTCCACACCAAAATCTTCAAAAATAAACAAAATAGTAATGAGATGTAGCAGTTAACTTCAAGCAGATATGTAATATCCTATCCTATACTGGTCACCAGTCTAGAAAGTGATTGACATTTCATATGGACAGAGGCGACATTGCCGCTTATTGTTGCCACGTGGAGAGCGTGATAGGATTGCATGTGTGAAGGTGATTCAGTTGGGACTGCAATGAGTATTTATTATTATTATTACTTATAATACTGTACACAAAGACAATAGAAAAGTCGTGGATCTACACGCAAACAATAAAACATGCAAGAACACATCAATGTAAGAATCATCATAACAAAAGAGGCATAACTGTGACATTTTGATGCTTATTGAAGTGGGGAAATGCCGCTTACATACTTTTTTTCCCGGTAGTTTCTAATTTAGTTTAGATGCCTGACTTTCTTCTTTAAAATACTTTTCTTTCCCAATCTTAACCACAGTGTTCTTACTGATACCTACAGCACGTGAAATCCTTATCAAGCACCTTAGAGAATGGAATAATAGGCTCCCCTTTCAATTTCTCCTCTTCGAAGTATTCTCTCACAGAGCATATTATTTCCCATGCCTGTCCTTTAATTGGAATACCTTTACCAAATATAGTTTAATTTGGTTCCCAAGCAGTTCAGGTTTTCGCTTGTCACTGTTTTTAGACATAATTAAACATTCATTAAAACACAATTGCAAATAAATGATCACAACACACGCACAGATACACGAACTCACACACACGTAAACGAAGGCAAATTGCCATAAATAAAATGCAAAGGAACTTGCCAGTACAGGATCTCTAACTGTTGTATATAAAATGCAGCATTTGCGTAAGTCACTCGCTCGCCCACTCTAAGCACGTATTAGAGTATCGGCAACCAAGGTTTAGCATCTAACGTTGTCATGGAAACTTCTCGACTCTAATTGGTCCTTCTAATGGTTACTGTGACAACCGTTATGACGTACTCATCCCCTCCCAATTATTTAAAGCGTTCTTCCATGTGCTTTTCTAACTGGCAATCACATCCTAGTTTGGCGACCAGTATAGTGTTACTAATTTACTATGTTTATTTTATACATTTGTGCTAAGCAATGTAAAAGCAATTATGTTCTACATTCAGTCTAAGCCCTTTATCATATTTATCATTTTGAATACCATACTTATACTAATCATTTTACAGTGTGATCTTTAGTCCCAACACAGCAATGAAATTAACAACATATGAGAATGTAGTGGTACCCTAACTCCATTCATTTAGTGAAGTCATAATTAACATATCCATTCACAGAAGACTGCTGGTTTCCCCTCATTCTTTTTTAAAAAACTCTTCAAGCTCCTGACAGTGAAGCAATCCAACTATTATAAACTACAACACTTGGTAGCCAACTTCAGTTATCTGGTTTCAAATTGTCAAAATCCTTCAGGACTGGAGGATGTGACAAAAACATTGCAAAACTGGTCCCAGAGGATTTCAACAATTTTAAACCAGATAAGTGAAGTTGGCTACCAAGTGTTGTAGTTTATTTATAATATTCCCTCATTCTGTTGAAGGCACAAACTATATGTTTAAATTTTAATGTTAAAGACTGATTAAAAATTTGATATGATCCACTCATATGGATTTTTCTACTCTTGTAGCTTATTCTTGTTGTCAATTTTCTTGGGAATCTTTAAACAATAATCACATCTTTTAAACCTGATCCTATGAAATAAATTTGAAATTTGGTGTTCTTTGCATGGTGTAAATCATTAAGTAATAATATTACAGTATATATGGCTGAATCGTTGAACAAATCTTTTACAAATATTCCTAATATAATTCGAAAAACACTCCCATGCATGCTTCATGCTCTTAAGAATGTGCAAAAGAGTAACCCCAATCCACAGGTCTTTGATCTTGGATATGTAACAACAGATGACGTAAAAAACATTATTTCAACTTTGAAACCAAAGAATTCCTGTGGATGGGATAATCTGCTACCCAGGCTTGTAAAAGTAATCGTGAATACAATAAGTGAGCCACTTGCAAAAATATTTAACCAATCCTTTCATTATGGCATTTTTCCAGAAAGAATGAAATAGGCATTAATAACTCCCTTGCACAAAGGTGGTACATATGAACAAAAAAGCTATCTTCCAATATCAGTCTTGACAAATTTCTCAATAATATTAGAAAAATTAGTCTATGTTAGACTAAGAGGCTTTTTGAAAAAAATAAAATATTAAACAATTGCCAACATGGTTTTAGAAAAAATTTATCAACAATTACAGCTGTAGCCACAATAGTAAATGAAATAGCACTAAATTTAGATTTACAAAAAAATACTGCTGCAGTAATTTGTGACATTTCAAAGGCTTTTGACTGCGTAAGTCATCAAATTCTATTAAAAAAACTTGAACATTATAATATAAAGGATCAAAACTTAAAGTGGTTTCAGTCATACCTGTCCAGTCGCAAACAAAGTGTAGTTACTAAATGTAGCTCTGGAATCTATAAATCAAAATGGAGAACAAACACCGGTGGTGTACTACCGCAAGGCTCTGTGCTAGGTCCTCTGCTTTATATACTGTGACTGTGGGTTCATAGAATTAAAAGGACGAGTTGTAGAAATTAAAAATCTCCTTTATTTCCATAGAGGTACACAGTTCAATTCTCACGTAACAACATTACATCACATAATAACACAGTCTTCCAAGGTGGATGACAATAACAGTGAAGCAGACTACATCATTAGCTCTCGTTACAACAACACTCTTGTTACACAACTGTCTTTTCAATAACAGCTGTTCTCTGCTTACAACTAACTGACTCTGCGAGCCGTCACCTCCTTAAATACCTAATTCGTAATTCTAGATTGTTATCGAATTTTCTCTAAAATGTCACCAGATAAAACACGAATGTTCTAGAATGTAACTATATAGGTGCCAGCAAGTCTTTCACCTCTGTGATAAACTATCCATCTCTTTATATCGAGATTTAACTGTATTGGAACACCACAGTGAAGCGAAAAATTAATATCCATCTCTTGTTTATCGGCGCTATCGTTAATTGCTTATGCAAGCTCCTTATTACCACACTGCTCGCCTATCAGTTCCTTTTGTGTGCGCAAGCCACCTTATCGTGATCAGGTTCATGACAATACTGTACACCAATGATTTACCTCATGGTATAAGTGGGAATCCAATATTGTACGCAGATGACACGTCAGTTATTTTACAAAATATAAGTCATCATAGTTTGCAAACTAATATAAACTGATATATAGACCTGATATATATATATATATATTATATAGACCTTTTCCGTATGGGAAAAAATCTTCATCAACAAAAATCGTCATAGAGTCATGAATTTTGAAACTCCACCACCGGACATCTTTGACAAGTACATCACGCCATCTATTGACAATACGGAGAAAGAGGAAACCACAACTTACACTAATCAAGTATCAGCTGATGATAGGAGCAAGAGCTCTTGAAACATATCCTGTGAATAAACAGTGTGAGTGAAGCAATGTGTCAATATCTTCTCGATTCACTTTTGTACCAAACTGATATAAGTTACACATTAAATAACTTAGATAAATGGTTCACTGATAATGGTATGAGCTTAAATAAAACAAAAACTAGTGTTATACAATTTAAAACTGCTACGAATGCTAATTTGAAACAGAATAGCTTAGAGAATAATACTACAAAAGGTTATAGTAAGATATTAGGAATACACATTGATCAATATTTAAAATGGAATATCCATATTGAACATATAACCAAGAAACTGAATTCGGCCTGCTATAATATGTTATGCCTGACACATATAATGAATATAGAAACCAAAAAAAAATGTTTATTATAGCTATTTTCATTGCATCTTGGCCTATGGTATAATATTGTGGGGAAACGCATCTGGGTGGGAAACAGTATTTAAAATTCAAAAAAAGATAGTACGCATAATGTTGCATGCCAGCTTTAAAGATTCATGCAAACATTATTTAAAAAATTAAATATTTTAACAATGCCTTCTGTATATATTTTAGTTACTTATGTATATAAAAACAAAATCGTCATCATTACAGCACTCGTAAAGAATCCAGCATAAAATACCCTATGCATAGACTAACACTATTAGAAAAAACACCCTATTATATGGGTATAAAAATATGTAAGTTGCCTCAAAGATTCAAAGAAATAAAGACTTCAAAATTGTTCAATAAAAGTGTAAGAGAAATGTTATTAGATAAGACATATTACTCCATACAGGAATTCATGGATGACATAATATTATACTTACACACAATTTATATTGCTTAGATAATACCTTGTCTACAATCTACACATTAGAATTAGTTTTCTCTTTTATGTTAATTCTTGTTTTATATATAACCTGACGAGTCACCAGATTACCAGTTTATGCTCACAATATAATCGTTATGTGACAATAAAGATTCTATTTTATTCTAACTGCTGTTTTAATTTAGAACCCCTAAAATGTTGTCAATATTTTAATTTTATTATTTTAAATTTACTGAGAAAAGAATTCATTGGAAATTATTAAAAATAGTAGTAAAAAGGGAACAAGATTAAAACAAGTTAAACAATGATTGAAGAGATGGAAGCAAAGGAAAATGAATATTATTAATTTATTTTATTATTAATTTATGTATTTATTTATTTATTTATTTATTTATTTATTTATTTCAGACCAGAGGAAAAGTCAGGCATTTACAAAATTAAGTGTAAAGACTGTGAAAAAATTTACATAGGGAGGACAAAAAGGAACATAGGCACTAGAAAGAAAGAACACTTCAGGCACTTAAGATACAAAAATATTGATAAGTCCGCAATAGCAGCTCATTTCTGGTCTGAAAATCATGAAATTGAAGATAGCACAGAATTACTAAAATACGTACAAAAACATAGTGAACTCGTCATATGGGAGAGGATATACATAGAAAAACATAAAAACCAACTAATGAACTTTGAAATCCCGCTAGAAGAGAATCCCACATTTCAGTTCATCACTAAATCAACAGATGGCAGCAACAACCCCAGAATTACCCACACCGCTGGATCTAGCGTCAGTCGCACAAGAGCCGTAGATGCAAACGAAGATTTGCGAAACATGTCCTCAAAATAGGTACGAAAGTGAAGCAGATGTGTAAGAAATACGACTCATCTAAAATTTAATAAGCTAGAGTTAATTTTAGTTAATTAATGGAAATTAATCATTTCTTCACACTAGCTGTATATAGTATAGTATATGTTGATAGAATCAACATGAAAAATTCAACACCATGGCCGGGATTTGAACCACGGATCTCCTGGTTTCCGTCCAGTCGCTCTAACCCATTGAGCTACCATGGCCAACATGCCGTTCTCCATTTGACTCGTATATTTCCTTGGTAAACCACTAGGGGCTCTCGCATCCGAGATACTCTGTTTGTGGTGACTTACTATCGTAAGTACTTGCGTCCCAGGCTTCATCATTTAACTCGTATTACTTTAGTTAATTGATGGAAATTAATCATTTCTTCACACTAGCCATATATAGGCTAAGGTTTTTGATACAAAAAAATGTAAAAAGAAATGATATAAAAAATATATGTAAAAGCTAGAGTTAAGTTCATTCTAATCTCTGTTTCATAAAACCTTGCCCCGCTGAAATGTATCACTCCGCATTCAACTACCCTCCCCCTCGCCCTAATTGGCTAATGCTTTCGCGTCATAGGCCATAGGCGGTGCCTTCCCATCACATTTAAACCTGCAGTAAATGGCATAATAATTGCCGGGAAGATAAATAAAATCATACAAATAAGGATATGAAGGCATGCAAAAATACAAGTTTATAATGAACTGAGCAAATTGAAACAGAATGACTGAGCAATGAAACTGAAAGAGTTTATAATGAAAGGCCTTTGGCCTTTTCCACTGGGATTTTTTAAACCAGCACACATACCTTTCAAAAATGCTTGTCTTTCAGTCTTAAAAGTCGTGTCACACCATACTTTACTTTTCGTGTGTTCTTCGTGTATATTTATCGATTTGTATCTCGGTGCAGTGTGGTTGTCCTTAAATAACGTCTTCGCCACACAGCAATATCGCCTCTGTTTTTAGCACATTTTCCTTGCCTCTTTTTTCATTCACAAATCCCAGCTGTATAAGCAATCTGCTGAAATTTGGTAAATCTGCATCCTCATTTACAGCAGACGAAATGTTACTTATGTTAAGGAGTTCGTTTCTAAAGAAAAACTACACACATGACGACGCACAACACTTTTCACGTATTTTCTCCGAGCACACACTTTTGTTTATTCCTGCTTTTGCCTGGAGTGGTAAGTTTTCCTGTTTCCTCAATTTCATGTCGCGATGTTCCTACAGATCTAACACTCACACCTGTAACTTCAGAGCACAGCTGTTCGACTTCTCTCACTGACAAAGATGGATTCTTCTCTGTGAGTGCATTAAACACATGCAACACAATTCTTTTTTCACCTGTTTGTAAATAATTATCCTTGCGATACTTCAGCGAAAAACTGGCGGTAGACTCTGCCATTATACATATAATAAGTACATTTGCAATAAACGATCAATAAAATAATTTAGCTCCCGCACTCTCGAATGGCGATGCATGACTAATGCAGTTCAAAACAAGGTCAGTGATAAAAGTCATATAAACAAATGTCACCACTACCGCTAAATCACGTGCTATCGTGCCATGTGCTTGAGAGCAAAGGGACCTCCTCTTTACTTCGTTTAAGAATTAACATGCATTTCAGATAAATCAACTCTGTTGCATAATATATTTAATTAAAACAGTTACGAAAATATAAATTTGACAATTCTCTTCCAACATATGATATATCACCATGTTAAATAACGAACTAATTTTTACCGCACGACAGTCATTACCGCAACAGCAACCAATGAGAGGTGATTAGGTCACGTGACCGTTAAGAGATACAGGCAAGCTTACGTGAAACAAGGTATAGGTTTAGACACCATTGAGTAAAGAAGCAAATTCTGATTCTACATATAATCATCATCAGGGAATAAAGAAGTAAAATGTTTTTCTGTACATGGATACCGTAGAGTATGGAAGCAAAACAATCTGTGTAGAATCGTTGAGGAGAAATACATTTTCATTGTAAAAGGAATAGCGACACTTCTGAAATCATGTATTAATTTTGTGTTACGGTGTGTTTATGTTAACTTCTGAAGGAATTAAAATTGGAATATTTGAAAAGTAAAACGATATTTTAATTTATTTAGTAAATTACTTTCATCTTTTCCCATCCGATACTACACCAGAGGTAAGAGGTTTTCATGCGATGACTGTAGCTGCCTGGGTAACAACGAGAGGAACATTGTGACCTGGAACATTGGCTCCAGGCCCAAGGACAGGGCTTTGCAGCATCCCAACACCAAGGTTTGTAGCAATGTGGTGCAGAACAGCAGCATTCCCATTAGAAACCCCGTCACAATGGCCAAGAAATAAAAAATGAAAAATTAATTCTCATTTGAGTCAAGTAAAACAATTGGAAAATTTAGACAAATAACAAAGAATAGAAAGAAGTTCCTTTCTTCAAATTTCTGTCTCTCTACACATAAATATGTATTTAACTCATTTTTTTTTCACCCAATAAGGGACAATGATTTTGTGGAATATCCTTTCTTAAGCCTTTTAACCTCCATACTCCTATTCTTACATATGCAATAGGAGTTGCGATTAAAAATAATGGACATTAAGAATCATTATTTATTAATCAACATCAACTTAATGACCTTTAAAACAACCCCCATCAGATACAATACACTTTTGGTAAAATGTTCAATAATTCTGTTTTTATCTCATCAATGTGACAAGACTTTGTCTTTGTGAACAGGAAATAGTAGCAAGGGATCCATGTCCGGCAAATATGGTGGCTGAGGTAAAATAAGGTTTTAATTTTTGGAAGAAAAAAAAATGGACAACCACAAGTGATTATATAGAATAAAAATAAGTATTTCAGAAAGTGGAGTGCCGTTGTTACTAAAATTAGGCAAATGAGTCAACCTTGTACATACTTTTCTCCAATTACAAGTTTTTTAATGAAGTCTAGTTTCTGGGAACTTCTTCCCTATCGTCAGTTCTATGGTTGACTGATGATGCATCCGGTGTCTACATCTGGCTTGGTGTCGTGCTGCCATCTAATGTTCTGGTAAGTTTGATGATGTCATCTACGGCAGGAATTTCAAAATTCATCAAGAGGTCCTGTTTCTTCGTAATAAATGTTTTCTGAAATCTGTAGTTCTAGAGGTTCCTTTGCCTGTTTGATCAGTTCTATTTCTTATTTCATGTTGTGATTCTCAGACCAAAAGTGATGTGCTACAGCCAACTTGTCCATGTGTTTGAATTTAATATTTCTGAAGTGTTCTTTCATTCTTGTTCCTAGATTCCCTTTGGTCTTACCAATGTATATCTTGTCACAATTCTGGCAGCTCATTTGGTAAATGCCTGATAATTGAGTTTTCGGTGTGCTATTTTTTAGAGGGTGGTTTAGTAAGTTGCGGATGTTGTGTTTGTTCTGCTAAAATTAGCCCCTTATCTTTATAAAGATAATAAATTTCAGAAATTCCCATCTCATTGACATACACAACGATTTACCTCTTGCATGGAGCTACACGCAGATGCTGAACACAATAACTCCAATATTCGCTCATGAAATGCTTCACTGCCAGTTCACACTGACCGCTGACTTCTCACCATGGAGCTTGGACTCACTGTATTGTAGAACTGCCTCAGTGAATGGTTTCACTGCCTGCTGACTCCTCACTATGGAAGTTGGATTTTTTTTTTTTTTTTTTTTTTTTTTTTTTTTTTTTTTTTTTTTTTGTAATTTGCATCCTCCAACGTTAAGTCATATCAGACGATGAATGAAATTGGTGAAATGATGCTGAAATGAATCCGGGGTCCATGGAGCTTAGAGCTACCTGACATTCATCTTTAAGGATAAGGGAAAATCCCAGAAAAAACCTTAACCAGGTAACTCACCCTGACCGAGATTCGAACTCGGGACCTCTTGAACGTGAGGCAGACACGCTACCATCCTACCGAGGCAGGCACACTTGGAATGTACTGCACTTCTCAGTCAACTCACACAACTCAACTGACCAACTGACTCGTGAATGGCATAACAGCACCAACTGCTCTCCACGGAGTTCTGACTTCTCACCATGGAGCTTGGACTCACTGTACTCTAGAACTGCCTCACTGAAGCGTTTCACTGCCTGCTGACTCCTCACTATGGAACCTGGAATGTACTGCACTTCTCTGTCGACTCACACAACTCAACTGACCAACTGACTCGTGAATGGCATAACAGTATCAATTGCTCACCATGGAGTTGCACTCATGACTGACACTCAAAGCTCGAACAAAATACAAACTGTAAACCTCTCAACACTACTATTGCTAGGCCTCACATTGACACTTATATAGTCCTGCCAAGGCAGAGATCATTCCAGTAGTCAAAAGTTCAAATTACATTCTGGATTAGCCTCCAATGGTATTTGTACAGTAATAATACAACTCGCATCTGTTATTAAAATTAGGCAAATGAGTCAACCTTGTATACACTTTTCTCCACTTAAAAGTTCTAAACTTGCTTCTGGTTTTATGATGTCTTCATGGTGTCAATTAGTGGCCATCCAGGAAGGTCATACCTCTCCTGCCCCTCCAGCCAATAACTAAGAAGGGCAGAGCAATTCCCCTACTTATGCTCAACTTCCCCAAGCAATATGACAATTTTTTTTGTATAATTTATGTCCTCCAACGTTAAGTCATATCGGACGATGAATGAAATAGGTGAAATGATGCTCAGATGTGTCTGGGGTCCATGGAGCTTAGAGTTACCCGACATTCATCTATCAGGATAAGGGAAACCCCGGAAAAAACCTTATCCAGGTAACTCACCCTGACCTAGATTCGAACAAGAGACCTCTTGAACGTGAGACAGATACTTGAGTAGCTTTTAAACATCTGATTATTTAGATGTGTTTGGAGGAATTTAGTAACAGTGACGTCAAAATTAATCTCAGAAACTGTTTGTAGTTGGTTTATTAATACTCATCACTTACTTGTTTATATTAATGAGAGACTAATATGGGTGCATTATAAGTTGGTGATTGACGGTTGAAGGAGTGGGGAAAGAGAGGGGATAGCACCGTTGCCACTTTACCGTCCCTCTCCACGTGCTAGGCAATGAAGGTGACGGGTAGAGGGGAGGTGGAAGTTCGGTTTCAGTCAGTTGCAGTAATGCACACGCACATATTCCTAGAAATTTGCATACTGCAGTATTAATCGTAAGATTGCCGTAAGACTGTCTACACGTTTAAGTGAGCAGTTACCTAAGTACAGCATACGAGTTTGTAACCGCGATGTACATGCCTGATTTTCTTCACTAGCGTATTTCTCTTTCCATTCTCTAACTATGGTATTCTTACTTACACCAACGGCAGCTGAGGTTCTGTCCAGTACTTTTGAAACGGGAATTATTGGACTCCCATTGTCTCTTTCATCCTCAAAATATTTTCTTACGGAACATACAATTTCCCTTGCTTGTCCTTTAATTGGGATTCCGTGCCCAAAAACATTTTTTGTGGTCTTCGCAGATAGTTTCTTTCTGTCTGTTTCTGTAGCACAAATGTTTGCGGTAGCCATGAGTAACGATAATTAGCTAAATATTGAAGTTGCACTGAAACAATAAAGTTGATCACTGAAACACACGAATTATATTGCGAAAATGTAAAGCTGTTTACACTCTGTGAAACATTCACTACTTGAAGCAGTACACTCTTAGTTTGGCAGTGACGACAGGGAAAAATACCCTAAGTAAGGGTTGGTCATTAAACTGTAAAGGTTGGTCATTGACCCAGAAAACGTCATAAGCTATTCCTTGAAACTAAATCCACACCTGTTCCCTTCTAACAACGCATACCGTCTCATACTAAAGGGCAACGAACGACGACGGTATTGTGATACTGCTGATTCATAAGCGAAGCAACAATAGGACCAGTGTCTGTTTACTGAAAACCTCAACATGCCGATAGAATAGCGTCATGCATAAAGCACGTGGTGTAGTGCGATAGAGTTGGCAACATAGGATAAGCGGCTTGGGTTGCTATGACAACAGTTTACTTTTGATTGGTGGATTGCTGGTTGCTAGGCGACGGCAATGACGTGTCAGTGACGTGTTTATCCCCTCTCCTTGTTTTCGCAGCTGAACAGCACGTGGAGGCAAAACGCCAATCACCAACTTATAATGCACCCATTATAGTTTCAAAGGCATTCGCCTCCATTTTCAATCTCTTTCCATGGAACCACAGAGATAGAGAGCAGACAACAACAGATGCCAGTTGGAAAGAGGTTGAAAATGGAGGTGAATGCCTTTGAAACTAGTCTCTCATTAATATAAACAAGTAAGTGACGAGTATTAATAAACCAACTACAAATAGTTTCTGAGATCTGATTATTTATTTGATTTCCTCTATACCCTTCAAATACAATGTGGAATGAAGCTATAACTGTAAAGTTTTACCATGATTAACATGAAAAATAAGCTATAGTGGGCAGAGAATCATGTGAATGTAACACATCAAAAGGGTTTAAAAACTCAATGAATATATAATGTTTAATATTTATGTATTAAAATGTATTCAAGTCAGATTTTAAATTATATAATCTACCATATAATGTAAAATCTGACTTGAATACATGAAGGGATAAATTAACATATTCAAAAAATAGAAACGGAATATCTGACCCCAAAATCCATCAAGTTATTTACAGCATTATAAAGTTATCACTTACCTGATGATCAGCTCCACCAGTAGCAAAGTAGTTTCCTTTCTGCGAAAACGTTACAGATGTAACAGGCCCATCGTGGCCCTGTAGAGTGTAAATTGGGCGCCCTTCCAGTAAATCCAAGACCTTCAACAACAAAATGGAAGCTGAATAAGGGGAAGGAGATAAACTGATGTATAATAATCTTTCACTTTTTCTGCACAATATATTAATTTTATAGCCATTCTATATATGTTTCTATTAGTTATTAGTTACAAGGAACAGTATCTTGAGAAATGCTATGATAATATATATTGTGACTTTGTGGGTTCGTGGAATAAAAAGTCCAATTACACCACTCAACAATGTTCTTTATTTCCACCGACTTACAGTTTAACACTTGCCAATTACACAAAATTACTTGCTGCACACAATTACAATTTACCAGTTCGTCCGTTGCAACTTCACTTGTACTCGCGATTACATAAACTCCGATACTCGTACACAGTTCGTACAGTCCCGTTGCACAATCCTTTCGTTCATTAACACGTCACTGACTAACTCTTACACCAAGAACTGCGACTGTCTTCTCGCTCACACTCACTAACCAACTGATTGACCAACACAACCAACAACTGACTGACTAACTCCGTCTGTCTGTAACCCTCTTTATAGGAATATCGCCGGTTTCTAGTGACCAGGAGAATGTTCCAGACTCCGTAATTTCTGGAACCAGGTGGGCAGAAACAGACGCACAATTATGTTTCTTTCCGACCGCTGGCTGTCACCACTATAAGACAAACGAGGGAAAGGCGTGGCTAACCGAGCCTCCCCTGTCTTCCGTTGCCAGCTGCTCACAGGGTGTTTCAGCGCTCCCCGTTACAATATGTTTCCTTCAAAAAGTCAGGACCACAAACAACTGTTCAATAAGAAACCCAATGTATGCCAGTTATAAATCTTATCCTTGGTCTCTCTAGTTCCAAACAAGACATTTAGTCAATGAATTTAAACTACTCAATCTGCAGGAGAAAACTACTGAATTCATAATAGAAAAGGAAGTCAATGGAAAACTCTCTTTCTTGGACCTAAATGTTAACAGGAATGGCACAAAACTAAACATTTGGAATTTACAGGAAGACAACCCCGTGTGAAAATTGCATAAAAAATCGAAGTTATAACCCAAACACACAAACATGTAATAATAAAGTCTTACACAAGGGCTACTATGACTTTCAAATGGGATGATTTTTGTCCTTGAACATCACCAGACCAGCAACCAATCACAGTCCTGTGGTGTTATAGTGAGGTGTGATGGGCGCCAAATGAATGCATCTCTAATAAATACTATTTGTAACACAAAAATTTAAATTTTGCAAAGTTATCCAGGAGGAAGAGTGTAATGTTTCTGACACAGCAGTAAAATCCTCATATTTTTAGCTTAAATAGCTTTCCTAATATGAATAAATATAATAATATATTATAAAGACGCATTGTGATGTAAGCACTGTAGTGTCCATCATTATTGGTTGGTATGCATGTATGTACATGCATTTGTAATTACTAGGAACTGAAATCTAAGCTATTTTAATGATGTGCTGAAAGAATTCCTTTCAACAAGTTTGTTAAATTTGAGAGAGAGCAAATACCTTACTCAAACTTATAAGGCTTTCATGACTGGTGTCAATACTAGACACAGTATAATCCGAGCTTGTGAGCCGTGAACTACTGGGCACCGTAGGCTGCAGAATTTATATTGATGGCTACTGTGATTGGTCTGGGTGGGTGGTGGGCTGGACTTGTGTCGGAGAGTGTCATGGCTTGGGTAGAGTTCTTAACACTGACTTTTGCCAGTGCTGTTTGCCAGCGGAGCTACAAAAACGACATCTACTTTGGCCCTACTAATAGTAGCAGGAATTTGGCCTACTGACTATATCATTAGTTTAAGGGGTGCAACTTATTGACTAAAGAAGGAAGAATATGGTAATGTTTTTAAAATTATGGGAAAAAGATGCAATACTAAGAAAGAAGTGAAAAATTATTTATTACAAGAATGGCAAGAAAGTGGGATAATTGCACACGTAGGAAGAAGAGTACATGATTTATTTCCAGACATTAAAGAGAGGCTAAAATTGGAACACACAAAACCAAGAAAAGGATTTTTTCACTTTGTTACAGGACATGGCCCATACAATGTATATTTAAAAAGAATAGGGAAGAAGAACTCAGATTAATGTGAGCAATGTAACTGTTCAGATTCGCCTGAACATGTTATTTTTGAGTGCAATAAATATAGTGAACTAGTAGAAGATGGTCGAAGGAAACTTCAAGGAAAATGTTTATGGAACATCTTAAGAGATACAGAAGATTATGTACATTTAGAAAATAAGTCTCAGATAATATCTGTTAAGGCGTTGGAGGAATATATGACCCGCGACAAAATATTTCAAGAAAGAAATGTAAGAACATTTCAATGTACAAGAAAAGAATATAACTTAAAGAGATCGTTGGAGGGAAATAGGACCAAGAAAAACTGAAGATACAGATTACCAGACTTGAACACCTGATTTAAGACGCACAGCCGATAAATAGAAGATGCCCACTTATGGACATCAGAAAGAAGACAGAAAGACCATAGATAGAAAGAGAATACCAGAAGAGAGAAGATATATATGTTGAGTATCAGAGCGGATAGATGCAACTGATTATGCAGAAGCGGAGAGATTTTTTTTTTTTAACTTACGTCCTCCAACATCTAGTCATATCGGACGATGAATGAAATGGGTGAAATGATGCTCAATGCGTCCGGGGTCCATGGAGCTTAGAGTTACCCGATATTCGTGTTTCAGGATAAGGGAAAACTCCGGAAAAAACCTTATCCAGGTAGCTCACCCTGACCGAGATTCGAACTCGGGACCTCTTGAACGTGAGGCAGACATGCATCTACGCTACCAAGGCGGCAGCGGAGAGATGACTACCCAAATGTCTGGAACTGATGAACCAGCTCCATCTACTGATGCCAGTTCCTTTAGGAGATGGATACCAGTAGGAGGAAGCTTTAGATACCAGTTGCAGAAGAGGAAATTTTAAAACTGTAGGAAACAGTCTTTCGTAGCTTGTTGTAAGAATTAAAGCTGTAGTAGAAATGTAGTGCTTTGCTTTGGTGTAATGACACATCCCAAACTAACAGCACCACTCAAAAACAAGGTAGACCAAGACCTCGCTGCCCCAAGAAAAAATATTCAAAAGTAGAACAGCGATCTGCACTACGTAGACAAGTAAACGAACTGGTGTGTACGCTGCTGAATATTTTGAAAAAGAGAAGGAACATGGAAGCCTCCTCTTAGACATTAATAAGGTTGTCGAAAGAATTTAATAAGAACACAGTGATCAGGATAAGGAAGGAGAAGTGAAAGGAAGACGAGTTGGAGTAAGGAGGAGAAAAGAGAGAACAGAGAGCGTGTGCGTGTAGTGTTTAACGCCTGCTTTTACTACATACGGCACCGCACGCGGTGACACTGATGATACATGAGATGAAGATGGAGCACCGGTGGAATAAGATGGCGGGGGAAACCGGAGGTCCTGGAGAAAACCCGCCCCAGCACCGTGTTGTCCACCACAAATCTCACTTTGCGGTCGCCTGGGACCGAACCTGGGCCGCCTTGGTGAGAGCCAAGCGGTCTAAACACTGAGCCACGGCGCGGCCAGAGAACAGAGAGCAATGGTATACAAGAGCATTCTAGAAACATCTCAGAAAAGGTGCTGCTGTTTTAAGAAGAGGTTGACTGATCTAGATGCATTACAGCTGCAAGCAATTTGTTTGCATGTTTACCAGTACTTATTACATGTACACAGAGCATCATACTTTAAAAATGGCTGTCCTCTGGAGACCTATGTGTTGTTTAATGTCATTAATTGACTCCCTTTAAATTTAATTTAAAGTAGTGAAATTTCAACAGTTTATTAATATAGTCTGTACTTTATTGATAATGAAGATGTATACAGTTTTTCAATGATATTATGCTTGAAATGATGGTAAAATACAGCAATCAATATGTGGGGAGTATCAAGTGCTTGAGCAAGAGACATTACACCTACATATATGACTGAGGTTCCTATACCTTGCAGGAGCCTATAAAGCAAATTGTCAAAGTTTGGAAGAGCTCTGGTGTCATGAAAATGATGGAATTGAAAAATTTGGCCTAGTTAAGCCTAAGATGGTTTAAAACCTTGGTGAGGTGCCTAAGCTTTGACGATCACAGTCCTCAAGAGCAAAGGAAAAAGTATGATAAACTGTCCTATACGTAAAACCTTTGAACTATTTGTGAAAAATTGCCAAAAGAATTATTCTGTCAGAGAACAAATCACCATAGACGAAATGCTGCCAATTTTCAGAGGAAAATGTCCTATCCGTCAGTAAATTCCTTCAAAGCCCAACAAGTATGGGATCAAAATGTTCGCCCTTGTGGACGCAAAGATGACCTACACGTACAACTTGGAAGTTTATTCTGGCACACAGGCTGAAGGTCCTTTCAGAGTGAGCAACAAACCACCTGTTGTCAAACAAAAGGTTCAGCCCATATTAGGAATTGGACAAAATATCATGGCAGACAACTGGTTTACCAATTTTGCACTTGTTGATGAGCTCAAAAGGCATAAGCTCACCTATGTTGGTATGGTAAGGAAAAACAAGAGACAGTTGACTCAACCCTTTGTGAATGTGAAAGGAAGGAAGCAATACGATAGTATGTTTGGGTTCAACGATGGGAAAACGCTGGTCTTTTACATTCCAAGAGAGCAAAAAAGTGTGATCTTGGTTTCTTCCCTTCATAATGATGCCATTGACCTTTCATCTGGACAGCACAGAAAGCCAGAGATTGTAACATTTTATAACTCCATAAAAGGTGGCGTAGATACTGCAAACCAAATGTGTTCAACTTATGATGTATGCAGAAACAAGCATTGGCCAATGGTTATTTTTTATTCGATGATGAGTGTGGCTGGAATCAACTCGCTCCCCGTCTATCTTGGCAATAATCTTGAACCATTGCACAGGACGGTGTTCCTAAAGAAGTTGGCTTATGAGCTTACACTCCCTGAGCTGCAGAGAAGGAGCCAGAAGATGCTTGGAATTCACTCCAGCCTCCAAATCCGCCTGAGCAAGTTCAACCCCATGGGGAGTTTTGGTAACGGTGACTATAAGGGATCACCCTTCAAGAGGAGTAGGTACATGCCCTGCACAACAGAGACTGTTTTCAGCAGGCTTACTGTGTCGAGATGTCTGAGTTGTGCCAAGCCGATTTGCAATAAACACACAATCACTGTATGTGATAAGTGTAAAGTTACCATCCTCCCAACTTTTTGTGAGGAGTGATTCTGAGGAGGACTGATCTCACTAGTATCAGACCTAAGTGGCTTTTGTGTTTGTTTAACGCTTAAGTTGCTATTTCATCCAAGTTTTAAATCAAGCACATTGGAAGGCTAAAAAATGTTATTTTGGAAATCATATGTTTTGAGGTAATAAAACCCCTTTCTGCTTCAAATCTTTTCTTAATTCTTTAAGTTGATCCCAAAGAAGGTAAATAAGAAGGAACCTTCCCCAGTTCTGAAAAGGTATGGGAGTTATGATAATTTGAAATTGTGTGCTTATTTGGTACATTGCGACTGAACAAAGTTACAGAAGAGGTGCGACCAACGAAGGGTTAAGAGTGACTCTTCCTTGGATGTTGCTCCCCTGCCATGATAAACTGAGTTATAGAATTAGTTATGGCTATCTTTCTCAAGGCCATGCACTAATGAACATTCTAAGCATTTAGAAATGTATTCTATGTATTAAACCTCAGTAAGTACACTACAAGTTAAACTGCACATTCCGAGTTCATTAATTTGGAAAAGACTTTTAGTTTTGCACTTCTCTGTATGATATGGCATACAGAGAAAGTAGACTTTTAAAAACCATTCTATTATTTGGGTATTCAGGATATTCCTTCAGTAAACAGTACATTAGGTTTCTCTTATTCTTAATCCCGGCTTTCTAAGAAACACTTCCAAAGCAGAAGCATTAAGAAAAACAAATTTAAACTGTGCTGAACATTTTCAGCATTATCTGAGTTTCATCTGTACATTGCCTTAGCAGAGAATTGTTCAAAACTGTTGCCATATGTTAGAAATATACATATTTAATTTAGGCAGTATGAGTGCTTTCTTCTGTCTAAACATCATGCATGCCAAGGCGTTCATAAGTGGCAACGTCGCTTTCCTCACCAACACATGCTTCATGGCAGTTGTCAGGATTCTAAAGTAATTTTAATTCTACCATACATTATACAGATTTCTAGCCCATATTTTACGCCTCATAACATGAACAATGAACAAAAACTGTCATAAAAAATGAGAAGCATATTCTTCAGCCACAAAATGTAAATAAGATAAACAGCTTATAGAGGGACTTTACAGTTCAAATTGCCCATTACTGAAACTTCACACCATTTACAACATATTGATTATAGAGTAGTGCAATCAAATTTTAAATTTGCATGCTATGCATTTTGCTGCAGGCCAATGAAAAAGACCTGATAGTGATGGACCGACAAATGGTAAGCCCTGGTTTTTCAGGTAAATTGATGGAAATAATCATTTCTTCCACACTAGCCATGTGTAAGCTAAGGTTTGAATGAGTAGAGCCAGACTGAAAATTTCAATGCCATAGAATGATTCATATCCGTGGATATGAACCACGGATCTCCCGCTCTCCATGTGGTTGCTCTAAACAACTGAGCTACTGTGGTCAACATGCCGACATGACATTAAATTCTCCAACTGTCTCGTATGTTTCCGGTAGACCACTAGGAGTTCTCATATGCTATGAGACATGCACACCTTTTGTGGCAACATACTCTGCTGTAAGTACTTAAGTACCAGGCTTCATAGTTAAACCACTGTTTTTCAGGTAAATTGATGGAAATAATCATTTCTTCCACACTAGCCATGTGTAGGCTAAAGTTTGAATGAGTAGAGCCAGATTGAAAAAATCAATGCCATAGGCGGGATTTGAACCACGGATCTCCCGCTCTCCGTGCATTGCTCTAAACCACTGAGCTACATGAAGCTTGGGACTTAAGTACTTACAGCTGGCATTGAATTTTTCAGTCTGGCTTAGTCAAGTAAGCCCTGGCTTAATACAGCATTACATACCAATTACAGAGGTATATTCAGTCTGTAATCTTATGATATAATGTGATAGAATTTAATACCCTCTTTTAATACTTTTACCATGTTCATGGTAAAAAACTTTAATGCTCTGTATCTGCCCACAAAGCCAAAAAAATGCTCCCTTTGACAGTCATAAAAAGCCTTCTGCTCCTGTGCACTTTCCTTACCTTTATAGAGGAGTCGGTGGAGGCACTGATAAGGTAATTGCCATGTGGATGAAATGCTATCTTATTTACAGGACCCTCATGGCTGGAGTAATGTTGAAGTAGTTTGAACATTCGAATGTCGTATATTTTTACCACATTGTTACCCATAGCGGCACCAATACATGTTCCACTTGGATGAAATTCTACATTGGCTGCACATGCTATGGAGAGACAATAAAACCATATAAAGTAAAATTTCTTTTAAACTTTCAAAAAATGTAACCATATATAAGGATTTATTCTATATAGATGTCAGCATTTTTTCCCAAAGAAGAAACCATATTTAGCAACTTTTATATTTATGTTTTATTACATATATAAACCTCATATAGCAATGTGGCAAAACAAATTAAATTAAAATCAGATTTTTTTTTTCATTGTCTTAATGAAATTAATAGGTACACTAAATTGAATATCATATAAATTAAAGCAAAAGTAGTTTTCACATTGAATGGTACTAACACAACTGAGCAATCTCTCTAAAGAAAACTTTCTGGAGTAAACCAGAGTACACTATTTTTAAGAGCAAATCTCCATTTGCTAGTTACATAGAAAATTAGGCTAGTTACAGTGAAGTAATAAATATTACACAAATATAAATATTTGTTAATGAATCTCCACTTATCTTAAGAAGTTGATGTTAATACTTCTTTCTTCTTTCTAAGATCGATTTCGAAGGCACATCGCATTCGTCTTCAGTTTATTATAAACAAACTCTGTTGTTAAGGAAATCTCGGTTACCATATAAAAATTATTTGTGGTTGGTTTATTGACACTCGTCACTTACTTTTTCATATATTTATGAGAGACTAGTTTCAAAGGCCCTGGCCTCCATTTTCAATCTCTTCCCAACTGGCAACTGTTGTTATCTGCTCTCTCTGGTGGTGGAACTATGAACTTTTTTGTCAAATTATCTGCTGGCGGGATTTCAAAGTTCATTACGCGATCCTCGGTTACCATGTTTTTTTTTTTCTTTTGTTAAGTTATGTGTTCAGCATTACCAACATCTGAAAACGAAAAAAACTTAAAAACAGAGTCAACTGCCGGTATATCAAAACTCATTATGCGATGCTTATTTTTTAAAATAAATATTTTTTCCCACACTATTAAATCTATTTTTTATGTTGAATTTTTTTCAACAAACCTCTGGCTTAGCAATGGGTTATCCTCTTTCACCTTTTCTTGCTGATCTTTTTATGAGTTTTTTCGAAATTCAAGTCACTAAAGCTTTTCCCTTGATTTTTAAAACATGGTATAGATATGTTGATGATATTTTTCTATTGTTCCTGAAAAACAAATTAATGATGCTTTAAAATTGCTAAATTTACAAGATAAAGCTATAAAATTCACATTAGAAACTGAAATTAATGGATTTCTTCCTTTTCTAGATTTGACAATAATAATAACAAATTAGATTTTGGTATTTATAGGAAGTCTACTCATATTGATAATTACATAAAAAATAAGTTTTAGCCCTTTTCACATAAATTTGCTGTTTTTAATAGTTTGATTTATAGATTAATAAATATACCCCTCAATAAAGAGGAATTTAATAAAGAACATAACCATATTAATACTGTTTTAATTAATGGTTTTAATAAAGATTTTATACAAAAGAAAATTGAAAAATTTAAATATCAAAAAACTGTTAATGATATTTCTACTCTTAAAAGAATAAAGCTGATTATAATTTTAAAAAATTTACTTACCATCCTTGAGTTAATAAACATTTTCAAAATTTCTTTAAAGAAGTTGGTATAACTTTAGTTCCTCAAAATAAATGTAGTATTAAACATTTATTACAATTTTCTAAAAAAGATAAAATTCCTAATAATAGAAAATCTGGTATTTATCAATTTAATTGTTTAGATTGTGATCAGGTTTGTATTGGAAAGACGAAACGTAGTTTGGAAACCAGAAAGAAAGAACATTTTCATAACATTAAATATACACAAATTGATAAATCGGCCGTAGCAGATCATTTTTGGTCATCTAACCATGAAATAAATCCAGAAGTTAAATTATTAAAACAATTAAATGGTCCCATAGATTTAATAGTGTGGGAAAAAATATTTATTTTAAAAAATAAACACTGTGTAATGAATTTTGACATACCGGCAGTTGATTCTGTTTTTAGGTTTGTTTCGTCTTCAGATGTTGGTAATGCTGAAAACTTAACATAACAAAAGAAAAAAACATTCAGATTCAGATTTTATTCTGCCATTTGCAACATGTTTTACAAAGCATCGTCAAAAGTAACACTACAATTACATTTTTACAGTTCAATAATAAAACAAATAAATCTATTTACAGATTATTAGCAGTTCTAGATATACACAATAGATTGATAACAAAATTTAATAAACTAAGTCTCTCTTCCCTTTTTGTATTCCTCAATTGAGTAGAAAGCGTTTTTCACTAGGTAAGTCTTTATTGCGTAAATTTTCTTCACTTCTTCATTTATTGCCTTGATAGAGTGAGGTAAATGATTATATAAAATTTTTGCAGTACTTTCAATACATATGGCAGCTAATGTTTCCCTGAACCTATTTCTAAAGTAGTTCTGTTTTGTTCTTGTATTATATTCATGAATGTTTCTATTTTTTCCTTCTATGTGGTTTCTGATTACATGTTTGAGACATTCAAATATATATAAAGAGGGTAATGTGAGTATTTTAAGTTTTTTAAAGCTACTTTTACATGATTGTCTCCTAGGGATTTTTTCCATTATTCTTATTGCTCTCTTTTGTTGCCTAAATGTTTTTAACATATTTTTCTTACCTGCTGCCCCCCATAAAATGACCCCATAACTTAGGTGTGCATGTATAAATGCATAATAAACCTTCAGTGCACTGACTTCATCCATAATTTGTGTTGTCTGTTTTAATACATATATGCCCTTGTTTATTTTCTTGTTGATCTTTTCTATATGTTTGTGCCATTTCAAACTACTGTCTATAACTAATCCTAAAAAGTTTGTGCTACTTGGCTAATTTGCTTATTTTGTACTGTTAATGTGATGTCAGATTTTTTTCTATTACTGAGCTGAATTTGCATCCATTCAGTTTTGTTTATGTTTAGTACCATTCGCAGTGCTTCTAAATAAGTGCTAATTGATTCTAATAAGGAGTTTGCTTTTTCCTGAACTTCTGCCTCTGTCTTACCTGTTACCACTACAGTTGTATCATCTGCATATCCAATGGCTAATCCTCCTGCATTCTGTATTATTTTAAATAGAAAATTTATATATAGGATAAACAGATATGGTCCCAATTTTGACCCCTGAGGCACTCCATGTGTTACACGTTTGAATGCTGATTTAACTTTTTTCAAATGTCCTCCTGAATTGTGTATTATTTCGACACACTGCACCCTATTTTGCGGGTACAAGCTTAACCATTTTAATGGTATGCCTCTTATCCCATAGTTTTCTAATTTTGCCAATAGATGTTTAATATTAACACAGTCGAAAGCTTTTGATAGGTCAAGAAAAATCGCTATCACTAACTCCTTTCTATCTAATGCTCTAACAATTATATCATTTCCCTTACTAACTGCATGGTAACCAAGATTTCCTTAACAACAGAGTTTGTTTATAATAAACTGAAGACAAATGCGATGTGCCTTCGAAATCGATCTTAGAAAGAAGAAAGAAGTATTAACATCCAACTTCTTAAGATAAGTGGAGATTCATTAAAAAATATTTATATTTATGTAATCTCCATTTGCAATCTATAAAAATTGATTAAATGTGCAGAGCAATTTTTCCACAGTGCTAAAAATTTACTCCGCTTCTTTTATTGCCACCTCAGAGCTGTACAAACAAACAACCGACCGACCGACCGACCGACCGACCGACCAACCAACCAACCAACCAAACAACCAATGCAGTCAGTCACATGCAGTAGGAACACAAACATTTGCTTCATTCATTATGATGAGCAGATCCAATGATTGAGTTTGAATCTCAAAGAGCTTTCGTGGAAATTCTGAAAGAACACCCTAAGCACTTAGAAAAATCTTACTTGCAGGGAATGAAACAAAAAGGGAAACAGCTTTTACGAAACAATGAAAATGTTCAATATGAAGAGCAGGTTGAAATGAGAAACAGGTGTGAATAGAACGACCAGCTTAAAGTAAGTAAATTAAAAAAAATATCTAAACTGAGAAAAAAGACTAACCCCATGTAAGGTGTGCTTATGTGTGTACATGTTCACCTGTGTGTGTGGCAACTATATGTAAGGTTAGAAAGAAAGGTATGCCTGAAGATAGTGGGATGAGCAAAATTAAATCACCTTACAAGTTTGGTAAATCTCCTGTAAATAAAATTGCTATGGAGTAATGGTCAAGTGCATAATTAGAAGAAAATATCAGGAAAAATACAAGTTTAAAAAAGAAATTCCTACACTGCAAAAATTACTGAAGTTTTACAAAAAGGATATTAATTTTGCTGGGTGTAAAGAAACACTTAGGAAAATACTGAAATCGATTTTTAAAGCACAAAAATAAAAAAGTATACTGAGTGAATGCCTTGGTCCACAAATTCTCAAGTAGAGATCAGGCAAAGTTCCAGCCCAGTCAGTCCAAACGTTGTTGAAATGCTCCTTTATCACCTTCATGCTTGTCCTGACTATTGCTCCATCCTGCATCAAAACACCCATACTGCCCTTAGGAAACTGGAAGGGGATCAACCATAGTAATCTTGAATTTTGGCAAAATTGACATCCTACAATATTCACCAATGACAGTGATTTGTGGGACAATGTGCAGCTCTGTTTTCCCATACCATGATATGCCACCTGCGACCATGATTTTCAGGGAAAATTTTGGAAATAGGACTGGTGGAATACTGGAAGGATCATTCGTACGCATCCTACGATTTTGTTTGTTTGGTTTGGGGTTGAGTTCATTGGGGCTTTCATCTGTAAAAAGGTTGTGCCCAAGTTCTTCTCAGGAAGCAAGCCAGATGAAAAGATGATTAGAAATCTACATTTTGGGAGTGTGCATCTGATGGGAGAGATGCACACTCCCGAAATGTTGATTTCTAATTGTCTTTTCACCTGGCTTCCTTCCCGAAAAGAACTTCAGCATATTTGTCACCAGGAAAGCTTCAGGTCTTATTTTAAGATATGTGCCCTTTTTTTCTTTCTTTTTTTGTAATTTTACATCCTCCATCAAGTCATGTTGGACGATGAATGAAATGGGTGAAATGATGCTCAAATGAGTCCGGGATCCATAGAGCTTAGAGTTACCCAACATTTGTCTTTAAGGATAAGGGAAAACACAGGAAAAAACCTTATCCATATAACTCACCCTGACCGAGATTCAAACTTGGGACCTCTTGAACGTGAGGCAGACACACTACCATCTATGCTATCGAGGCGGGCTATGTGCCCTTTTTACACATCCTTCCGGAGTGCACTAAGAACTTGAATTTTTGTGCGTAAATATTCCCCTGCTGTGGACTATATCTGTTGGAGGGAGGGATTTAAGACCATACCCGTTGATAAATTAACGAACAATAATAAAGACAAAAGAACTCTTTTAAGAGTTCTACCCGGTTGAGAAACTTATGGTTCATTTTAACCTATGCTGTGATGTGCAAATCAACAGCTCTGTAAACATTTAACTGAATGCAGATCACAGATACTTGAAAATAAATACCACCTGAATTTTCATTCTTTAACTCATCTTTAAGCTTCAGAATAACCAGCTTCTCTCGGAGAGTAAGAAAAAACATGTATCAAACGTAACGTATAGCACATCTAAAGTTTACATTGACACTCAGCAAACAATGGAAGTAACAGTAACTGGAATCAATACAACACACATTGTCTTATGAAAGGTATAATGGGTGCCAACAGGTGTTGAATTTAAAACTGAGAAGCAAAGCAAATGGCAAACACAAATGTTTGGCAGTTGAGGAACTTTCAGTTCACCCTGTAATTTTGCAGAAATATATGTGTGTGTGTGTGTGTGTGTGTGTGTGTGTGTGTGTGTGTGTGTGTGTGTGTGTGTGTATGAGGGCAAGATGAATGATAGGAACAATGATGGAGCAATTGTTGGAATGCTGAAGTGGGAAACCGGAGGACCCAGAGAAAACCTGTCCCAGTGCCATGTTGTCCACCACAAATCTCACTTTGCGGTCACCTGGGATCGAACCCGGGCCACCTTGGTGAGAGCCAAGCGGTCTAACTAATCAGCCATGACACGGCTCTTGAAAGAAATATTCAAAAGTCAGAACATTTTAGCAGTTATAACATTGTATGTTTATAAGGTTATCTTACTAGTCCGCCATAAAGCAAATGTACATCACTAAATAGAGATCATTATCACTACAACAGCAGAGGAATAAATAACTACCATAGAGAATAAAATGAAAAAGCTTCAAGCAACAATAGGTATAATCACGTATAATAAACTTCCTTTACATATTAAATCATCACAAGGTAATACTTTAAAAAATCTTCTGAAAACTTTCTCATGAAAAATATTTGTACAGTGTAAACGAATATAACTAGTTTTTATGGTTATTATCATCATCATTATTAGTAGAATTATTATTATTTAGTTCAAGTTTAATAGGCAAATATAATAAATATGTTAAATTATATATAGTAGTTTTAATTACAACAAACTATTATGTAAATTTATCAACTACTTGTAATCGACAAGTCTACTGACAATGAACAAATTCAATTCAAACCTAAAATAAAAATGAAACAAACTATGAAAACTATTCCAAATAAATGCAACACCAACAGATACCTGGACAGCACGTTGGCCATGGTAGCTCAATGGGTTAGAGCGATTGAACAGAAACCAGGAGATCCATGGTTCAAATCCCGGCCATGGCATTGAATTTTTCATGTTGACTCTATCCATACAAAACCTTAGTCTATGTGCGGCTAGTGTGAAGAAATTATTCATTTCCACCAATTAACTTAGATACCTGGATTACTGTAAAGGAGTACTGTCACTGACAATGCTCTGTATCACAGTAAAGAAGACCATAAAATCCCCTCAACCCACAATTTAAATGTTGTAGAACAATATTACATTTGACCAGGAAATGACAAAATCAGGACTTCATTTATCAAAACAGTACAGATCAAAGAAAACATACTCTTAAAGTATAAAAATTGAAAGAAGTATAGAGACAGTGAAGCACAAGTTAAAATAAAAGTGAATCGAAGATATTGACACATTAATTCACTAATACTGTTTTTCAAAGGACATGTTTCAAGAGCTGTTGCTCCCATCTTCAGCTGAGTCTCAACTAGTGCAGGTTGTAGTGGTTTCCTCTTACTCCATATCGTCAATAGATGGCCTGATGTATTTGTCAAAGATAACTGGTGGTGGAGTTTCAAAGTTCATAATTCTGTGACAATTTTTGTTAATGCCCTAAAATTTATATAGGAAATACAAAAAGAAATATAGACATCAGAACTAAAGAACATATAAGAAACATTAAAAACGGTGAAATAGAAAAATCAGCAGCAGCTTATTTTTTGAATATCAGATATGAGATTAACTTGGAGACAACTTTAATAAAACACGATAATCATCACATAGATCTTTCTGTACAGGAAAAAAATCTTCATTGAACAATCGTCACAGAATTATGAACTTCAAAACTCCACCACCAGACAGCTTTGACAAATACATCAGGCCAACTATCAACGACACGGAGAAAGAAGAAAACCACTACAACCTGCACTAGTCAAGACTCAACTGAAGTTGGGAGCAACAGCTCTTGAAACATATCCTGTGAAAAACGGGTTAGTGAAGCAATGAGTCAATATGAAAGGGTAGAGCCAGACTGAAAAATTCAATGCCATAGCCAGGATTTAAACCACGGATCTTCTGGTTTCCGTCATGCCGCTCTAACCATTAGAGCTACTATGGCCAACATGCCGACATGACATTAAATTCTCCAACTGACTCGTGTTTCTCCTGGTAAACCACTTAGGAGTTCTCACAAACACATGAGACAACTACCTTAATGGCGACTTACTATGCTGTAAGTACTTTAAGGCCCGGGCTTTAAAGTTCGGACCACTATTAGGTACAATTAACAAATTAATTGTTCTTTCACACTAGCCGTGTGTAGGGCGCACTATGAAAGGGTGGAGCCAGACTGAAAAATTCAGTGTCATAGCCGGGATTTGAACCACGGATCTTTTGGTTTCCTTCCAGCCGCTCTAACCATTGGAGCTACAATGGCCAACATGCCGACATGACATTAAATGCTCCAACTGACTCATGTTTCTCCCAGTAAACCAATTGTAAAAAATAAACCAATTGTATTTAAAAAATAGCACACCGAAAACTCAATTATCAGGCATTTACCAAATGAGCTGCCAGGACTGTGACAAGATACACATTGGTAAGATCAAAAGGAATCTAGGAACAAGAATGAAAGAACACTTTAGAAATATTAAATTCAAACATATGGACAAGTCGGCTGTAGCACATCACTTTTGGTCTGAGAATCACACATAAAACAAGAAATAGAACTGATCAAATACGCAAAGAAACCTCTGAAACTACAGACTTAGGAAAGCATATTTATTACGAAGAAACAGGACCTCTTGATGAATTTTGAAATTCCTGCCGTAGATGACGTCATCAAACTTACCAGAACATTAGATGGCAGCACGACACCAAGCCAGATGCAGACACCGGATGCATCATCAGTCAACCACAGAACTGACGATGGGGAAAAAGTTCCCAGAAACTAGTCTTCATCAAAAAACTTGTAAGTGGAGAAAAGTATAAACAAGGTTGACTCATTTAGTAACTTTAACTGACATTACATCACTTACTTATTCATTAAGGAAAGCATGTTTCAATAGCTAACTACTTCCATCCTGAGTTTCCAGTCAACCACCTACATCATTCTGTGTTGGTTGGATGAATCTCTGCATAAGTACATTGCCTGGAGAGATTTCGAAGTTGAAAATGCATTTATTGTTTTTCCAAACTATAAATTTTATTTTTCCTGAAATGTTTACATGTTTACATGTTTTGGTCCCTCCAAAAATGCCAAGCTACTGGTGATTTGTCTTCCTGAAGAAGACAGAGTTCCTGAAACATTTTTACTTAATAAATAAGTAAGTGATGTACGAGGACTGTTCAATAAAGAATGATCATAATTGTTTTATCGTCATAATTTTTCGCACTAAAATTCAAACTTATTATATTCTGTTAGCTTAATTAGAAACAAACATGCCATAGTAGTTTCATAGTTGGTACTCCTGGTTCCCGCCTGTGAGAACCAGACAAGTTCAGACATGTTCAGTATAGCCTACTGCTGCAATGAAGGTAACATGCTAGGAACAATATGCAGCTTTGAAATTCTGCTTTCATCTCAACAAATCTTCAGTTGAGGCCTATACAATGTTACAGGAGACCTATGGAGAGTCTGTTCTTTCCTACAGCACAGCTCAAAGGTGGTTTAAAATGTTTAAATAGGGGAGACGATCAATTTCAAAGGAAGGCGGACCCTGTGCTCCAGTTACTGCTCTTATGGAAGAAAACATCAACACTGCTCTGCCATTGTGAGAGAGGATCAACGAATTACCTTAAGATCACTTTCTGAAATACTGAGCATTTCATTGGGTGCCACCCACATGTTGGTGACAGAAACATTACACATGAGACGTGTTTGTGCGCAATGGGTTCCAAGACTGTTGATTCCCGAACAAAAGGACACTCGCATGCAGGTCTGCATGCAGTTAAAGTTGATGTTAAAGGAAGATCCGGAGTTTCTTTCAAACGTAATCATTGGTGATGAAACTTGGCTGAGAGTAAACAGTAAAGCTCAGTGTGGAACTCTTCATCACCAACCCCCAAAATAGCAAAAGTGGTTGATTCTGCTGGGAAAGTTATGATCATTTCATTCTTTGATATTCATGGAATGGTTTATCAGCATGTTGTACATGCACAAACATCAGTAACTGGACAATACTACAGGGATGTCCTGAAAACATTGCAAGTCCATATCAAGCGCAAAAGACATTTCCGTGAAGCACGTTGGATGCTGCACCATGATAATGTGTGGCCGCATATTACCAATGTTGTTGCAGAATATCTTGCAAAAATCAACGTGAAGTGCATCCCTCACCCTCCCTATAGTCCAGATTTAGCCCCATATGACCTTTTTCTATTCTCTAACTTGAAGAAACGCCTTTGTGGGAGGCATTATCCATCATCAGAAGCAGTGGTGATGGCTGCGGAGGTGATTTTGAAGGATCTCTCAAAAAATGGTTTCCAGCATGTGTTTGAAGACTGACAGAAACGCTGAGACAAGTGTATCGCATTCAGGGGAGACTATTTTGAGAAGGACGATCAAAATTATGGGGATGAGTGAAGGTACGTTGTCAAAAAAAAAAAAAAAAAAAAAAAAAAAAAAAAAAAAAAAAAAAACTGTGATCATTCTTTATTGAACAGCCCTCGTATGTAAAAAATGGATTCAATTAACTAGACTTTAGTGCATATCACTATCACAAAGCCCAACATACACAATTTTAATTGTAAAAAGTTAAATTAAATCATAACTTTAGGCTTCATGTAAATGTTTTACCTTTTAGTTCTTGAAAGATGTGCACATTTTCACCAGTTTTGGGGTCAAACATTCGAATTGTTCTATCATCAGAACAAGTCGCAATAACATTTCCATCGGGAGAAAATCGTGCACAACGCACCCAGTTGGTGTGCCCTGTCAGTGACAAAAGAAACTTCTTTCTTGCCACAACCCATAGTTTGACAGTCTTGTCATCTGAAGCTGTAACAAGATTCTTTCCATTAGGTGAAAAATGGACAGAGCGCACTGTACTTGAATGTGCTCGAAATATGCCAGTTTCTCCTTGTAAACTGGGCACCCATAATCTCACAGTTCTATCTTTTGAAGCAGATGCTATTAAATCACCAGATCGTGCAAAGCATACATCCATTACCCCATCTGTGTGACACTGGAACCTGCAACATGAGAAATACCAAGCATTCAAAAATCGAACACATTACTCAAGTGTGAAACGACAATGTATTGCACCAGTTAAGAGGTATTTGAAGAAATATGCAAATTAATAAATTAATACAAAACAATACTACATCATATGTTCACATAATAGTATCAGAAGCATTTACTTTATGGTGGAATAATACAGTAACTTTAGTAAAAAACGTATTATGAAAGTTTAGGGAAATATTCCTAAATGTCCAGTTTTACCAAATGTACACTGCTCGTAAGTTTTAAACATCTTAACCATGTCAGTTTCTTTAAAGTCCCCCCCCCCCCCAATTTATACCCCACCTTTAACTGCAATGGTCATACCGGCGGCTGTTCTCCTTTGGAACATATTGAAGGTGTTAACCCTTATTCGTTGGGTTTTAATCATTAGATCACACACACACATTCACAGACTCATTCATACTTCCAGACTCTGGGAAAGACGAGGAATTATCTTGGTTGGAGAAAAATCTCCACCCCCACTACCAGGAATCAAACCGGACCCTTAGGATGGCAGGCAGGTGCTCTACCGACTGAGCAACACGCCAGCCCTCTTTAAAGTTCTATGCATATAAAATTTTAATTCCCATTGCAGTCTGATTTGCTCAAACATTGTAATTTTGGTGGGTTCTTCATATCCTCATTAGTCAATTAAATTAAGTTTAAGGCTGAAAGCATAGGATAGCTGTCAAGCAGTAAACAGTAAAGAAATTGAGACCATGATGGAAAAATTAATGCACTTATGGATAAATTATAGGCTAGTTTAATGCAGAAAATGGATAATAATACAAGTGATTTAAGACTTGAGTTATAACAAGATTTAGCAAAAAGAGGGAAAAACTTGAATCATGTAAAAAAGAATGCAGAAAAAGTATGGCAATATTAGAATGAGATTTAGTACAGAAAGCATGTGATTTAGAAGCTAGTTTAACACACAAAATGATAAGAATGTAAATTATTTGAGACAAGAGTTAAGATGCAATTTAGTGCATGACATTGAAGTAGGTAGAAAAAAATGTAGAGAAAATATGGAAGTGTTAACACAGAAAATAGGAAAGAATATACTTAAGTAGGCACAAAGAATTGAACAAAATAAAAATTAAAGTATAGATAGCGCAATAAAATGTAATAAAATAAATAAGAGAAGTAATTAGATGTATTTAGGAAGTAACAAAGTGAGATACTGAAAAAACAAAAAGTAGGCATAGAAGTCAGAAAGTAGGATGAAATAGCTGTAATAGTTTTGGAAAATTCTAAGAAAATTCATGAGGGAACAACAATGGTATAAAATAATCTCACAGAAGAGATTCATAGTCTCAATAATATGGTACAAGTAATGAATACTGGAATGCAATCACAACATGATGAACTTCAATCACAACATAGAAAACTTAATAAATTCAATGAGGAAGCAATCTCACAAATAAGGGAAAATTTTGAGAAAGAGAAAGAAAATGTGGGGAAATTAACACATGTTGTGATTGCATTATACGAGGGCTGTTCAATAAAGAAAGATCATAATTTTTTTACGGTCATAATTTTTCGCACTAAAATTCAATGTTATTATATTCTGTTAGCTTAATGTGAAACAAACACGCCATAGTAATTTCATTGTTGGTACTCCTGGTTCCTGCCTGTGAGAACCAGGCAAGTTCAGACATGTTCAGTATCGCCTACCACTGCAATGGAGGTAACACGCGAGGAACAATATGCGGTTTTGAAATTCTGCTTTCGTCTCAACAAATCTTCAGTTAAGGCCTATACAATGTTACAGGAGGCCTATGGAGGGTCTGCTCTTCCCTACAGCATAGCTCAAAGGTGGTTTAAAATGTTTAAATAGGGGAGACAGCCAATTTCAAAGAAAGGTGGACCCGGTGCTCCAGTTACTGTTCTTACGGAAGAAAACATCAACACTGCTGCTGCCATTGTGAAAGAGGATCGACAAATTAAGATCACTTTCTGAAATACTGAACATTTCACTGGGTGCCACCCACACGTTGGTGACAGAAACATTACACATGAGACGTGTTTGTGCGCGATGGGTTCCCCAAGACTGTTAATTCCCAAACAAAAGGACATTCGCATGCAGATCTGCATGCAGTTAAAGTTGATGTTAGAGGAAGATCTGGCATTTCTTTCAAACGTAATCACTGCTGATGATTTTGGCTATACATCATTTTGATCCTGAGAGCAAACAGCAAAGCTCAGTGTGGAAATCTCCTTCATCACCAACCCCCAAAAAAGGAAAAGTGGTTGCTTCTGCTGGGAAAGATATGGTCATCTCATTCTTTGATACTTATGGAATGGTTTATCATCATGTTGTACCTGCACAAATATCAGTAACTGGACAATACTACAGCAATGTCCTGAAAATATTGCAAGTCCATATCAGGCGCAAAAGACCACATTTCCGTGAAGCACGTTGGATGCTGCGCCATGATAATGTGTGGCCGCATATTACCAATGTTGTTGCAGAATATCTTGCAAAAATCAACGTGAAGTGCACCCCTCACCCTCCCTATAGTCCGGATTTAGCCCCATGTGACATTTTTCTATTCCCTAACTTGAATAAATGCCTTCAGAGGAGGCATTATCTATCATCAGAAGCAGTGGTGAAGGCTGAGGAGGCGATTTTGAAGGATCTCTCAAAAAATGGTTTCCAGCATGTGTTTGAAGACTGGCAGAAATGCTGGGACAAGTGCATCACATTCAGGGGAGACTATTTTAAGAAGGACCATCAAAATTATGAGAATGAGTGAAGGTACATTGTCAAAAAAAAAAAAACTGATCATTCTTTATTGAACAGCCCTCGTAGGCAAACAGGGCAAATGAAACACAAAATGTAATTACATCTTAGAATGTAACAGACATGTATCCTGCTGATGGTAATCAGGAAAGTGATCTTGCAGATTCACTTAATCCAGATACTCGCGTAAATTATAATGAATATACAAAAAATGTGCCCTCACACACATACACAGTCAAGGTCATATTAACTGCACAAATTATTTGCTTTGTGATTCAAGTCAGCCAAGTTATGATGAGGAATCTGATGATAATCCTCAGGTTTTCCTTAGGGAACTAGAAGAGTATTTTAGGATAACAATAATTCCAAACAAATTCTGAATGATTCTTAAATGGTGCTTAAAGAAAAATACTTTGGAGTTGTTACAATTAACTTGACATCACATGAAACATTCAGTATGTTCAGGAGTTTATTTATAAATTGATTTTGGGGATCTGAAAGACAAAACAGAGTAAAAATTGAGCTAGCAACTGGCAGATATGAACCCAGACAAGGAATTCAAATGACTGAATGCTTTTTGAAACTTCCTAATAGAAGCAAATCAATAAATCCAGAAATATCTGAAACAGAAATCTTAAGTACACTCATTTGTCATCACACACTGCACATTACAGATCATCTAATCAAAAAACATAGCGACCTCGTCATATGGGAGAAAATATACATAGAAAAACATAAAAACTAATGAACTTCGAAATCCCGCCAGAAGACAACCTCACATTTAAATTCATTACAAAATCAACAGCAACTTCAGAACTACCCACACCACTGGATTAAGCTTCAGTCGCATTAGAGCCAATGATGCGAATGATAGTTCGCAAAACATGTCCTCAATATAGGTACGTAAGTGAAGCTGATGTGTAATAAATACGACTCATCTATAATTTAATAGCTTATTGATTGTTTTTTCAAAACCAGTATAAATTTGTAATGATCACCTATATTTACATCATTTTAGTAATAATGTATATGAAGGAGTGTAAATAACATATTTTCCCTTTTAGAGCAAGTTTTAACTCTTATTAAATCTGGTCCAAACTAATTCTGCATAGAAGAGGTTAATGAACTGTCAATCTTCAATAACTGATAGAAACTGTGAACTCACCTGAAAGCTCTTACAGTCTGCTTGAAATTCCAAACCATTAAGCTACAATCAAGACTGCTTGAGACAAGCTGCTTCATGTCTGGATTGAAGGCAAGGGCTGTTATTCTGTCCCTATGACCTTTAAAATGTCGCTCCAGCGTAGGATCATACTCTGACATTGTTTACTGCTGCAAAATGGTGAAACAGCTTCTATAAGCAAGTTCAGAAGGTAAACTCTGTTATACCTTAAGAAAAAGGAAGAAAAAAATAGTGAAAATCATATTAACCATTATTACCCTATGCATACATTAATTTCTTTAAATGGTGCTAGTAAAACAAATCTTCAACAACCACAATACGGCAAAACTGTAGTTTGAGTTGATTAGAATTAATAAAAACCTATTTCGGATATTGATGCACACCTATGATATTAGTACCTCCAGTAAATGTGCATCTTGCATAAACATTTACCTTCAAGCAGCTTACAGTTCAGCTGTTCTTTCTCCGGCTGACATTTCTCGAGAGGGGGAAGCACGCTGTTGCCAGTTCTTTAGCGGGAATTTCAAGCAGAGGAACAATGCATATTAAAAATATTTCATGTATTTGCATATTTCACGAACCAGTAGCCATATTATTATAATAGCGATAATAATAGGACTTGCGAACACTAAACATTGGAATTCACGCAAGCAAAATATAGCAAAGAAAGTTCACCAGTGCAAGCAGCTAAAGCCATGTGGCTCATACAAATTTAAGCTGGCAACATGGTGTTGGGTTCGGAAGCCACACCTAGCAGCGACAATGACAGTTTTAACTTCCTGACCAAAACACCAGATGTACAGACTCCCAGTACTACCAACAGATGCAGTTAGTGTGTGTGAAAGGTGTGAACGAAATATTCGAATAGAGTGGTGTTGTAATAAATATCTTGCATGATAATGAAATTGCAAGTTGGATTTCAGTGTTTTAAAGCTAATATAGTACTATATTTTCATTCTGAAGATAATTTTGACGATATGTTTTCAATTGCTCATTAATGTATGTTGGTACTATTAACCTTCACCCTCCACCTCTTGCAATCGCAAAATGTCAGAGCCGGGGTTACAACAGCCGGACTTATATGCTGCTACAACCAAAACCAATAGCATTTAAACAAGTGTGTGTAACTATTCACTCAGAGGTGTGGGGGTTGTTCTGGAAAGCAGTATGAAGCTGCATGCTACAAATGTATAGGGTCATTAAAACCTATGGTAATGCATTATATAGAATAAAAAGAAGTATTTCAGAAAGTGGAGTGCCATTGTTATTAAAATTAGACAATGTGTCAAACTTTTATACACTTTTCTCCACTTACAAGTTTTATATGAAGACTAGTTTCTGAGAACTTCTTTCCTATCCTCAGTTCTGTGGTTGACTGATGGTGCAACCAGTGTCTGCTTCTGGCTTGGTGTTGTTCTTGCATTTGATAATCTGGTAAGTTTGAAGTAAGACTTTATCAAACTTGCTCAAACTCATAAAACTTGTAAGTGGAGAAAAGTGTATACAAAGTTGACTCATTTGCTTAATTTTAACAAATATGGTAATGCATTTGCGGATTATCTCCACAGTAGGAGAGAACTGAGTCACTGGAAGAATGGTGTAGGCAGAAGTGCACTAAAATCCTTAATTCTTTAAAAGACAGCTTATCTCTCATTGTTTCATTAAATAAAATGAGGTCTATTGTTCTTCTAACACTTATCACACACCATACTCCAATATATAGATTATGGTGTGGGTCTCATGCATTGGCACAAATTTTTCTGAAGCCCACTACAAGGGTCACTAGGAAAGTTTCGAGATGTGGCCAACTGGAATGCAGGAAATGAAAAATTTTTGCATCATAAGAACTCCCCTCCTTTACAGTGAGCTCAACCTGTTTCGTAATAATCACGCCACTCGTTAGGGAGAGCAGTGTTGCCAAGTTGATGCATGTGTCGCCAGTTGAGCTGCAGCTATGGAATTGGAAAGAAGAGATTTTCGTGTAATGATTTTGTATGACTACAAAAGTGGTTTGAATGAATCACAGTGACTTGGACACCTGTCTGCTGCATTTGGGGACACTGCACCACCACGTACAACAATGTTTCGCTAGTTTGCAAAATTTAAACGGGGCAGGACCTCGCTTGAAGATGAGAGGCGCAGTGGGAGGCCAGCCACAGCTGTCACTGAAGAAACCATTGATGCTGTGGAGATGATTAGGGAAGATGCATGTGAACCTACAGTGACATTGAGTGTGCCCTTGGTGTTAGTTTGCCAAGTGTTTCAAACATTTTACACCAACAACTGCAAGGATGTGTCAGTTGGGTGCCCCACAACTTGACAATTGCTCAGAAGGGGACTCGTGTGGAATGGTGCCAAGATATGCTCCATAAATTTAACAATGGTGATTCTAGGAGGGTGTCTGACATAGTTACTGGTGCAAAAAATGTGGATATATATTTGATCCTGAAACCAAGCGTCAATCATCTGTGTGGTTGTTTCCTGGCAAAGCAGCACCCATGAAAGTCAAGAGGTCAAGAAGTGTTGGAAAGCAAATAGTGGCAACATTTTTCTCAACAAGTGGACATGTGGCCATGATTCCTTTGGAAAATCAGCGGACAGTTACAATGAGATGGTACATAGGTGTTTGTCTTACAGATGTGGTCCAGAAAATCACAGAGAGACGATCCAGAACTAGCCTGCAGGGAATCATGATTCACCATGATAATTTTTTTGTTCCCCACGGTGAAGGAGAAACTTCGTGAACGTTGATTTCCATCCCCTGAAGATGCTGTCAGTCCTTACAGAGAGAAGACTAGTGTAGCGCCAGAAGTAAAGTGGCGCCAGTGCTTCCAGGATTGGTTCAGAAGAATGAGACTTTGTATGGAGTGTCCGGGAGAATACTTAAAAAAAAATGTAATAGTTGAAATAAAGTTTTACAAGCCCAGAGTTCCATGTCTCAAAACTTTGCTAGTGACCTTCGTATTACTGTTCATGTTAACTTGAGTTAGTTGCTTTAGCCATTTTTGAAGTGATCAACCTAAGCTGGCACAGGTTTCATTTAACTTATTTGCTGCTAAAACTGATCTAGAATGTGTGTCTAACACAACCCTTCAAATAATAATATGTAAAAAAACTAAAGCTAACAGTAAAGCAATATAAATATCACAAAATAAAATATGTTACAAACTTCAGTTATCTTTTTAAGAAATTGGTAAATTCTTCACACAACTTAGAAATTTCTTAAAAAGATAAATGAAGTTTGTAACAAATTATTATATTTTATTGTAAGTAAGTAGGTAATCTTTATTTCAATTACAAATTATTATACATTTACATACTTATTACTACAATGAGATGCAGCTTACCCTTGGGCCCAATAGACTCAAACTCTGAGGTTGTCGAGCTAATGGGTCCCTATTGGCAACTTATCTAAAATACTTCATCATCATTTTCATCATATTTATTTATCTTCCTCAACCATTTGGCTCTTACTTTGCCCAAAAAGTTCCCAATTTCAATTAAATTTTTCCTAGTTTTTACACCCATTAACTTCATTGCTTGATTTTCTTTTGGTAGCCTTGCCCATTCTTTTTTACCTATCTTCTTCTTAAGCAACCTAGTTTCTTTACATTCTAAAAGCAAATACCATTCTCTATCCCTTTGGTAACACAATGGGCATTTCTCCAGATCCCTCCCTCTTCGACAAATCCTTACATCACTTTCAATAAACCATGAATCTTTCTGATTTAATCTTCCCTGTACTATCAAGCACTGACACAGAATATTCTGCTCATCTAAACTCCTAATTCTCGCCCAATATTTTACCACCCTTTCCACCACTATCCCTCTAGTTCCCAGTCTTCCCAATTCTGCTTGAGCCACTCCATTTGGTGAAGCTCGTGGTAAGCCCAAAACTTGTTTGCAAAAATATCTGTTTCACATTTATATTTACACCCACCCCCACTCCTCCAAACCCCATATCTCTACACCATAGAGCATCTTTGCTTCTACTACGGCTGTGTAAATTCTCTCCAGCTGTTTTATTTGTATTCCTGGTAATTTCTCTAGGCATGCTTTAATAGCTTTTAATGCAATTTCACCTTTTGCCATTGCCATTCTCTTCTGCTCTTTCCAACCTCCGTTACTGCTTAATCGTACTCCTAGATAATTAAATGTATTGACCACTTCAATTTCTCTTCCTTGCCAGTACCATTTCTCCTCTTTTCTTAACTTGTTGCCTTTCTTAAATACCATAATTTTGGTTTTGTTTACATTAATTCTAAGGCCCCATTCGTTACAAAATGTATCTATTGCTCCAATTGCTCTATCTATTCCCACTTTGGAAATAGCTCCTGCTACTAAATCATCTGCAAATAGCAACCCAGGTATTTCCCTGTTATTAATTATTGGCACATGCCTATTTTCCATTCTAATTGCATGTAAAATATCATCTATAAACAGATTAAACAGTATGGGGCTCAACTTACAGCCTTGACTCAATCCTATATTATTCTGAATGAATCTTGTTACTTTATTATTTGCCATCTTTATACAAAACTCATTGTCTGAATATATACTTTATAAACTTTGAATAAATCTGCTACTCATTCCTTTTTTACTCAATTTGTACCATAGTGCTTCGCGATTTATTGTATCAAAGGCCTTTTCAAAGTCAATAAATAACATATACCCTCACCCTCTTATCTGCTAAATATTTACTTATCAACATGCTTATCACAAAGATATTATCCAATGTTCTTCTGTCTTGTCTAAAGCCTGCTTGGAAATCCAATAGCTTGCTCTCGTCTTCTGCCCACTTTTGAACTAAAGTGAATTCTGCCAAGACTCCAGTATTATCTTACCTAACACAGATAATAAGCTGATTCCTCTATAATTTGCAGGGTTATCTACCTCCCATTTATTATTATTATTATTATTATTATTATTATTATTATTATTATTATTATTATTATTATTATTATTATTATTATTATTATTGGCACAACCATTGCTTTTCTCCAACTACTTGGAACCTTACCACCTTCAAATACTTTATTTAGAATTCTCACTAGCAAACTTAATCTATTTTTGTTTCTAGTACATGCCTTCCAAAACTCCCCTGGAATCCCATCTATACCACATTTTTATTCCTTTTTAATCGTATATATTTTATTGTAATTATTAACAACTGTGTGAAATATCTCACTCTTAACTGAAAATTGGAGTGTGTCAGCAACAAGTGCTAGGAACTGCAGCTGAGAAAGCATGAAGACCAGACGTGTTGGCAAACGTCTCCATACACATAATGTGAAGCATGGTGATATCAATGGATGATGATGATGATGATGATGATGTGTATAAGGGTGCTCAAATGCAGAGGTTATCAGCACCCTTTAAAAAATAAGTCATGGCAAAAATCAGATATAAATGGTTCTAAAAATCTATTCAATTGTAAATAAACTTACAAAAGATACATGTACATAACAAAAAACAAAAATAAATATTAACATCTGAAATACCAAAATTCTGTTCACTAAATTCTAAAGCCTAACCTAGAAAAAACCTAAAAACCTTCTCCACTACTTTGTTGTCATCCGCTAGCATTTCTGCAAAGCTGGCCAGCAGATGCAGAGACGTCCTAACGTGTGCTAGGCAAAAACACTCTAGCAGCACGTGTCAGACAGATAACACTTCGTTGCAAAACGGACAGACTGGAGCAGGCTCTTTCTAAATAGAAAACTATGGGTAAAAACGCAGTGCCCAATGCGCAACCGAGCCAAACTCATCTCCTCACGACGAGATGAACGACAGAAGGTAACCCAGGGAATCAGAAGTTCTTTCACAGATCTAAGTTTATTATTGCAGAGAGCGGACCACTCTTCCTGCCAGCAGGTTTGCACAGCTCTACGCAATACAGCCCTAAAATCTTCCGATGTCACAGATGGTACTCGAACCCTGGGCTTCATGATAGCTGTCTTGGCTGCTGAATCTGCCATTTCATTCCCCCACAAGCCTATGTGACCAGGGATCCATGCACACACCATGCTAATGCCAGAAGCATGTAAAACGTGGAGGGCATCGTGGATACGCTGCACAACAGGGTGGTAGTTGTACAGCTGCCGTAGGCTTTCAAGTGCACTGAGGGAATCACCCAGGATTAAGCAATTCCCCAACTTTCATCGACATACGTGTAAAATGATATCAATGAAATATACCGAGTGAAAGTCTGAGTATTTAATGCAAGTTATGTAATTTACAACAAAAACAAAATGGAAGGAGACACAGCAATGGTGTTACTGTTAATAGCAGCGACTTATGTTATTATCCGAGGGATTGAAATTGGCCCACAGCCTAGATCGTCGGATCAAAATGTATTAATCCTACTGAAAAACGAACAATAAACTGACAGAAATAAAAACATGGAGAAAAGACTGGAATTCAAATTGTCCAGGAAATTTCATAATCAAAAGAAATAAAAAAGGAAAGAAACAAAGGAGACATAGCAAAAAGGCGCCCGCCTCAGTAGCATAGAAGGTAGCATGTCTGCCTCACGTTCAAGAGGTCCCGAGTTCAAATCTCGGTCAGGGTGAGTTACCTAGATAAGGTTTTTTCCAGGGTTTTCCTTTATCCTTCTAGATGAATGTCGGGTAACTCTAAGCTCCATGGACCCTGGACTCATTTGAGCATAATTTCACCCAATTCATTCACCGTCCGATATAACTTAATGTTGGGGCGGACGTAAATTAAAAAAAAAAAAAAAGCATATAGCTAGATGTAAATTTTTTGTACAGTAAGATTTTGTCTATCTCTGGTTTATCAACTGCACAGGTCATTTAGTATGAAGAGCACTAGAGTGACTGTTTCCAAAAAGTTCAAGATAAACACTTTGCAAAAATATCACGAAATAATATGGTATTTAATCAAAATTGAGACATTTTTGATAATATCAAATTTTCTGAAAAACTTTTTATGCAAAGGGTAGTTTGTGTTGATGGCGGACACTTACTCTAAAACATTGGAAGGTGTAGCACTTAAATGCCAATCTTTTATTTAATGGAGTTTTTATTTTTGCATTATGCTGTTCACATACAAAAGATTATTTTTTAATTCAAGAAGTTTAAAATATGAATTTCCAGTGAAATGTTATCAAAATTTTCAAGTAGAATGCAATATTTTGCTTACTAAGCATTACTAGTATGTATATCAAAAATTGATACTGAATACAAGGAATCAGATGTGAACAGATACATAAAAAGAATTACATTACAGTTTTAAGATAAAATATAGACTAGCTTGTGCAACATTTTCTTCCAGATGCAAATGAAACACTGGAAATTTTAACATGCTGAAAAAAGAATGGAGGCGTTTTCATTCTGCCTGGGTATGCTAAAACAGAATGTGAGTGAGATCATAATGATGCACTTCCATTACTGGAAGTCTACTCCATAAACAAAGCAATGCACAGATATACACATACATAAAGGAGAATGCTCACACAAATATAACCGGATTATAACAAAAAGGAATTTCCTATAAAACCGACCATAATTCTAACTTTCAAACAAACTAAATTCTTTGATCCAACCTAGCTTTAACTCACAATATTAACACGTAAAGTTTGGAACTAATCATTGCGATATTTTATATAGATGCAGAGGATATTCATATAATGATGCAAAGGCACAGAACTACAAATATACTTTCAATATACCAATTGATAGAATGAATAAAGTTTTATTAACAGCATTTGGTTATAATTAATATTACAAACATTACAATTTCCCTTAGATTTGGAGTAATTTATCTTAGGGTCCCATACAACTGAACACCATGGTTATATTTTATAGTTTATGGTGACCTTTTCCATCTCCAATTACCATTTGTGCATGTCTATTTTCTACCTTTCTTCATTATTTTATATTTCCTCTTTATTAACTTCCCTCTTTTTCAGCTTAGCTCTTATTCAATTTTCATTATTATCTTCTTTACCCGCATTTCATTATTTCACTATAACCTTTCTTCCATTTCTATCTTCTCATTTCATCTATCTTTCCCTGCCTAAAATTTATAACCTGATTTATACTGTTATTTCCAATTCTTTTACTAAATCTATTTAGTTCTCATTTTCTTCACTTCCACTTTATTTCCTTTCTTTCCCAGTTTCCTTCTCAATTAACGTATTATTCACTTTGTCGCTACACTTTGAACTCACTGATCACCCCTTTCCCTTTCACAACTTCTTTCTCCAGCTTTGTCTTGTCTTGCAATATAATGCTTCAAATTTCTTTGCATTCTTTGGTTCCATGAATTCTTTAACATCACTTCTCTCTTCAGTTTGCCATTTACTTTTTTCATTCCTCCATAACTTATGCACCTTATTTCATTCATACCTTCTCTTCCCTACCCAAAGAGTGCAGCACTCCTGTTTTCTTATCTACCTATTTGAACTTTATATATATCAGATCTTTCTCACACATTTCTCAACTGTCTTGGCGATTTAACCCACATAACCTTAACACTGTGTTGAGTTATCTCTTCTCTTTCCCTCTGCCGTCTGTCAGTATTCCCTTCCTTTTCTTCTTCTCTTGCTTGCACTCATTGATCCATCAATTCCTGTATATCAATTCATAAGTGACATGGAACAAATTCTACTGTGTCTCCCATTTAACCAAATATAAGTAAAAACCAGAGCCTTTTCAAAACGCATAATAACTCATCTAGCATATCTAAGGATATGAGGGTCCTAAGCTGCAAAGTGTGGCTGAGAAATTGTTTTATAAGAGAGAAGGCTACAAATGCAAAGCAGCAACAGAGCATATTATAGAATCTCTGCAGCTAAACCCCAATGATACAAATTGGAAATTGTTTTAATGCTCTACAATTCACAACTCAATTCCATATAACACTCCTAAGGTAACCCAATGCTTCCGGTTTACTTTTATCACAGGCTTGTTTCGGATACAAAAACTAACTTCCTTGGACTAATAATAGATAAACTAAATTGGAAACAACACATTGAAAAAGTAGTAAAGAAAATAAATATGGGGCTATATATTTTAAAACAGGCAGCACAACAAATGGATAGAGAAACTCTAAAGCAAATTTACTATGCAGTCATACACTCTCATTTATGCTATGGGGTGGTATTATGGGGAAATGTACAGAAAAAAGCAATGGTAAGAATATTAAGACTCCAGAAATATGCCATCAGAATAATTTGTAGATTAAAAAGGAAGGATTCGTGTAGAAATGTCTATAAAACATTAAATATATTAACATTTACAGCATTGTATATATATGAGTGCATTAAATACGTAACAAAAAATTCTAGCAACCAAAATAAAAACATGTACATACATACACATAACACAAGAACAAAACAAAATTATTTCTTAAACAGATTAAGAGGAACATTAAGTAACAAAAATATAGAAAATAAATCTAAAGAATTGTACAATCATTTACCGAATCAAATAAAACAGATAACAGAAGAAAAATTTAAACTTAAAGCAATTAAAAAGTACCTTGTAGAAAACCCAGTCTACTCTATAGATGAGTATAAAAGGTTAAATTAAAGCTTAAATAGTAAAGGTACCCTCTGCATATTTTATTATATTTTATTATTTTAATACTGTTATGTACAGATTGTATTTGTTAAACCTGTTGACGTATCCTATGTATTTGGATCATATGGATGAAAAAAAGGTTACCCTGAAGGCCGTAATTGCCATATGGGAGTGTCTAAGCTATGTAAAACTGATTACTATGACAAGCACGACTTAGATATTTAGGGCAGATCAAAACCAGTTTCCAGTAATGGACATGCTGATGATGATGTTTAGTTAGATAGATTTATTCACTGTTAATGTAACAAAGTATACATGCACCTTTGTCTGTGAATATTGTGTTTATGTATTCTCTGTATGAAATATAGGGGATGAATAAATTGAAATTGAAAAAAAAAATTAAATTGAAATACAAATAGTAAAAAAATAATGTGACAGGTTGTTAACACTATAAAATTATGAGAAGCAGGAGTTGAATTAGAAAGACGATCGTTATCTGTTGAAAATCAGGCTAATCTCATTTCCTATTTCATTTGTCAAATTTTAAATTACATTTCTCTATTTAAAATCTGTTAGGCTTATTAAATTAGAATAAGCTAAACTTGAAAAGTATATCAATTTTAGTAACATATTTAAATTGCATTTAGTCGAAAAAATAGACATGTTTGTTTTCTCAGCAAACATGGTATGGTGTCATCAAGCAAAAGCTTAGTGCTGACAGCAATAGCTCATTGTAGGGAAAACATTTTCATTTATACCAGACAATAACCTGATGTTCAATTCTCAACTTACTTGTGAGCTATTGCTAACAAGAAGAGTTCTAATTTTTATTTATAATATCCAATCTGTAAATACTGTAGACATTTAAAAGCATGGCAAAAATATATATGTATGTATTGCTAAATATCTCCAATAATACATACAAACACTTTCATTGTGCCATATAACACCAAAGAAATGGCAAGGGATCCTGTTAGTTCACTTTTTGCACAACAGGGAAATTAAAGCTGAAAACTATAGTAATGAACTTGGTCCTGAAAACTTCAATATTCTTCATATCACTAATATTCTCAAATGTTACATATTTTGAGGCTTTTTGCAACATTATTTCAAAGTGGCCCCAAAGCACTTTGTCCTGTAGCAATCACTCTGTTCATTCTAAGATTGTGCCATTTAAATGGAAGAGTTGCTACCATCCAAATAAAAAAAAAAATAAAAATAAAAAAAAACACAGCAAGAAAATGTAAAGCTGAAGGCTCTAAGCTCAAACGTTAGCTTAAGGATTAAGGGTTTTAAGCTACAAGGTATAACTGAAAGATATCGTCTATAAGAGCAAATCGACAATGGAATATGTGAAGCTAAACTGCAATTTACCTATGATCATGAGGCAAAAGGCCAATGTATAAAAAGGTAACTGTATTACACAAATAAAAATATTTGTAACAGAGTCTCCACTTAACTTAAGAAGCTGATAATTCCTTCTTCTTTAGAAAAGATTGATTTCAAAGGCACATCGCCTTCAAAATCGATCTTTTCTAAAGAAGGAATTATCAACTTCTTAAGTGGAGACTCTGTTACAAATATTTTTATTTGTGTAATATTTGTTGCTTCACTGTGACGAGCTTCATTTTCTGTGTGATCAGGTAACTGTATGTTTGATAGAACTAAGAAAAACTACTTCTTGTTGCATATTTCGTTACTCTTAAAGGGTTGACAGCTTCCATTGCGCATGCAACATTTAGCGAATGTGCTCAGGTTCATACTTAACCCATCAGATCCAGAAGAAAGGCAATTTAAATAATGAAAATGCCCCTAAGATACTAAAAACGTCTATTAGTCACGTTCACGTAGCTTCTTAGTAACTTGCAATATAATAAAACCACAGTTTTCTGAAAGATACTTACTAGAGCAAGCCTTGGGTTAATTGTGAATCTTTTTCCGAAAGTGTCTCAAACAGCATAGGAGATAGCTTACTGATCACATTCACTTCTCAGCTATATAATATACTCCTTCTTTAAATCACCTTTGTTACGCTTTCATATGTAGGAGTAGTGTAAAACCTTCACCTTCTTCGAAAGTAAGCGTACATGGCCGGTTCCGACTAGATACTCGTATTTATGTTGAGGTATCATGGTTTTACTTACTGTTTCAGAAGCTGTTTTGTCACAGATTCACTAAACAAATAAAATCATTATTTTACATTCTAAGCAGAATAACTGGTAGTAAATACACTCGATATTCTTAGTAACAGAATTTGCATAAAGGCTACAACGATAACCTCCAACGAATTCCGATTCCCTTCCCTGTGGTTGGTTACTTGACGTAACAATTAATATTTAAAGTATGGTATTCATTTTACTGCCAACGTCTATTAAATCTTGAAGTTTCATATAATTGTGTTTTAACAAGAGTTTTCGACTCACCTGCTATTCAAATAACCGCCTCTAACGAACCTAAACAACTTTCAGCTTTAATTTGAAACCTAGGTAAAACAATTGCTTCGCAATAGTGTTATCCAACTTAAGAACTATTAAACTGTGATAATTCCAAAGTTTCCCTTTGATTCAGTGTAGCCAATCGTATGGGCGTGGCAAATTTCGACTCGGGAGAAATTGCTGCCAAAACGAAAAATTGGGGACACATGTAATGACTTCTGTGAACTTTAAAAGATAACTCTATGATTATTACTAATTAAACGTGTTTCAACTAATATTCGATCAAATTGATTTTGCCATTCTGCCCGATTTCACCATCAGATGTTAAGACTTAACACGGGTTTAACAAATGTTATTACAAAAATTTCATTTCACGATGTATTAACTTAACACGTGTGTTAAATGTCTTGTTAAACTAACAAATCAATTTTCTGGAATATGCCGATCTCGCCTTTGCTTCAAATATTAATAACTTTGCGATTTTATAATTCACTGTATTATGTGGATAATACACTGTCCATCTCCCTTCTTGAAACGTTCAAAACACTCGTCACTTGTACTTTGCTCCTCGTTTTAAATTTATGTGATACAATACTGAGTAAGAATATGCATCGAAAGGAATATGCCGATCTCGCCTTTGCTTCAAGTATTAATAACTTTGCGATTTTATAATTCACTGAATTATATGGATAAATACACTGTCCAGCTCCCGTCTTGAAACGTTCAAATCACTCGTCACTTGTCCTTCGCTACTTGTTTTAAATTTTACTGAGTTAAAATATGCATTGAAAGGAATATGCCGATCTCGCCTTTACTTCAAGTATTAATAACTTTGCGATGTTATAATTCACTGAATTTTGTGGATAATACACTGTCCATCTCCCGTCTTGAAACATTCAAGTCACTCGTCACTTGTACTTCTTCGCACCGCGTTTAAAATTTACCTAATACTTAAGAAGATATTTCGTGTTTCTAGTAATGACACATATATTTGAATTAAATTCGTTTCCAATTTTTTCCCACGTGACATCTTTCTCTTTTACATTCACTGCATCCGTCCTCCTATTTTCCAGGATGCTCTTATACTTCGTCACCAATTCAATTAACAATTCTTTCTCCATCGATGAGAAATTTGTTTCACGGCTTTTGTTTCGCAGTTTATACTTTATCAGGATGTAAATATAAAAGTACCAATATTATAATTACACCCTATTCATGCAAGATGGAGATAATGCATGTGAATTACTTAACTCGCACATAAACGGGTACCTTTCTGACAGCATGTTATCCTGTTACACAAATGTTTCTTCTATAACACCATTTTCCAATGGAAATATATACGGTTAGTAGACAAAATATTGTGACAGCTTCAAACTCTAAGTTATTTTCTCAATAACATTATTATATAATCAGAAATCATGCATACCATATAACCTATAACGAACTTTTTAAAAACAAAAATACAAAATATTATTTACTTTTTTATATCTTTAATACCAAAATATTATAAAAAACGAAAAAGTTCATATTGTCATCCAAAATAAATATTGGAACACGTAAAGAAAATTTTCTACCTTGTGCACTAAAACGGAAGTTTTAATACCTCGTTGGATGCTCCCTGCGTTTTATGGCCTCTTTCAGACAATTGTGCAAATTGAAATTGGGCAACTGTAATTTTGGTGCGTCCATCCTTTTAAAATCCACATTTGAAGATATTGGCTGAATGTGGACTCTGGTATCCAATGCATTAATTCTCAACTGGATTTAAGGCCGATGATTGTTGAGATGAATGAAGGATATGTGAAGAGTTAAGACATATGTCATTCCTGCACAACCCGAGAATAACGTTTCAAGTCATTATTCTCACAGAATTTAAAACTAGTACTAATTCACAGGCTGAAATTCAAAGGATTCAGTGTAAATCATTTACGAAGTATCTACCATGCTTTAATCCAATCTCATTTGGATTACTTAAACATCTTATGGGGTAACTCTGTTAAATATTTAATTCATGACCTCGAAGTACTTCAAAATCGTGCCTTGAAAATAATCTACAATCTACCCTTTAGAACAAACACAAAAACGCTCTACCATGTAACTAACATTTTACCATTACAAGTAAACATAGAGTTGTCCTTGATAATATATCTCCACAAAATAAAAAATAATCTTCTAAAGTCCAATCTAACATTTGAAAGCTCCTCACATATATATAATACAAGAAATAAAGGAAACTTAATAAAACCAACAGTGAACACTTCTACTTATGGCCTGAACAGTTTAACCTCACACGTTATCAACTTATATAATGCGCTGCCACTGGAACTGAAAGGCTGCAGGAACATAAAAGCTTTTAAAAGGAAAGTTGCTGAAAATTTACTGAAGGCATATATTGATAGCTGATAAAGTGTTACACATTTATAGCTGGTTTGAAAGCTGAACTGTTTAAAAATTAATATGGATTAATGTCCCATAGAATATGTAGCTTCTATTTTTCTGTTAAGTTCTTTGTTACTATTATTTCTTGAGTTATAGTGAATTTCTGTATCTTTGTATGTTTCATATATGTTATTCTTGTACGGTAATTTATTCCTACTTTGAAAATGTAATATAAGTATATTTAAGGGCTGTTTGCCATCATTTTATATATTTTTGTACTGTTCCCTAGCATGAGCTATGGCTCTGGGAACCTTTTCAGATAACAATAAATAAATAAATAAATACTAATACCAATTTTCTCTGCACCCCTGCATAGGTTCTCCTTCAGAAGGTTCAAGTATTTCATTGTATCAATTTTTTCCCTCGTGCAAACCAATGCATGTCACCATTCAGCCCCTGATCATCACATTCCCAGCATCATGTTTTACAGTAGGTCAACGATTTTTTTCTTCCATTTCCTTATTATGTTCCCTGCAGACCACTGTTCTTCCATCCAAACTAAAATTGTTAAACTTGCTTTTATCCTAAAATGACCAGGCAGTCAGTAAATGTTTCTGTGACCGATTTATGGCGTCACGTATATTTTGTCTTTATGTACGTATTTGTTAATTATACTTCCAAATGTATTTTTCTTCATTTTTAACAATTCGGCGTTATGTTGATAACCCTTACCTTTTCATAATGGAAGATGGGTGGTTAACTTTGCTCTAAAGTTGAATTCTTACCTCTGTACCCCATTTTGTGTTACTGGACTATTACCTTTGCGGTAAGACTGTTCACTAACCATAGCTGGATCTAATGAGATAGCACTGTCTTGTACGAACTTGATCAAACATAAGCACAATATCATTTAACTGCCTCCAAATTTTCCACACCTAAAATCTGCTCGTCTATTGTTCTGCTCACAGTATAGGCTTTATAACTGTTGTCACTACCTTGTACACCATTATCTTTTGAAACACAAATATTTCTATGAACCATTTTTATTGCCTATTGTGAAAATGTAATTTTGATTGTCTTTAACATGGCAACACACATTTTCCCATTCTGCCTTCCAATTTTTGCAAATTGCTGTGGACACAACTCTAAATCTTTTAGCTAGGCTAGCTTTAGCTAACCATTTATTTTTTAACTTCAGCTCAGATTAATTCAATTCAATTTAGATCTTAGTGATAATTGGTAGCCCCAGTATGCTATGATCACGTTGTGTTAATAGCTGATCAAGTATGTATGATTTCTGAAATTGTTAGGTTTGATTAAGACTATGGCTTTGTTTTAAGCATTTGTTAAATTAACAACCTGCAATGTAAGTCATATCGGACGATGAATGAAATGGGTGAAATGAAGCATAAATGAGCCCAGGTTGCATGGAGCTCAGAATTACCCCAACTTCATTTTTAGGATAATTTATGGTATCTTTCAACTTGTGAATAATCTGTTTATGTTGCCGCAGATTTTTCTTCCACATAGACATTCTTTATCATGCTGAATTATGCATTTATTCAAACCATCTATTTCTGTTATGCATTTAGGGACTTCATGTTTCTTCCCAGGTGTGTCAAATGACACTCCGTCGAGGTGCTTTTGCTTATCTCTAAGAATTCACAAAATGGAAGACAGAAAAACAGTTGCTTTGACTAAGTTGAGTGAGAGTCTTTCTCCATCTCTGCCTCCATCTTCATGAAGTTGTGGGACATTTGTAAAAATTTTCCTTCTCTGGCAATGCAATACATTGTCACTTAAGTTTGAAAAATTTGGAACCATTATTAACAAACACGGACTAAGGTTGCAAGCAAATACAGCAAGCAGAAGGTGAACACGCATGAAATTCAGAGAGTAATTTAAAACTTACGCGTTTACAGGAACACCACTTAAAGTTGTGCTTTCTGTAGCCTTTGAATAAACTAGAATTCTTATAAAATCAAGTAAGCTTAACATTTTTCAAGAAATTAAATTGAAAAGCACGGGAAACCTTTATTAGCCCATTTTGTGATAATTACAGAGCAATTTTAGTATTATCAACAGACGCAAGAGTTTTTGTTTTTAACGATTTTTTCGCCATTTTTTTCTTTTTTCGAAAATAATATTTTTAGTAATAAATGAAAAAATTCTAATATTTTTAGTATGCGTAGAAAACTTTTACATTTACTTCAAATTGCACATATATAACTTTAATTTAACATTCATATCTTCATAGCATGAAGCTAGAAGTCATGAAAAAAATGTTTACAAATTTAAGGACAGCAAGTTAATATTCAACATTTAACAACGCCAATACAATGATTATCATGCGCACTGAAATAACAGCTAAGTGATGCAACAATAAACTGACACCACAGCATCCGACTGGTCCATGATACTGAGAACTGTTTGTCGCATGCTAACTGGAAATGTTATTTATTGGATACCACATCGTGCACAGCAAAATCTCCTATTATGCTGACTAAAGGTACCGAGAAGGTACTGAAATTCTAGGACGCTGCCCTCAGACATTACATTAACATGAAAATATTGTCCCTCAGGTCTTAAGAATGTCTTCCGAAATACCACAAAGTTAAAAAACGAATACAAACAATACCTCACTGAAAACCACCCAGATTTAGAAGCTAAGTGTGTTCCCATTGCCCTTACTGACACGCTGGTCTAGCTGGATTAATTCAGTAGTTTAGATTGCAAGCTATTCTGATGCAATTGTCGATTTCTTTTCTATAAGAAAGGCTTTCAGTTCTTGCGCAAAATTTGTTAAATGATGATTTTTGCGATGCCAAGTGCTGCAATATTGTAAAGGTAGAACAGCAACAATATTTGTTTCTGAAAATTGCAGATTGATAACTGATCCAGTACTAGCATTTCAATAAAAGAAACTGTGGCTGCTCTTGTTTTGTCCCGAATTAACTCGCTGAGAACCAATAAAATCAACTTATAACCTTAAATCTACAGTAACATGTGCAACTAGAATGGGTGCAAATAGTTCCTCAGTAATTGACCAAATATTTGTTGATGCCAACCGTGGCTATGAAATAGATAATATAAAAATGGGGTACAGTGACCATGATGCTCAAATACTTTCTCTTCCACTGATAAATCTAGCTGCAAACATCTCGGTGAAAAAAACTATAAGGGTATTTAGTAAAAACAACATAGAACTTTTCAATAATATGCTTTCCAATGAATCTTGGCAGGAGGTTTATAGTTGTTTGGACACAAATGACAAATTTCGTCTCTTTATATCCACATTTAAACATTATTTTGACATTGCCTTCCCTCTAAAGACGATTAATATAACACAAACACAAAAAAATAAAAGATGGTTAACGAAAGGAATATTAATCTCCTGTGAAAAAAAGAGATTAATGCATTCAATCTATAAATCAGAGACCACTTCTGAAGAATTTAAGACCTATTTTAAAAATTATAAATCTATTCTAAACAAAGTCATATTACAAGCTAAACGATTGAGCAATGATAGATTCATTCATGCATCATCCAATAAAATGAGAGCAGCATGGAAAGTAATTAAAAGCGAAATAATAAACACGGCACATAAGAACATAATAATTAACGGAACAGAAGGAGTTATTAGAAACCCTAGCTTGGTAGCAGAAGCGTTTAATGATTTTTTTTGTAAATACTGGGACAAGTTTAGGAATAAAGGATAATAATCTATACTTACATAGGTTTTATAATCCACTTGTACAACACTCCATGTTCCTTAGGCCAACTGATCATAAGGAAGTAGAACACATATTGTCTCAATCAAAATCCAAAAATTCTCACGGACTCGATAATGTGCCAGACTCATTAATAAAGAAATGCGCTCATTTAATTGCACACCCTTTGGCAGACATATGCAACAGTTCCTTCGAGAATGCAGTCTTTCCAAGCATTTTAAAAATAGCAAAAGTAAAACCTCTTCATAAAAAGGGTGATAGGATGAATGTTTCAAATTACAGGCCTGTAGCATTGCTTTCAGCATTTTCAAAAATTATTGAGAAAGTGTTTTATGTAAGACTATTAAGTTTTATTGAAAAATTCAAAATTATGTCAAAATCCCAGCATGGTTTCCGCAGAAATAGATCAACAGAAACTGCAATATTCCAATTTGTAAATTGTATACTCAAAGCTTTGGACAACAAAGGGAATATCACAGGTATATTTCTTGATCTATCCAAAGCGTTTGACGTCCTAAATCATGACATTATGTTCCTAAAACTTGGGAATCTAGGAGTGCGGGGGAAATCATTAGAGTGGCTCCAATCATATTTAAAAGAGAGGAAACATATGGTTGAAATAACCCAAAATGAAAATGGGAGAAACACACATTATTTATCATGCATGAAAGAGCTTAAACTAGGTGTACCTCAAGGATCCGTACTAGGTCCCATTCTATTCCTTTTATTTATAAATGATCTTGAGGGACAAATACCAGCAAACACTATAACTCAGTTCGCCGATGACACATCTATGACAGTAACTAGTACTAATTCAGAGATCCATCAGGAGCTAGTAGATAAAGCAGCAACAGCAACATATAAGTATTTTGAAAACCACAAGTTAAAAATAAACACAGGGAAAACAGTAACAATTCATTTCCACACCAGTCAAAATAAACATTTTGCACAGCCAAATGTATTAATAAACAATAAGGTTATTGACAATGTAAAAAGCACCAAATTTCTTGGAGTCTGGATCCAAAGTGATTTAAAATGGGACGTACACATTGATCATTTAATGAAAAGTTTGAGCACAGCGTGTTTTATTTTTAGGAAATTGGCTAAAACTGTTAGCATAGAAACGATGCGAAGTATGTATTTTGCATTTGTACACTCAATCCTGAGATATGGAATAGTCTTCTGGGGAAGCTCACCACATTGCAAAAAATTGTTGGTAATGCAAAAGAGAATCATACGAATAATATTAGGGGTGAATCAAAAACACACATGTCGTCCAATATTCAAGAAACTTAACATCTTGTCGCTCTCAGGCATTTACATTTATGAATCCATACTTTTTACAAAGAGGCTTCTAGACAGTGATTGTACCATATTCACCGTAAATGCAGACATTCATAATCACAATACCAGACAACGCAGTAACTTACACGTGACAAATGCAAACACTAAATTGTACCAGGACGGAATATCATATTCTGGCTCTAAACTATACAACAGATTACCAGACAAATTAAAAAGAATAAAAAAGCAGCATCTTTTAGATCAAAACTACTGTCCTATCTGATTGAGCACTGCTATTATTCAACTGATGAGTTTTACATCAATCAGTACAGCCATAGTATACAAAAATGGTGACAATGTAAATGTATTTAACCATAGATCCCTTAGAATAAGTGCTTATCTTAACCTGTATATATGTGTACAAACAATTTAGCTATTAAGTTATTTTAATTTGACGTGTCCAACATCTTATACATGCAAATGTATCTATGATTTCCTGGATCAATAAAAAGAAAAAAAAAGGAAAAAAAAAAGAAGGAAAAAAAAAAAGAAAGAAGAAAAAAGTAATATCGCGGTAACGTGCATTAAAGTCTCGGTGCAAATACATAACAGACGGCGGATAGTGTTTCAGGGCAATAAAGAGCTTGCATAAGCAGTTAACGATACCGCGGCTTGTTTACACAAAGAAACTGATAGGCGGCTAGCGTTCACAAAGAGCCGACAATTAACGATAGCGCCGATAAGCAAGGTACGGATAGCTTACAGAGGTGAAAGACTTGCCGGCAGAGATAGGATTTCACGTTTGGAAGGTTCTGGTGATATCGTGATTGACAGAGAAAAGTTGTTTCTTCTTCGTACGAGAAACCTCTCGAATTTATGAATGAGATATATAAGAGTTTGTGACACGCCAGTCGTAAGTCGTAAAACAGTGTAAAGACAAGTAAACACAGAGAGTAGTAAACAGAAGATTGTGTTGTATATGTGATGTAATGTTGTTACGTGAGAATTGAACAGTGCACTCCACGGAAATAAAGAACATTTAGAATTTCGGCAAATTCGACTTTTAATTCTACGAACCCACAAAGCCACAGTATAAATAAACTGATTAATCGGCTATAGCGGATCATTTTTGGTGATTTAACCATGAAATAAATCCTGAAGTTAAATTATTAAAACAATTAAATGGTCCGATAGATTTAATGGTTTTGGAAAATATATTTATTTTAACAAATAAACATCGCGTAATGAATTTTGAAATACCGGCAGTTGATTCTGTTTTTAGGTTTGTTTTGTTTTCAGATTTTGGTAATACTGAAAAAAAAACATAATAACCTGTGATAGTATCCTTGACGACGAAGTGTGTTGACTGAAGATGTGAAAGAATGTGCGTGAAATCGGTCACATTAATTAATAAGAAAAAATTACATCATTTTCCTAGGATAAGTAAAGTTTTGTTGCAAAGAGTTGTATTTCTGTAACATAAAAGTTATTTTATACTACAGTGCCTTACTTTCACTGGTACGTTTTTCAGCCGGTGGGTGGTTAGTGCTGCAGCTAAAGGCAGCTGCCATCGAAGTAGGCTGGCTGGTTGGCCACCAGTGAAAAATAAGGTACCTTTTTTTCTTTTTTTGTAATTTACTTCCTTTAACTGTTTTTTATATCAGACGATGAATGGAATGGGTGGAATAATGCTCAAATGGGCCAAGAGTCCATAGTGCTTAGAGTTACCCGACATTTGTCTTTTAGTATAAGGGAAAACCCCAGAAAACCTTATCCAGGTAACTCACCCTGACCGAGATTCGAACTCGGGACTTCTTGAACGTGAGGCAGACATGCTACCACCACGCTACCGAGGCGGGCAATAAGGCACTATTAGACTTTCATAATAAATGTTGTCTTTTTAAAAATTATACCATGGTACTTTGATTAGGGAGCACAATAATAACTGAATACCTGTTACTTTTTACCTTATCTTAGAGGAAGTAGGGACACAAAAAAATCTAATCAAAACAAGAAGAGCAGATTTTTATTATATAGTCTGAGCAGTGTACACAATATAAAATGATTACCTTCAGTACAAAAGTTATTTATTGTTCAGGAACACTGTAACATCTTGAACGTTTGATAGTATTGTAACGCGGGCGCTGGAGCACCCTGTAAAGCAGCTGGCAACGGAAGGCAGGGGGAGGACCGCGTTAGCCACACCTCCCCCTCGTTTGTCTTGTAGCGGTGACAGGCAGTGGTTGGGAGGAAAAACATCAGTGGGCCGTCTGTTTCTGTCCACCTGGTTCCAGAAATTACGTAATCTGGAACATTCTCCTGGTCACTAGAAACCGGCGATATTCCTATATAAAGAAGGTTACAGACAGACGAAGTGAAGTTGTTGGTCAATCAGTTGGTTAGTGTGTGTGAGTGAGGACAGTTCTTGGTGTAAGAAGGCAATGTTAGTCAGTGACGTGTTAATGTACGAGAAGATTGTGCAACGAAAGACTGTACGTAACTGTGAAGGTGTACCGGAGTTTATGTAATCGCGAGTACAAGTGAAGTTGTAACTGACGAACTGGTAAATTGTAATTGTGTGCAGCAAGTAATTTTGTGTAATTGGCAAGTGTTAAACTGTAAGTCGGTGGAAATAAAGAACACTGTTGAGTGGTGTAATTGGACTTTTTATTTCACGAACCCACAAAGTCACACTGGTGTCAGGAAGCGGGAAAACAACATCACCGAACATTACAACCATGGACGCGGCATTGGAAAATTTTTTGGAGAAGATGATGGAAATGAAGGCCGAACTAATCGGGAAGATGGAAGAAATGCGGACCGAATTAACAGAGAAGCTGGAGACTAGAAATAACCTGGCCGCGGAACTGAAACTGATCAGGACGGCTAGGGACAACATCGCCGAGAAGATGGAACAAATGAAGGCCGAGTTAACCACGGAAATGAGAGCAGCGAACCACGGTCTGGCTACCGAAATGAAGGTGGCGAACGAGGCTCTCGCCGCCAAGTTTGAGGAACGGTTGGCCGGCGTGGGGGATGACGTCACGAACCTGGGCACGCGGAAGGGTCAAGTAGACGACCGCCTTAATGATTTAGAGGAAAAGGCCGACAACATCGCAAAACCCCTCACCCGCCTGACGGAGGAAAACCGGCCTTATGTGTGGACGGAGGACGCCGAAGACGCTTTCCAGCACCCGAAGGGGACCCTGTGCAGTGCTTCAATTTTGGGTTTCCCACAACCGGGTGGCGCCTTCATTGTGGACACCGACGCCAGCGACCATTGCATTGGAGGTGTCCTATCGCAGATCCAGGACGGCCACGAGCGCACAAGAGTGGAAGAGGAGGAGCGTGCCGCAGCAGTCCGAGTAGTTGTGGCAGTGCCTGCTGAAGGCTGGGATAGCGCAGGCCTGAGGAGGGAGCAGCTGGCGGACGCAGACTTGGGGCCACTCTTGAGGGAAGTGGACGCAGGGACGAGACCGACCTGGGAGGACATCGCACCGAGGAGCGCCACCTACAAGTCGCACTGGGTCCAATGGGACTCGTTGAAGACCAGAGAGGGCGTGCTGTTCCGGGTATGGGAGTCACCCGATGGGAAGGCGCAGAGAGGACAGTTGGTACTTCCCCGAAGCAAGGTCCCGGAAGTCTTGGAGGAAGTGCACGCCGGTACTTCAGGAGGACACCTGGGAGCGAACCGAATGATTCACAAACTACGGCAGCGCTACTTCTGGCTCAGACTCCGGGCAGATGCTGGTGGTACACCTGGACCGCCTCGCACGCTACGATGGGGCTGTTCGGGGCGAACAGCTTTGAGGAGGGAGCAGTGTAACGCGGGCGCTGGAGCACCCTGTAAAGCAGCTGGCAACGGAAGGCAGGGGGAGGACCGCGTTAGCCACACCTCCCCCTCGTTTGTCTTGTAGCGGTGACAGGCAGTGGTTGGGAGGAAAAACATCAGTGGGCCGTCTGTTTCTGTCCACCTGGTTCCAGAAATTACGTAATCTGGAACATTCTCCTGGTCACTAAAAACCGGCGATATTCCTATATAAAGAAGGTTACAGACAGACGAAGTGAAGTTGTTGGTCAATCAGTTGGTTAGTGTGTGTGAGTGAGGACAGTTCTTGGTGTAAGAAGGCAATGTTAGTCAGTGACGTGTTAATGTACGAGAAGATTGTGCAACGAAAGACTGTACGTAACTGTGAAGGTGTACCGGAGTTTATGTAATCGCGAGTACAAGTGAAGTTGTAACGGACGAACTGGTAAATTGTAATTGTGTGCAGCAAGTAATTTTGTGTAATTGGCAAGTGTTAAACTGTAAGTCGGTGGAAATAAAGAACACTGTTGAGTGGTGTAATTGGACTTTTTATTTCACGAACCCACAAAGTCACAGTATTTTATAAAGTTCAGTTCTTATTGTACTTATTATTCAAAAGAGATTTCAACTTAAATTGTTCTAAAATGCCTAAATGTAATATAGTGTACAGTATCAATTATGTGTACAATATTGTCGCGAACCCATTATTTACGATAGTGCGGCTTGTGTACACAAAGAGCCTGAAGATAAAGATAGCCCAGAGATAAAATGCTAGCAGACACAGATAAGGTTACCCATCTAGAACATTCTTATTTTATCTGGTGACGTGTGGCAGAACATTCGATTTCTTGATTGTTGCAGAACAATCTCGAATTATCAATGAGGTATATATAAGAGATTGTGACATGCCAGCGGAGAGTCGTAAACAGGAGTAAACAGCGGTAGAGGTTGTTTACAATAAATGGAGCATTAACTATTAGTTTGACTCAAAATTATATTAATTTTGTGCTTCATTGTATCATAGTCCTTACACATTGAAATATAATTTGGCAATCAAGCCCATTATGGACACTACAAATGCAACCGACAAACTGTATAAACATTTATGTTGTGTAACTAAACACAGTACTTGCATACATGTTTTACAAAAATTGCACGCAAGAGACTACTGTTGAAGTATTTGGATTCTTAAGAATGTTTTTCAGATATTTTAATGAATCCAAGCGGTAGTATTACCTTCTGTGAGAAATTCAAAATTAATTAGTGCTGATCATACTTCGTAAATAAGCATTTAGATTACTGTATACTTTACAAGATACATTATTTTCACTATTTTGATTTCCATTCTAAAAATAAGGTTTTTTTTAATATGTTTATCTTTGGTCCACCAGAAAGTGTCCTCCCCCACGGTATATAAATTATATTATTCAAATCGATTTTGCATACTCTTGGTTTTTTTAGATTACAATATCTTTATAAACTGACGGTATTAATGTTTTATTAATGTTGTGATAATTTTATGGGGCTAGAATCATATTATAATTACTAATCCTAATGCTCCTGTATATTCAGTATACCATGTTGCATTTTCGGTAAAATTGCCATTTAAATGTTTTCCTATCTCTTCAGTGAGAGTAATTTCATCCATGTAAATAGAAATTTGAATTATTCTTCAAATACCTCCTTTAATGCCAGTCGTCAAATGGCTGGAAAGAATCTATACTGCCATAGTGGAAAATAAATGTTGCATGGGGCAGAGAAATGGGGAGTGGATGAGGCATGGGAAGAGATGGATGTTATTAACAGATCTTTCTGTAAATATATTTTGGGCTTACCGGTAGCTTCACCCAATGGCGCAGCACAATTAGAGCTGGGAAGACATTCAACAAGGGTTAAAATTGTCTCAAGGACATTGAAATATCTATACAGAATTGCTAATTCGGAAGAAAACAATATTATCAAGGAATGTTTTCTTTTGCAGATGAGAAGCAAATGGGGAGTCTTGGGCGCAAAAAGTAAGGGAACTGATGGAACAGATAGGTATGGGACATATTTGGAGAAACGAAGAGTATTATTATAGGGGCTTTTGGAAAGACGCAGAATTAAGGCTGGAAGATTTATATAGCCAAGTTATATTTACCAGTGTTAGGGAGAAAAGATCATTGAGGATATGTAGGGAAATAAAGACAGTGTGGGAGAGGGAGAAATACATAGATGTGTGTAATAAGTTAGGGTGAGAAGGATTTGCCTGGGCAATGACAGGAGTTAGAAATTTGAAAGGTATTAGATATGAAAAGGATACAGGGAAATGCCCAATGTGTGGAGAAGAGGATACAGATTGACGTAGTATGCTTGATTGCAAACAAACAAAGATATGGAGAGAACAAATTTGGCAACAAAAGTGGGACAGTTTTAGGGAGGGGGCGCAGGCACGTATTCAGAAGTCACTTTCCGGGGGGGGGGGGGGGGGGTCGAAAAATCTACGTTTAATTATTTGCTTTTAATAAGTAATTAATCAGGGATGTGTTTTTATCATGTCAGTAAAAAATAAAAACACATGTAGTATATTATATTCACATGACCTTCTCCACCCAAGCTTCTACAAATTGTTCTTAGAAAACTTTGTTTTTGTCTTGTTTTTCTTTTTCTGGATAAAATCTGCACATTGCACACTTTTTGTTCTTATACCTGGAATAAAGTGATATAAGCAGTAATCAGATATTTAAAAACCGAACCACTGATTGATGCATTTGAAGTATTAGTTCTCCTTGAATGAAAAAGGGAATAGGAACCTAGAAGTTAAAAATTACATATCTTTAAGTAATTATCTGGGAAGTCTAATCAACATTATTTGTGTTATTTAACGAGTTCTGCAGATGCTGTGCAGTAACTTTTCTTAACTTCTTAAATAACTTAATGTTTGCGTGACAATGCATAGAGACGTTAAGATGAGAAGCTTGAATAAACTTTCTCCATTTATTTTAAACTAAGTTTTATTTCAAATATTTATTAAAAGTTTCAAATGATAATTCATTTGGGGGCTCCGGACCCCCTGAACCCTCCTTAAATACGTCCCTGAGGGGGAGGTATTAATAATAAAAAATGTTATTGGTTAAAGGAGAAAATAATGTAAGAAATATAGGTGAATATCTGGGGAAAGTTAGAGAGAAATGGTTAAGATTGACGAAGAATAAATAACAATTAAGGGTTAGAAAACTAGAACGAGGGATACAAGGGAGAGGAGGGTCATTAATACACGGAAAACCAGGGGTTATGTGTATTGAGACCGAGACTAGAGGCAAGCAGGTAGAAAGGGTATGTTAAATGTGAATAAGTCAGTTTTCCATTCTGTGAAAGAAATGTTACAAATGTCAATGTGTCAATGAAATTGTATGTAGAAAAAAGATGAAAAATAAATAAAAATAATGCCAGTCAAACCCATCACTGTGTTCTACATTGTTCTTGAACATCAAGCTATCCTTTATATATAATTTATCATCAGGTTTAGGATTTTTATGTGCAAATTTCAGATAAAAAAGAGAAGGGAAAAGGTGCTCAAATAAGGTAAAACAGGGACAAAAGGTGCTGGTTTATTCAACTAATTCAGCAATTTCTCTTTCCTCTATTCTAATTTATTGAATTACAAACAAGGACATGAAATTATCACTCATCAGAAGAAGGAAAACACAGGAAGCTGTTATACTTCAAGACATTAAGCATCACTACATTTTAAAAAATAAGTCTGATTCATTAGGAGATAGACGTAGATGTAGATGCTAAAGCTTCTTTCGACATCCACAGAAACCAGTGGGGCAAATCTTGGATTAACTTGGAATGCCAATTCTACAGATGTGGTGAAATCCTCAATGTCCAGATTCTTCTGAACACTAAACTCAAGTTTGTCTGTGGCAAAGTCACTAACTGCTCCTTCACAGAAATAAAAATATCCCACTATTTTTATCAAAATGTTGTTCTTCTAATAGTTTAATTGCTGAAGTCAGGTGCCTGTAACTATGGACACAATAGTTCTGCCCGCCTCGGTAGCGTAGATGGTAGCGTGTCTGCCTCGCGTTTAAGAGGTCCCGAGTTCGAATCTCAGTAAGGGCGAGTTACCTGAATAAGGGTTTTTCCCTTATCCTTTAAGACGAATGTCGGGTAACTGTAAGCTCCATGGACCCTGAACTTATTTGAGCATCATTTCACCCAATTCATTCACCATCGGATATGACTTAACGTTGGAGGACGTAAATAACAAACAAAACAAAAATAATGGAAACTAATTGCTCTTTCACACTGGCCGTGTGTAGGCTAAAGTGTGGAAATGTAGAGTCAGACTGAAAAATTCAATGCCATAGCCAGGATTTGAACCACACATTTTCTGGTCTCATCCAGCTGCCCTAACCATTGAGCTACTATGGCCAATGTGCCGATATGACATTAAATTCTCCAACTGACTCGTATTTTTTCAGGTAAACCACTAGAAATTTTCAGTCTGACTCTATGTTTCCACACTTTAGCCTACACACTGCCAGTGTGATATAACAATTAACTTCCATTAAATGACCAAATAGTGGTTAACTATAAAGCCCGGGCCTTAAGTACTTACATGTTGTAAATCGCCATTAAGGTAGCTGTCTCATGTGTTTATGAGAACTCCTAAGTGGTTTACCGGGGAAAATACGAGTCAGTTGGACAATTTAATGTCATGTTGGCACGTTGCCCATAGTAGCTCAATGGTTAGAGCAGCTGGACGGAGACCAGAATATCCGCGTTTCAAATCCAGGCTATGGCATTGAATTTTTCAGTCTGACTCTACATTTCCACACTTTAGCCTACACACGGCCAGTGTGAAAGAACAATTAATTTCCATTAATTGACCTAATACTGGTTAACTATAAAGCCCGGGCCTTAAAGTACTTACACGTTGTAAGTTGCCATTAAGGTAGCTGTCTCATGTGTTTATGAGAACTCCCAAGTGGTTTACCGGGTAAAATACGAGTCAGTTGGAGAATTTAATGTAATGTTGGCACGTTAGCCATAGTAGCTCAATGGTTAGAGCAGCTGGACGCAGACTAGAAGATCTGTGGTTCAAATCCCGGCTATGGCATTGAAGTTTTCAGTCCGACTCTACATTTCTACAAAAACTATATAGTTCTATCTGTAAATTATGTATTTTCTCTGCTAACAGAAGTTGCTGTTCCTTGGAAATTGCACCTGCAATTGCACCTCCAAAGAAAGCACTAACTCCTTAATTTTGTCAAAATTCTCACACAACATAGTATAGCACAATCAATCCAAGATACCCTGCGAGTAATGACTGGGAAATATGGAAGGGACAGGCCAGTGGTTTCCTTGTAGACCAGAACATGATTTGGAGCTTTCAGCAGAATCTTCCTCAGGGCAGAGATGAACTGACTTGCTATGCCAAATTCGTTCCTTATGGCTTTACAAACCCTCTAAGGTTCTATCCACAAAGATTCCACATTGCAATCAGACACTTTCTCATCGATTCTTTTGTATGGTTTCTTGGTAAACAGGCTCCATGTAGTTTTCTCTTAAAGTACTTTCATTCGGCATTGACATCTTTGTGTACTTTTCAAGAAATCCCTTGTAGGCAGGATGGTTCACCTTGTTGAGAAGAATTCCTGCTTGTGTAAGAGCTGCACGCAACTCAATGTTGATTTCCTTAAAATTTTGTCTTTCTGAAGAACTTTGTTGAAACACATTTCGTAATAGAAACTGCCGCGATTTATTTGCCTGAAGAGTCTTGTTCATTTGATGCTTAGAGACGGAAATGTGCTGTTTGATGCGATCTCACTAGTGTTTTTCATCTAACGAAAATCCTGAATAACAAATAGTACATTGAATAACGGTTCCATCTGTCTATGAGATCTTCTTTGAATTCCTGAGCCGAAGAATAAATCAAGCACTGGACACCTTTGGCATGATAAAATCTTCTAATATAGTCGTTTAGCAATATAACAAAGGAGTAACATCAGTTCACTTGCCAACTCAATGTGACTGTTACACAACCCTTTCACTTGCTGTCCACATTTATATAACACTGTGACTATTACCATATGGTTCTCACTAATGCTGGAACTGTAGTCTACGTAATTTCTAGTAGCTTCGAGCAGAACACAAAGTAAATTCTTGGAACTATGCATGTACGGTTACTGCTGTCTCTGTCTTACATTAGAATCCGTGTGGACAGATGATGGCTGTCACAGTAACAAACTCACATTCATGAACAGTAGGCCACTAATTTTGATGAAATTAAAAGGATAGAATGATGTACAGACGCGCGCAAATGTTTTGCGATGCGTGCAAGACTGACCTACAGGAGGGAGGCGTGTTTTTTATCAGTTAGTTGCGCCAGGATAGTTCAGTTTCTGTATACTTGACCAGCGAGTTCGGCGCACAGGTATTTAAGCCTCAATGGAAAATAAAACAGTTTTGACACATGAAATGTAGGTGGTTTTATATAACTCTCTAGTATCAACTTAGATATTTATCGATCCTTTTTTAAATGACGTTATTTCTTCTCTCTCCCTCACTCGCACACATTCAACCATTTTATTCTCCCTTTCTTCTATTTAAATACATTTGCGATGCTCAAAGTGGTAGTTTTGCCTGGAAAGAAACACTTCTACCTTTCATAGGTTAGCGATAGTTCATACAATATTACATTTCGTGGTATTTAAAATTAAGTGTATCTTGTTCCGAAAATAAATACATTAATTATTCCGTTTGTTACAGTTCTCAGGAACAGCTTATATGAACATATTTCTAAAATTAATATAGCCACAGAATTAAAAAAACAATATATTATTATTACTACTATTATTAATATTACTATTATTATTGCTGTGTAAACTGCTTAAAGACAGGATTATACGTTATTACATTCGTCTCCCACCTTATGTGGCCGCTGGACGAGAACGTGGTTAGTGTTGATTAGCAGGTTAACCTGACCTTTCCTCTCACCAGGCTAACCTAACTGATCATAGACATTTGCTCCCCTTGCTTCTGCAACCCCCTCGTCCATCGGAATATTTTTGTACGTCTGTGTACAATGACTCATTATCGTAGGCTGCTTTAAAGCAGTAAAGCAAGAGAAAGTGGATTTGTCATACACAATTATTTTCTGTTGTTGTAGATGTGCTTTCAACTCCCACACAGTATTTACTGAAAGGCTTACTCCTCACACGTTCACAGCAAGCTGAGCAGATGTTAATTAAAAGTAAGTATTTTATATTGATTAAAAGCATATAGAGTAAACTGGAAGGAAACTTAAAAGAAGAAAGGGGGCAAAAGGTGTTTTGGGCATGGTTGGGGAAAAAGGGATAAAGGTAACCAGAAGGGGAAAAGGATGCATGAAAAAATGTCTGTTTTGGCAAGTGGGAACAAAACTTCTCACTGTAGTATCTTACCGAAGAGCTTAAATTTACCCTAAGAAAAAAAGCTCAGCACCTAAAAATCCTAAACCTGCAATTATCAGCCTTCTTATGTCATTACTCATCATATATAACTGTTCAGTTGGCTCTTCAATGCATGCTTCCATCCCACTCCTGGATGCCATGTAACCTTTACTCCCACTGACCATTTGCTGTCTGGCTGGTATGTGGCAACTGTCAATGAAGAGTCTTTACTTATTCAAGACAATGAAATGCTGAACCAGTTTTACTTATGCCATCTATGAAGACCCACAAACTATTTGCTGAAAAAATCTGATGCAAATTTACTGTTTACATGTATGAGCCTTGTGTGGTCTTTTACCATCATGGATTAATTTAGGCTCTTTCAAGTTTGATATCAGTGTAAAGCTCTTGTCACAAATTTCACAAGTGTGAGGCTTTTAATCCTCATAGATTAATCTGTGCTCTTTCAGAGCTGACATCAGAGTGAAATTCTTGCTACAAATTTCACAAGTATGTGGCCTTTTACCCTCATGGAGTAATTTATTATGCCTTTTCATGTTAGATACCATAGTAAAGTTCTTGTCACAAATTTCACAAGAGTGTTCCTTTACCTTATGGATTAATTTATGTTTTTCCATTTAGATGCCACCATAAAGCTGCTGTCACAAGTTTCACAAATGTGAGATGTTTTTTGCCTTCATGAAATAATTTATGATCACTCAGTATTGCAGCCAAGTAAAACTCTTGTTATAAACTGTACAAGTGTGTAGAGTAGCTACAAAATAAGAATGAACATGGGTAGAGCCAATATGGTTATTGTACTATCTTGGCATTGCCAGTTCCATGGCCAGCGGGCGACAGAGATGGAAGATATATCTGTCTTTGTCTAACCGAATCCACCTATCCACCTAGCAAGTATCATACAGATGCTGAGATGTACAGTGATACAGATGCTAACAGAGACATTTGCTTAATATTTCAGCATGTGTATGAGAACACATACAATGATTATGGCATGGTAGCATAATCTGAACCTTAAAACCTTGAGCTGGAGAACAGTTCGCTTATATAGCTATCGTTCTTATGCACACAAAACAAAATGATCCAAATTAGATGCACTCTACAAAAGGTGTTTGCTACAGTGAAACAAAATAGTGACATTTAAACGATTTGTGAACACAGTTTCTATTTTAATGATGCCATATGTGTATACTGCCTGTAATGGACTTGAAACCAATTTTTGTTTCATTAAAATACTTAATAAATACAGAAGATATGAATGTGTATTTATGAAGCATTTTTACACCATGAATTTCATGTACTAGTGTTACGCATTGTGTGCAGAAATTTTAGTCTTGCAGCAACAATATCACTTCTTTTAAGCAGAAATTTGTGACCATCATTGGTTCACCTATATTTGAACCCAAGAGATTTCAAAATATTATATATAGAAGATACAGAATCCGTATATTCTATTTTCCCCTTCATTAAATTTGTCAACCTTTTGGCAGTTGGATATTCACCCTTATCATATAAATCATAAATTGTCGTATGTAAAACATAATTTTGAAAATTATCTAAGTTGGTAGCACGTTTTTTAGCTGCTCGATGTTTCCCTGGAGATCTAAATAGGGAAACTTCTCCTAATTTGGTAAACAGTTTGCCTTCTTTAACAATGTTCGTCACAGTATGAGCACTCATGTGACAAGCTTGTAATATTAATTCTCGACTCTGAGCGATATTTGTACTTTCAAAAATGTCTTTAATTGACAACTGTTTGGAAAAGGAATATACATTAACAAGAATCTTTATAGCCTGCTTATGTAAAATCTTACAAGTTGTTTCGCAGTTACTACTAGATGCACCAGTACTAGGCTTGCTAAGCGGTATATTTACTAACTTTAAAAAGCTCATGTGCACTCTTAAAAGATCACCACTTTACTGAATGCAGGGTACAAAATGCAACTGCAGCGTAGCACGGTGTGCTTTTCTGACAATTAATGATTCTTTTCTTTCTAGTCAGGCGTTTTATCTTTCCATAGCTCTGAAACCAGATGTGTTACAAACATGGGGTCTGGACAGTCATCCTCAAAAAAAGAAAACTCTGTAACATGAGAAAAACAAAGTAATTCTGTAATTAGTATCTTTAGAGTGTGCAAATAAATTAGTCATAGGTTTGGCAAATCGAGCCAGTAATGCTTGCTTAACTGTACAACGTTGCATGCACCGCATTGGCTAGCAGCGATAGAACAACCATGCCTAGCCCCGTCTTATGTTCATTCCTAGCTTAGTCTCTTAATCTCATGAGTTAATTTGTGCCTATTTACTTGACCTATTTGAGTAAAGCTCTTATTACAAATGTCGCATGTGTATGGTCTTTTGCCCTCGTGTATTAATTTATGCCGTCTTAAACTTCCTACATGAGTAAAGCTCATCTTGCAAATTTCACATGTGTATGGTCTTTTTCTCTCATGGATTAACTTGTGCTGGTTCAGGGTTTTTGCCAGAATAAAACTCTTGCCACAAATTTCACAAACGTGAGGTCTTCTACCATCATGGCTAAATCTGTGCTTTCGCAGGGTTGATGAGTCAGTAAAACTCTTGTTACAAACAGCACAAACATGTGGTCTTTTACCCTCATGGATTAATTTATGCACTTTTAAAGTTGACATCACAGTGAAACTCTTGTTACAAACTTCACAAGTATGTGGTTTTGTGCCCTCATGTATTAATTTATGCCTTTTCATGTCAGATGCCTGAATGAAGCTCTTGTCACAAATGTCACAAGTTGGAGGCTTTTTACCCTTATGGATTAATTTATGCTTTTTCATCTCAAATGCCAGCATAAAGCTCTGGTCACAAATGTCACAAAAGTGAGGTCTTTTAGCTTCATGGATTAATTTGTGCCTTTTCAGAGATGATTTCTGAGTAAAACTCTTGTTACAAACTTCACAAGTATGTGGTTTTGTACCCTCATGGATTAATTCATGCCTTTTCATGTCAAATGCATAAGTAAAGTTTTTGTCACAAATTTCACAAGTGTATGCCTTTGTATCCTCATGAATTAATTTATGCCTTTTCAACTTAGATGTCTGAGTAAAGCTCTTCTCACAAATGTCACAAGTCGGAGGCTTTTTTATTTCAGCTTGCTCAAGAATCTGTTGCTGATTTGAGTTCAACAAGTTTGTCTCTGTAATATCTGAATCACTGTTTTCCCAGTTGTTTTTTCTTGAACTTTTACAGAAGGCACTCTTACTGTTTCTGCACAATGATTCTGAATGCAACCTGAAACAGTAGAAGATATATCAGTATTCATGCACAAGAATAAGAAAGAAAAACTATTTTTGGAAGATTTTTATTGTAACTTTTAATAACTTGAGTCTGTAGATAGTAAATGGGATGCTGAAAACACAGAGAATTTTATTTGTCTTATGAAAATGAGGGGAGATCCTGGATACTGGAGAAGAGGGAGGTGGAAAGGTTTATCCAGCAGGCAGCTCACCCCACTCAAGATTGCAAACTTGAGCTTTTGGTATACAAGGAACATTCTTCCACCCTCTCTTTCATTATGGAGATGGATACAAGATAAGAATATTAAGGAATTTAATGGGAACAGATATTACCATCTTTAAGTTCTCAGTGAATTTTTACTGACTAATCCAAGTTAATTTGAATAAAATAATGAATATTCTTTAGCTTGGTGTATGAAGTGAAATTCTTTCAACAGTATCTAATCCTAAAAATAGTAAAACAATACTTCTTGAACTTAGACCTAATGATAAATGTAAATAAGACATGCTGAATAAAGTTTGAACTTAAGAAGTGTTCAACAAATATAAAAATTACTGTTGACAATGAAATTATTCCAGAGACATGCTAAACAGACTTTTTGGGGGTAGTAATGTATAAACACCTAGGGTGGAAGCAACACATAGAACATATAATAAAAATAAATAAATAAAGGTGAATACATAATGAAACAAGTTAGACAAACTATGGATAATATAATCTTAAAACAAGTGTATTATGCATTTACCTATTCACATATAAAATATGGGATATTTCGAGATTTAACTGTATTGGAACACCACAGTGAAGCGAAAAATTATTAAATTTTAGATGAGTCGTATTTCTTACACATCTGCTTCACTTTCGTATAGTGAAGCAGATGTGTAAGAAATACGACTCATCTAAAATTTAATATGGGATATTTACTTAACTTGGTTAGCAAGCTGTATTGATCTTTGGTTCTTAATTTGACAGATTTCCATTTTTAAGGCCATTTCCATTTCTCTCATGCTGATTGCACACAACACTGCTTTTTCTTTTTTTTATTATTACTTTTTCATTCATTAAGTTAGGATTTTTAGAACTCCAATAACAGTTATTTTGTGAAAGCTGTGAAAGCAGTTCCATAAGGATTTCCATTTTAAAGTAGTTACGTTTCTTTGACACAATTTTCTATATTCACGCCATCTTCTGACCTGGCATTTAATTTACTGAAAACAGTCTTTTTTCGGTAATGTGAATTGTGATTGTGTTTTGTATTTGTTTATAGTTGTGTTATATCCAGTATTTGCAACAGTTACTGGGAGCGGAGAATTAAGGAGGCTTTGGTGATTTCCTCTGAAAGGAGCACGCTTAATCATGATGCTGGATTTCAGTTCAGCTCCTCTTGGAAACCGGCCTTAAAATGGAAATCTGTCAAATTAAGAAGCAAAGATCAATACAGCTTGATAACCATGTAGTTACATTTCTTTGACCCAATTTTTTATACTCACGCCATCTCCTGACCTGGCATTTAATTTATTGAAAACAGTCTTTTGTTCAGCAATGCAAATTTTGATAGTGTTTTGTCTTTGTTTATAATTGTGTTATATCCAGTATTTTATTTGTGGTTATAACATTTTATAAATATCCTGATGATGGGAGAGGTACACACTCCCGAAACATTGATATCTAATCATCTTTTCACCTGGCTGGCTGATCGAGAAGAAAGTGAGCACATTCGTCGCCAGAAAAGCTTCAGGTCTTGTTAAACAATGTACATATTAGTTTCTAAGTAATGTATATAGTAGATTTTTAGGTATTATTTTTTATGTTTTCTTATAAAATTATGCATCCTCTGTATGAAACATAAGGGATTAATAAATTGAATTGAATCTTTTATTTTCTCTTTAAAATGTATTTTAACATATGTAACTATATTTAGAAAACATGTTTTAATTTGAAATAATATATACAATTGTACGGCATTAGTTGTACATAGTTAAGGAACCTTTATCCCGGCAGTTTTCATGGAGTGTAGTCCCCCAGTAAAGCTGGCTGCTCTGTCAGCAGTGGGGGTCATAAGAAGTATGCAGTAAACACAATAAAATGCAGTACAATTTTCCTGTAATTAATAATACACCTAACAAAAACAATAATTGGAACTCAATCTCTTCATCCTTCAAAATTTCTGGTATCTGCATAGGAAATTATCCAGTTACCTCACAAATTGCAGATTTCCTGACAAATATTATTTATAATTCCATAGAAAATGAAGCTAGCTAAAGTGAAGCAACAAATACAAATACAAATATTTGCTACAAAGTACACAAATAAAAAATATTTGTTACTTATAATTCACTTATCTTAAGAAGTTGATGTTAAAACTTCTTTCTTCTTTTTTAAATCGATTTCGAAGGCATTTTGCATTCATCTTCAGTGAAAATAAACTCCGTTGTTAAGGGGAGGCATCTGTGAAAAATGCTAAAATCCAGAGTTTACATCAGAACTGCTTGAAATTTTGTCATTAGGTGGGGTATAGGGAATCTATTTAAGCTTTCAAAATTCATATTTCTATCTTAAAGAGCTTTTTTAAAAAAAAATATTTTGTGCTTTTTATGGTATGATTTTTGTATGTTATATAAAAAGTCCCAGGTCATACAGTTTTTCTTTTAGAAACTTTAAATTTTAGATTCAGGTTTCTCTGTACATCAGTTATAAAAGTTGCTATACTTTTAAAGTGTGTATAAAGTATTTTTGGAGAAAAAAATTTTATGTGTGAATATATTAAATTTTTCTTAATTTTTTTTGCAATTTTGAGATTTAAAATTCATTAATAAATAAACTATTCAATTTAAATAAACAAAAATACCAACTTTTATTAAACATTTATTTAGGAATATGTATGCAAAGTTTAATACAAATTCGTTGAGAATTGCAGATGTTGGAGCATTTTGAAGATACAAAAATGTTCAAAAATTGAAAGTGGAGAAAAATGAATTTAAAGATTTAGATTGAAATTACACTACTTTCTTTACTTTGAAAACTCCATGCATCATATGCAGGCCCTACAGCTATCTTATTCCTTCTTTCTCTTTAATTTGGTTTCCTTTGGCCCTTTTTTTATAATTTTCTATCTACAATAGTTTTTACCAAAAAAATGATATTTTAATTTTTTTCTGCAATTTCCTTACATTCTTTACATTCTCTACAATTTTTGTTATATATGATTGGAACTTTGGATTCTGGTTCCTTTAGATAATAGTTACAAAACTATATATGTATATACTCATTTGCCCATGTCTAATGGTTCTGGAGGAGAAAATTTAAGGAATATGATAGAATTTTCTTGAAGTTTTGTCAGTTTTCTTTTTTCAATACCAATCATTATTAATTTTTTCATATACAGTCATACTGATGCCAATTTTTATAGAAAACTTATCTAGGAATATACATATATGCAAAACTTAAAGAAATTCATTGAAAACTTTAGTGTCTGGACTGTAAGGAGTATTAAAAATGCTAAAAGTTGGACATGAAAAAAAATCTAGTTAGAAGCTCTAAATATAAACAACATTTTTTTTTCTATGTTTCTAAACCCTCCTGCACTATATGAAGACCACTCAGCTAGTTTATTAACCTCTTCTTCTTTTAATTTAGTCACCTTTAACTGCTGCTTGGCAGATTTATATTTGCCCAATGAACTCTGAGCACTTTGTTTTAGCTTTCACCTATCCCTAATGCTGTTAATTTTCTTGCTAGCAGGACTTACTTTGCTTGCTGCAACTTTTGCCTTAACTTTCAGTCTATCTTTATAACCCATATTAAATTCACTAACAGCTGCAATCACTGCAATTTTCAATTTCTTTCTTAATACAAAAACTTCTTTGTGACATTTACTCCATGGAAAATTTCATTAGCATTCTGTGCTTCTCCTTTAATGCAACTTTCCCGTAGAATAGTACTAACTAATCCTTTATTTTTGTCTATGAAATGGAAATTGTAAGTAGAATAGTTCATGCAATTCATACCCATGGTCATACAAAACTTCTGCTTAGAAATATGACTCTTCCCAATGCCCAGAAATACATCAACCATTCTTCTATTTACATCAAAAGGTGACCTACTAGATTCACTGTTAACTCTTGGGCTATAATATGTTTTCACTTAACATTTACCTCAAGCAGAGCATTCTAGTATCATTACTTACTATTATGGCTAGAAAACCATATATAACATTATATTTTGCTTCGAAATAGCCACTGTACTCCTAATCTAAGCTGGTATGAATCATATACCTACTGTTGCAACAAGAAAGCACTACAATGTTAAATCAGGCTTTATTCCTATTCTTCACAACAATAATTTAATATAAGCTGCTATCTACAGTTTTCACTTGCATGTAAACCATATTTCACAAACACTACATGCCAGTGGAAATGTTTGTTTACTTTCAAAAGTAGTAAGTGGGAAATAATATATAGAAAATGGTAGCGGACAAGTTCAGTAGCTTCCACAAATATCCACAAGATGTCTCTGCACATTACCACAGTTACAGAATCAAACCGCATAGTTTAAACGTGAGAATTTCATCAATTTCTTTGCAACACACTAGAAAAAGCAATATAAATGGCCACGCCCTCCCACACATGGGCATTTAAATAATGGCGTAGTGGCTGTTTAAATGGTGCTAGGTCCTAACTGACGGCAGATTCTGAAACTACAATGTTTAAACATAACTTTAATGCAAAAAACGGAAAATATCGGTTTTTGTCATTTTTGACGAAATTTCACCGATGCCTCCCCTTAAGGAAATCTCGGTTACTATGGTTTCTTTTGCTATGTCACGTTCCCAGCTCCACCAACATCCGAAGACGAAACAAACCTAAAAACAGAATCAGTTGCCGGTATGTCAAAATTCATTACGCGATGCTTATTTTTTAAAATAAATATTTTTTCCCACACTATCAAATCTATGGGAACACTTGTTTTAATAATTTAACTTCGTTATTTAAAGGAAAACATAGTAACCGAGATTTCCTTAACAACAGAGTTTATTTTCACTGAAGATGAATGCAAAATGCCTTCGAAATCGATTTGAAAAAGAATGAAGTTTTAACATCAACTTCTTAAGATAAGTGGATTATTATTTTTATTTGTGTAATATTTATTACTCCACTGTAACTAGCTTCAATTTTTCTGTGTAATTTGCTACAAATGCTTCACTTATCTTAAGAAATTGGTGTTAATACTTCTTTCTATCTAATGCAGATTGATTTCACAAACAATTCGTTTGTGTCTTCAGTCCACACACTTCGTCATCAAGGATACAGATTACTATGATATTATGTTTCTTCAGTATTGCCAAAATCTGAAAACGAAACAAACCTAAAAACACAATCAACTGCTGGTATTTCAAAATTCATTACGCGATGTTTATTTTTTAAAATAAATATCTTTTCCCAAACTATTAAATCTATCGGACCATTTAATTGTTTTAATAATTTAACTTCAGGATTTTTGGTCATTTAACCATGAAATAAATTCTGAAGTTAGATTATTAAAACAATTAAATGGTCCGATAGATTTAATAGTTTGGGAAATTATAAGTTCATTCTAAGTGTGTGGATTAGTTTTGTACACTTTTTCTTTTAATAGTCTACAAGGATAAAAACAGCAGGGAGTTAAATTAGAGCAATGAAGGGGCCTGGACATTGTTAGTGATAGCTATCTTGAAATATGTCATGAATTTCCTACAGTGAGAAGTTATGTGTATGTACCATTGCACAGTTCTGCTGGAAGGTCATGAAAGCACATTCTCTTTAATTTAATTGGGTCATAAAAAGCCTGCAATATGGTTTGCACATACCTTTCATTGCATTTCCTCTGAAAAAATGGGACTTATCTCTCATGCTAATTGCACACAACACTGCTTTTTCTTTTTTTATTATTACTTTTTCGTTCATTAATTTAGGCTTCTTAGAACTCCAATAATAGTTATTTTGAGAATGCTGTGAAAGCAGTTTCAACATTTTCTTGCTTAACTTATATGAGTAATTTACTTTTCTTTTTAAGTGTTTATGTCACGCAAGTTTAAAATAGCTTACATTACAAACCATACTTTATTTCCTGTTGTCTGCACCGCCAACAGAGCAGCCAGTGATCATTTACCCAATATAAAGAAAGAGAGGTTCTAACTGCATAAAGGTAGTGTATCATATAATACAAGGGGCAATCAAATATTAACAGGCCTTTGTTTACTGTGCATGCATAGAGTGCCATATGGGTTTGAGGCTTTTACAGCACATGCAGTGAGGTCCCTGGAAGGGGACAGTGGCCTTGGGAACTCGTTTGGCTCTGTCCCTCAGTTACTGCCAAGATGTCTGAGAGAGATTTGCATCCAGCTGTTGCACGAGTAATAATCAACTTTCTTGTCAATGAAAATGTCGGTGCAGCTGAAATTCACCATCGGTTACTCCCACAGTTTGGGGAAAGAACCCTTTCATGGTCCAAAGTTAAACATTGGTGCCATGAGTTTAATGAAGGATGCGAATTTGGCCAGTGTTCTGGAATTCGAATGGTGTCCTCATTGACTTCCTCGAACAACAGGGACAACGACAACGGACCATTAATGCTGCCTATTACTGTGACCTTCTCAGTCAAATTTGAGTTGCTTTCCGGACAAAACGTCGCAATAGCCCCTTCAGAAACGTGTTGATTCTGCAGGATAATGCCAGACCACACACTGCAGCAACAACACAGCAAAAATTGGCCAAAATGCACTGGACTGCCCTTCCACATTCACCCTACAGCCCAGACCACTTCTTCATGTTTGTTCCACTCAAAGAAGCTCTTGGAGGACATCGTTTCACAACCAATGAGGAGGTGAAAGACTTTGTGCGCAACTGGCTTTGCACATGTCCTCGTACTTTCTTTGAAACTGGCATTAAAAAACTGCCTGTCCGCTGGAACAAATGTATAGAAAAGATTGGGTGAATATGTAGAAAAGTAAGAAAAATGTTAATTTCAATTATTCTTCATGAATAAATGTTCTGGAACGAAAGGCCTGTTTATATTTGATTGCCCTAATACAATTGCGGCAAATTAGCCAAGTGAAGTTACATGTTTGCATATTCACTTATTCATTTTGTTCTTGTGCATAGTTTGATGTGATAGGGATTGCACGCCTTTTCACATAGTCTACATTCACAGTCCATATTTGGCTCGTGATAGTTATTGTCCTTGCATATCAAATGGTTGGAATCTGTGGACTACCAACCTGATGATAACGTGCCTCATTTCAATATTTTCCTATGTTCATCCACGGTCCATCACGACTCCTGTGCACTAGAATTCTGTTTTTAATTCTTCTCTTTTCCTCTTCAGTGTTACTAGGAGATTCTGTGATTCATGCTTAGTAGCAGCCGCTTGTCTTAAGGTCCTCTATGAAGAATGTTTCCCTCGCCAGCAAGAGTGCAAGTCTTGATTTTGTTGTATTTGGCAACCCTAGTACTTTCTTTAGGTATCTGATGTTTACACTTTCCAGGATGAATAGATTTTTCATTACACAAATATAAATATTTATTAATGAATCTCCACTTATCTTAAGAAGTTGATGTTAATACATCTTTCTTCTTTCTAAGATCGATTTCGAAGGCACATCGCATTTGTCTTCAGTCCAATCAATATGAGTAGGTTTCCTATAAATACCAAAATATAATTTGTTATTATTTTCAAATCTAGAAAAGGAATAAATACATTAATTTCAGTTTCTAATGTGAATTTTATTGATAATTACATAAAAAATAAGAGTTTTAAACCTTTTTCACATAAATTTGCTGTTTTTAATAGTTTTGATTTATAGATTAATAAATATACCCCTGAACAAAGAGGAATTTAATAAAGAATGTAAACATATTAATACTGCTTTAATTAATGGTTTTAATAAAGATTTTATACAACAGAAGAGTGAAGAGGGAATTAAATTCAAACACATGGACAAGTCGGCCGTAGCATACCACTTTTGGTTTGAGAATCATAACATAAAACAAGAAATAGAACTGATCAAACAGGCAAAGAAACCTCTAGAACTTCAGATTTGGGAAAACATATTTATTACAAAGAAACAGGACCTCTTGATGAATTTTGAAATTCCCGCCGTAGATGATGTCATCAAACTTACCAAAACATTAGATGGCAGCATGACACCAAGCCAGATGCAGACACCGGATGCATCATCAGTCAACCACAGAACTGAGGATAGGAAAGAAGTTCCTAGGAACTAGTCTTCATTAAAAAAAATTGTAAGTGGAGAAAAGTATATACAAGATTGACTCATTTGCCTAATTTTAGAAACAGTGTCCTGCTGATCAGTAAATGTGTATATAAAAATACAATTTGGTACTTTCATTTTATTAATTTTTTTCTTACCTTTCACTTGGCTTTTATGCCTCAACATTTTCTGTTAGAATTCCAATATATAGCATTATTATACTTCTTTAAAACACACACACACATTTAAATAGTTTTTGAACAGACATTAAAGCTAAATTAGCTTTAGCAGTGATTTGTCATTTGAACAGCTAGATTCTACTTACAGAGCTACATAAGCATTATAGGATAATTTGTCATTCAGAAAATCTTGTAAAGAATAAAATGATTTTGAGCATAGGTACTCTGTAGCAGCAATTTTAAAAGCACTGAAATTATCAATTATCAACCTGAATTTCTCTACTCACTCTCCTACAAGCTAACCTATAGAAGTTTATTCTCGCATCAATGAAGTACTATTAGAAATTCTCAATCTAGGAAAAAAAACATAAGATCTTTAACCCTACTTTCATTTTCCAATACAGTTAGTCACCTTTTAATTCTATATATCTGGACCAACAATACCCTTATAGTCATTTAAACTGTTAATAACTTGTTAGAACTTAGTACTCTTGTAAAATTTATATTTTTCTTTCATTACAATAAAATGTGAAAAGTAACACAGTTGCAAATTCTAGTGGAACCTAAAAATGTTCACTATTTTGAATGATTACATACAGTTACTCCAAAAAGTATTTGTCTAATGTATGAGTTTATGTTTAAGGATGTATGGATAGTGGAAAATCATCAGAATAAGGTACAGCAGGGACATTGTCTTATTTATTGATTAGTGAAAAAGAAAATACAATAAAGAAACTTATAGTATTGTTGCGAACCCATTATCTACGATCCCGTGGCTTGTTTATACAAAGGAATTGATAGGCGGGCAGTGCGGAAACAAAGAGCCGGCAGATAAAGATAGCACGCAGATAAAGGTCTGCCGAAACAAACTGAGATAAATGGAAATTTCTAGTGACTTCTTGACCGATAGAGATTATTCGGTTTCTGGTTTATTTTAGAACAGTCTAGAAATTATCAGTGAAGTATTTAAGAGAGTGACGACTCGCCAAGAGTCAGTTGTAAAACATGAAGGAGTCGTAAACAGAGAGAAGTAACAGCTGTAAAGTGTTGCTGTAACGAGAGCTGATGTAATCAGCTGTTTGTCATAGTTATTGAACTTGGTAGACTGATTGTGTATGCAACGTAATGCTGCTGTAATCTATAAGTGTATTTATACGGAAATAAAGGAGATTTGGAATATCTGCAACTCGGACTTTTAATTCTACGAACCCACAAAATCACAGTATCTATTCACATAAACTTAGTTAAACATTCAAAAGTAAAGATATGCAATATAGGATGCAAAATAAATATTTGTCTGCATACTGAAAATGGTGTAGAATGTTACGGTTAGTACTTAGTAGGCCCTCCATTCATCTTTATAAACTCTTGCATTCTCCTTGGCATGGATTTCACCAAAGATTGTGTTGTTTCCACTGTAATTTTATGCCATTCCTCAAGTAGAGCATTCTTTGGATCCTTTATATTAGATATCTGATGATTCCTAATATTTCTGTCGAATATACTGCACAAATTCTCTACTGCATTCATGTCTGGGGATTGCGGTGGTGTTGGCATCCATCATGGAATATTATAAAACAACCATAGCCTTGCATCTAGAGCTGTGTCTTTTGGATCATTATCTTGTGTGAAAATATAATCCTCAGAAAGAACAATATTATTCACACTTCTGGACAGATGTGTTTTTAAGATGTTTATATAAACCTTATGGTTCATAATTCCATCAATAAAACACAAATCCCCCACACCATTTACACTCATGTAGCCCCAGACAAGTACTGAACCTCCTCCATGTTTAACTGAAACTGTTATATTTTTCTCCTCAAGCTCACAATTCGTTTTTCTCTACACTATTACTCGCCCATTTGACTTAAAGAGTTCAAATTGACTCTCGTCAGTAAATACAATCTTCTTCCAGAAATCAAATCCATCGTATTTATGTTGTTTTTTGCAAAAGCAACTCGCTTCTTTCTGTTGATTTTACTCATGTATGGTTTTCTACGGGCTGTTCAGTCTCCATACTCAGCTTCATAAAGCAAGTTTCTTATAGTTTGTGCTGAAACGGACTTTCCTGTGTGTGTTTGAACTGCAATAGCAAGTAATATGTGTTTGGAGGAATTTAGTAACAATGACGTCAAAATTAGTCTCAAAAACTATTTGTAGTTGGTTTATTGATACTCGTCACTTACTTTTTTATATTAATGAGAGACTAGTTTCAAAGGAAATCGCCTCCATTTTTAATCTCTTTCCAACTAGCATCTGTTGTCTGCTCTCTCTCCTTTGAAAATAGTCTCTCATTAATATAAAAAAGTAAGTGACGAGTATCAATAAACCAACTACAAATAGTTTTTGAGTGCAATAGCAAGTTTTGGAGCACTTAATTTAGGATTTTTCTTGATTTCTATAAGTAACTGTTGTTTCTCCATCTTTCTTGATTGATTTTAGTAAGTTTTGTTCTAATCAAACCTGTATATAATACTCTTCACTGTACCGGTAGGTCTTCCACTGATTTCTCCAATTTCTTGAATAGATTTTCCTTTCTTAAATAACCTGATGCAAATTTTTCTCTCTTCTTTTGTAGTTTCACATTTTCAACCCATATTACTTAAATAGCAGTCAACGGCTTTGAAAACAGAGATGGAACTGTCAACGATAGTAAATGAAACACAACTACAGTAGAAAAGGTAAGGGCTGTAAGGTCAGTGAAGCACCATACCTGGTATCTTGTTTACTAGACAAATACTTGTTTGACATCAAACGGGACATGATTTTAAATAATGTACAGTTTTGGTATGACGTTTGGTGTCACAAACGTACAGCTGTTCAGTAACAGCAATATATGAACCCAAATTGTGTTTTATTTTTAAATATAGATATCAATCGATGTAAGGAAATAGTTATTGTTTGTTTCTTATCTATATTTTTCTGATTGTGCTTATTATATTCTATGTGCTATGATTAGACAAATACCTTCTGGAGTATCTGTATACCATATAACAACACATAAATTCCACATATATGTGGTCATTGCTGCCATGGGTACATTTGTCACCATTCATAAAACTTTTACTAAAAGTATTTCCAATTATGGTTGGTTACTCTGTGTAGAGACCCATAAATCATAGCTCTTTTTATTTATCCTTAAATAGGTATTTTTATCTCATCAAAACTTAACAATATTAAATGCTGTTGCTCATAGAAGCAACAACTCTATTTCTTTATAGCAGCACAATAAACTTGTAAATAAGTTCCAATTCCTAAATGTTTTCAAGCTTCTAGGATCTAGGGATCTAGGGATAGAGATGGAAGACATTTCACTCAAGATTAAAATAAGTCACTCTCTAGTATTTATTTAGCCGTTTTAACACAAATGAGAAATATTGGCTTTGAAATTAAAACAAATTACCACTATGGCTGAATATTGCATTTAAAGTTTGTACTTTAATTAGATATCTGATAAAATTTCTTCTGAAACTATATTCACATATGGCAGTCATATCATCTAAACACACTTACGGTGAATTATGTCTACATAACCGTGATTGCTATCATGGCTCTCAGTATGTTTGCTAAATCAATGGAAGCCTCTATTTTGAGATATACAATCTTAATGAGTTTTGAGCAGTAGTACATCTTTATGGCACACAGCTGATAAGGTCATTAGCGTTGCTAAGTTTTGACATAAATGTAACCCTACTACATGGGTTTCAAAAAGAAATATCTTTTGAATCTTTCTTTCATGTACGAGGGCTGTTCAATAAAGAATGATCACAATTTTTTTTGACAACGTATCTTTACTCATTCTCGTAATTTTGATGGTCCTTCTCAAAACAATCTCCCCTGAATGTGATGCATTTGTCCCTGCATTTCTGCCGGTCTTCAAAGACATGCTGGAAACCATTTTTTGAGAGATCCTTCAAAATCGCCTCTGCAGCCTTATGAATATTCAGCCTTATATTTTATGAATATTCATAAACAAAAACCGTGAAGTATTAAAGCTTAGTGCCCCTAACACCAGATGGCAGAGTAATTGGAGCTCTGTAGTAGTGGAAGAAGAGGAATATTCACCAAACAGCTGAGGATGAGATTGAATGATCTTGAAAATGTTTCAATTATACAACAACAAGTGAAGTTTGAGTGTAAACATATTGACTCATAAATCAAACTCAAATATTAACATTGGAGGTTTCCCTTTTCCTCAAAGATGAATGGTAACCATAAGCTCTATGGACTCTGGACTCAGTTGAACATCATTTCAACCATTTCATTCATTGCCCGATATGACTTAATGGAGGATGTGAATTATGAGTTATATATATTCAGTGGAATCTCTATATATATATATTCCGTTTGCTTGTATATGTTGCCTGCTTGAGTGGCATATTTAAGGAATAATTTTGCCTGGATTCCTTGTGACATTTTTCGATTACATTCCAACTGACGGACCTCACTTTGGACCAAAAGATTTCATTTACGAATGGCCTCTGATGAACCCTTATCCACAAACAAATGCTTAGAAGTGAGTACTGCCACTGATGCTCATGTAAGGAACAATAACAATCTAAAGTGATAATTTCTGTTTATGCAAGCACTGCCACACGTCACCAGCTTACTCCTTTTCCCGCAAACACACAGAGCTTGAACCCAACCCTAGCAGTACACATTTATCCCGAACCTGACTATCAAATATCACCTCTATTCCTTAGGCTGCAGTCAGATTCCATGGCTGTAGCCTAGAAATACCTTTATGCACTCGTACCCAATGGGCACCTGCTAAATAGTATCCAAATACTAATGCAGATGCCATGCAGGACCGTGCAATGCCATGCCATTTCTCCTTTCATATTCCTTCCATTATCTGGTGGAGGTTTTTAAGTGGGTAGTGGCAAGGACAGGTGAGATTCACACACCCAACTGTGCCCTTCAAAACAGTGGGAGTCCATAAATGTATTTTTCCTCTACTTGGCGAGGAAGGGGGGAACAACTTTCTCATTACCTGGCTGTTGGGAAACAAAATATTAGTGCTGCCTTGCTTCCCGTTCTCATTTCTGTGCTGGTTAACATTACCAGTGGTTGTCAATCAAACTTTAATCTCATATCTAATGTTTCTACCTGCTTATGGACATCACTGTAACCTTTGTTCATGTCTAAGATCTTAGTACCCATGCCATGTCAATAAATTTCCTTTTTATGTCATTTTTCATTTTACATACATTTTCTTGATTGATTCTTCAGTGCTAGGATTCATTCTATATCAATTAGTGTATTCCTACACCACACCTGGATACCAGGTAATTTTAATCTTTTTAGTTGCAAAATAACAATGGAAGCAATTCCAATAATAAGGTAATTACATCACATTTTTTCTCCCTCTTCTTATATGCTGCAACCATTGCTTTTATTTGTAACTCACAAAAAGTGACTTAATGACAATCATTTTCTCATTAGCTTTAAATCAAGCAGCCTCCCAAATGTTTTCTTATGAATGCTTTGACTGTTTAATATGACATTGATCTCAATGTCATACTGGTATATGGCAAATGATACTGAAGAGTCCTCATTTATTTGGGGATCAAGTCTGATGTAAAGTTGCTGTTTTAGACAAAAATAATTATAATGTGCACTGTTCTCCAAAAACTGCAAACTTTGTATTTATCTAAGTTAACTGATGGAAATTAATTGCTCCTTCACACTAACCGTATATAGGCTAATGTTTTGGATAGATAGCATCAAACTTAAAAACTCAAAGCCATGGCCGGGATTTGAACCATGGAACTCCTGGATTCTGTCCAGTCGCTGTTACTTATTGAGATACCATGGGCAACGTGCTATCATGACATTAAATTCTCCAACTGAGAATTTAATTCAATTCTCCAACTGAGAATACAGTTAATTACAGTTTACAATTACAATTAATTAACAGTTAATTCAATTCTCCAATTGAGAATACAGTTGGCAAAGTTAATGTCATAATGGCACGTTGGCTCAATGAGTAAGAGCAACTGGACGGAAACCAGAAGATCTGTGGTTCAAATCCCAGCCAAAGCATTTAATTTTTCAGTTTGACTCTATCTATCCAAAACGTTAGCTTATACACAGCTAGTGTGAAGGAACGATTAATTTCCATCAGTTAATATAAAAATTATTTGTGGTTGGTTTATTGACACTCGTCACTTACTTTCTACCAAAATAGATTGACAACATGGGAGAACATATTCATCTGGAAAAATAAGGATCGCGTAATGAACTTTGAAATCCCGCCAGTAGATAATTTGACAAAAAAGTTCATAGTTCCACCACCAGAGAGAGCAGATAACAACAGATGCCAGTTGGGAAGAGATTGAAAATGGAGGCCAGGGCCTTTGGAAAAAAAAAAAAAAAAGTAAGTGACGAGTGTCAATAAACCAACCACAAATAATTTTTATATTAATTTTGACGTCACTGTTACTAAATTCCTCCAAACACACATTCCATCAGTTAACTTAAATAAGAGTTTGATGATGAAGCCTGTGACTCAAGTACTTACAATAGTAAGTCACCACAAACGGTGTTATCTCAAATACAAGAGTCCCTAGTGGTTTACCAGGAAAATATGAGTCAACTGGAGAATTTAATGTCATGACGGCACATTGGCCATGGTAGCTCAATGGGTATAAGAGCGACTGGACAGAAACCAGGAGATCCGCGGTTCAAATCCTGGCCATGGCATTGAATTTTTCAGTTTGACTCTATCTATTTGTATTTATCATTTACAAACTGTACAAGATCCTAATTGTCTGATGTGACTTAATGTTGGATGATGTAAATTACAATAAACAAACAAATCAATGTCTTTAAGATCTCAATTTTCATGCATGCAAAGAGTAAAGGGCTTTCAGTCATGGGTTAATGTTTGCCTTTTCAAGGCTGAAGCAAGAGTAAAGATCTTGTTGCAAACTTTATGTCTAAGCTACGTTTTTGCGCTCATGGGATAATTTATGCTGTTTTAATCCTGCTGATTGGGTAAAGCTCTTCTTACAAATTTCACAGGTATGAGGCTTTCTACCCTCATGGATTAATTTGTGCTGCTTCAAAGTTTTTGCCAGAGTAAAACTTTTGCCACAAATTTCACAAAGGTGAGACCTTTTACCCTCATGGATTAATTTGTGCCTTCTCAGGGTTGATGCTACAGTAAAACTCTTGTTACAAACAGCACAAATGTGAGGTTTTCTTCCCTCATGGATTAATTTATGCTCTTTCAGAGATGATTTCTGAGTAAAACTCTTGTTACAAACTTCACAAGTGTGTGGTTTTTTGCCTTCATGGATTAATTTATGTTCATTTAGGACTGATTCCAAAATAAACCTCTTGTTACAAACTTCACAAGTGTATGATCTTTTGTCCACGTGAGTTAATTTATGCTGTTTCAATGTTGATTTTTGTGTAAAGGTCTTCTTACAAATTTCGCATGTATGAGATCTTTTACCCTCATGGATTAATTTATGATCTTTCAAGGTTGATGCCAAAGTAAAACTCTTGTTACAAAAGCCACAAATGTGTGGCCTTATTCCTTCATGGATTAATTTATGCTTTTTCAGATTTGATACTAAAGTAAAACTCTTACTACAAATTTCACAAGTGTGTGGTCTTATGCCCTCATGAATTAATTTATGCTGTTTCATGGTTGATGCCTGAGTAAAGCTTTTTTTGCAAATTTCACAAACATGGGGTCTTATGCCCTCATGGATTAATTTATGCTCTTTCAGTGTGGATGCTCGAGTAAAGCTACTCTTACAAATTTCGCATATGTGCAGTCTTTTACACTCACGAATTAATTTATAATTTATACTTGATGCCTGAGTATAACTTAACTCGCAGACTTCATTCTTGAATTGTTCTTCATCCTTCTGTTTTATAACATGTTTTTTTAAACCTGAATGATTAAAACTTTTTCCACAAATCTCACTCTTGCTAGGTGTTTTGTAATTTGGAATCAAGCTGTAGGCTTTCACATGCGCATCTAATGTACAATTTGTTTCAGGTTGTACAGGCATCTGCTGTTGGCTGGAGGTCAAAAAGTGGGTTGCCTTGCTGATACTGGAATCAGTGTTTTCCCAGCTGCTTTCTCTTGAATTTTTACAGAAGGGACTCATACTGTTTCTGCACAAAGATTCTGAGTGCAACCTGAAACAGTACATGATATATCAGTATTCATGCACCTGAAGAAGAAAGCAAGGCTTATTTTTGGAAATGTTTATTGTGACTTTCAAGATTTCAAACTTGTGCATTTTGTATCACAAGACACTCATATGTGAGTGGACATATGAGAGAAGAGCTGCTAAAGAATTTAGAGAAACAGATATTAGCAATCAAGCTTAGTGGCTGCAACTGTTTAAACTTTCAGTATCCTTTTAAAAATAAATCAAAGTTGCATAAAATGGTTTGACTATTTCTGTTGTATGAACCTTTAATTCTAACTACCAAGAAAATCAGCTGTTGCCATCTTTCGTCTCATAACTGGACATGATAGTCTGAATAACCATCTTTATAGGATTGGACTTCCAAGCTCACCAAACTGCCTACTGTATACCAGAGAAGATATTTTGAATATGGAACAGCTAGACTCATGCCAAGCTTTGAAGATATATCCTGATATTGTCACCAAATACTGGGAGGCTAGGAGAATGACTTGGTTGTCAATTCCTGAGCATTACACACACATATTTAATTCTTAAATTGTTTTATTTCTCTTTTAAGTCATCTTAATAGGTACTATTACTGTACCTAGAAACCTAAGTGATCTTTAATTGTAAATAAAACTGGCAATTGTCATGTAGCAGGAGAGCCAAAAGCTGTAACGACTGCAGCCTTTTTCCACTGGGTGTGTGATAGCATGTAATCCACTGCTGCTATACACTGCTAACGTGGTTTTGCTCTGCAGTGTGAAGTGCAGTATTTTTTTTTAATTTACGCCCTCCAACATTAAGTCATATTGGATGATGAAGGAAATGGGTAAAATGATGCTCAAATGAATCCAGGGTCCATAGAGCTTAGAGTTAAAAGACATTCATCTTTCAGGTTACACAAAAATTCCAGAAAAAACCTTACCCAGATAACTCACCCTGACGGAGATTTGAACTCGGGACCTTTTGAACATGAAGCACATACACCACCACCACCTATGCTACTAATGCAGGCTTGAAGTGCAGTAATGAGTTGTGATGTTCAATTATTATGAGTGATCTATTATTTTGTCCTGTATACTTAGTCGCAGAGAATATTATCGCTTAATATATGTTTTCTACTGCAGTGTAATTATGATTTGTATGTAATAACTCAGTAAACTTGCCAAGTGAAAGTACAATTTGCAGAAAGACTGCCAGGTGTGACGGTTCTAGGCTGTAAACAATCCATGAACTTTACAATAAATTTCAAGCTACAGGAAGGTTTCAGGCTAAGAAATCTAAAAGACGGCATACAGTATTTACTGAAGAAACATCAGACAACTTCAGTCATTGTTTCTATCTCTGGGGTGACTAAACATATTCCCTAAATATTTCACAAAATTACAAACTGTTTCTTTATAAAGTGCACAAACAGCAGGGAATCTGTCTATAAATTGCTATCTCAATTCTTTAAAAGTTTATTGTCCTTTAGGAATCACATGGACTTTCTAGCATTATGACACTCTACAAAACTGAAACACATGGTCTTACAATATATGTCAGTCTGTGCAGTTCAGTTGATTAGGTGCTCGTCTACTGAATCCAAAACCATGGGTTTAAGTGGTGGTTTTTAAGTGTGCTTAAAAGCACCAGCCCATATCAGTGGATTTACTGGCATGTAAAAGTACTCCTGTGGGATGAAATTCCAGCATACCAATGGTGCTGATATGATCCTGGAAATTGACAGTGTTTTGGATAGATATAGTCCACCTGAAAAATTCAATGCCATGGCCAGGATGTGAACCACAAATCTCCTGGTTTCCATCCAGTCACTCTTATACATGCCGTCCTGACATTACATTCTCCAACTGACTCATATATTTTCACGGTAAACCACTAGGGGCTCTCATGTACAAGATACACTACTTGTGGCGACTTACTGCTGTAAGTACTTGAATCCCAGGCTTCACCATTAAACTCTTATTATTATTTAAGTTAATAAGTGTATCAAAGGTGATTGGTGGTGGAGTTTTGAAGTTCATGATTCTATGACGATTTTTATTAACGAAGATTTTTTCCATACGGAAAGATCTATGGGAGGATTAATATGTTTTATTTAAGTTGTCTCCCAGTTAATGTCATGTCTGGTATTCAAAAAATGAAAAGCAACTGCTGATTTTTCTGTTTCACTATTTTTAATAGTGAATTTAATTATATGTTCTTTAGTTGTGATGTCTTATTTCTTTTTGTTTTTCCTATATAAATTTTACGGGCAAGTTTGATCTCATCGATTCCTGGTGTTTCTTTTGTAGTAATTTAATTTTTTTTTGGGGGGGGGGGGGCGGGAAGGGGCCTTTTAACAAATTTTTGATATTGAATCTATTTTGAGATGCAAGAACTATGTTGTGTGTTGAGAAGATTTTTTGGAATTTCTTACGGACTGATGGAACAACAGCTTCCAAAACTAGTCCCTCAAAAAAATAAAAATTTATGTGTTAGAAAACAGATTACAAATATTTTTTCAATTAATTTGGACATCACTGTTACTGAATTCCTCCAATCATGCATAACAAACTGCAATGTTTATATGCGTCCCCACATTAAGCTCAGATCAACTATAGTTGTAAATTAGTTTTAACTCATACCTTCCTTTTCTCAGTTAAACATTTATTACTGATAAATTCTTTCCACTCAGGAAAATGCACATTAGGACAAAAGTTGCACAATAACCTAAAATCTCTGTTTCAAAAGATATTCAGATACATCTTTTTGACTTAGCAAAGCAGTACAGTTCTTCCAAACTACTTTAAAGAGAAAGAAATTTGCTCAGTACTTGACTGTGGTTCTAATGGTATTATCTATGTGAATAGTATATAACATAAGCATAATAAACAGTCTAATTAATTCATAATTTTTTTCTCAAACAATTGTGCAAACAAAAATACATAAATAATTATAAATATTGGTATGTATTAGCATTAAGTTAGACAGTGTATAACCATTTGGCTAGCAATGCGAGTAATATGGTCCGCTATTCATTCCACATGTATGAATATTTAACATTATCACCAGGCATAGGCATTTCTAAGCGTTAGAGTTCGAACAAAGTGAAATAAAGTTGAACTGTTACTGGAATTTAGGCAGAGACATTGCAGGTAAGAATACCTAGTGCAGTCTTTTGACATTTGCAGACAGCACTCAGTCTGATTTTCACCACCAGTAAACGACTCTTGGCTGCAGTCATTTTGCATTCTTTATAATGATAATCATTTAAATTTTGATAATTTTAAACCAATTGTTTATGAGCTCCTATGCTTGGTTATAACTCTGGTTGCTCATCACATTTCATTTAGGAATGACAATGCTTAGAGACTACTCCATATCACATACTCTAGAATATAATCTAATAGATTTACCTTTTATTTGAGCATATTCTGATTCAGCACTGAGCCACCAATGATATCATTTTTCTTCCAAATTTCAGCAATGTCACTGATGCCTAAGCACTAAAGCACTGGTGCTACCAGCTTGATACATTGGTTGTTAGTCCATTTAATGAATATTCACTGATATAAAAATCAGAAATTATTACACAATTGGCATTTTATTCCTATTGAATTCAGGCTTGGCATGTATTTATGTCTCACTTGCTGGTGGATTACTTTAATTAGGTAATATTTTACTTGGACCTGTATCTAAAGAATTGCTTTTGCACGCTTTAGATTAGATATAACGGGGAACTTTTCAGAAAGTTCATCATCCTAATGCTTTCTTTTGTTAAGAATTAACTGCTTTAAGCAAGCATAACTTAATTTGTCTGTTTATGTTTTATATCTCTTAGGTGAACCTTCTATTTAAAATGAAGTAAATAGACAAATCTTTTTGGCAAGATACTTGCCATACGATGGAGCGATGGTTAGAAAAGATACTTGGGGATTATCAAGCAGGATTTAGGAGATAACGCTCTACATTAGACCAGATTTTTATTACGGCAAATACTGGAAAAGTTTTATGAATATGACAGACACTTCATCAACTATATGTAGATTTTAAACAGGTGTAAGCCTGGATAGAGCTAAAATTTATCAGATAGTGAGAGAGTTCGGAATACCACCGAAACTGGTGAGATTGACAAGAATGATTATGGAACTGACAAGATGCAGGGTTGGAATGGAACAAGATTTAAAACAAATTTACTTTTTATGAATCTGCTGTTTGAGGCTACCACATTCATTTAAATCACCTATCTCTAGGGTATGTTTACCGTGGAGAGGGGGTTGAGACAAGGAGATGTGCTATCTACACTGCTGTTTAATTTAGCACTGGAAAAAGTAATCCGACAAATACCCATAAACCCTGGAGGAATCATACTTACCATATCAGTACAAATAGTGGCATATGCTGACGATGTGTCAATTCTTACAAGGAATATAAGAGCTCTTGAGGAAAGTTATGTAGTGTTGGAAGAGAAAGCACAAGATCTAGGATTGGTAGTGAACATTAGTAAAACCAAATATATGAAGATGGGAGGTGATGGGAATGCAAGAAAAAGAGAACCTACAGTTAAAAAGAATATCAAAGAGTGGAAAAATTTAAATACCTGGCATCTATAGTAACAGTAGATAATAAAACATCAGTGAAAATTCAAGAAAGAAGAGCAAGTGGTAACAGATGTTTCTATGCCTTGTAGAATATGTTTAAATCAAGGAACGCCAGTAAGAATACTAAAGTTAAAATATATACAACAGTACTAAGACCAATAATAATGTATGGTTCAGAAAGCTGGGTGTTGACAATCAGAGAAGAACAGTGGTTATTACGGTGGGAAAGGACATACAGATTTTGAGAAATATATTTGGAGTGATAAGGGACTTGAATGGACGGAGAATGCGGACTAACTTGGAGTTATACAGTGCCTATTTGGACAACCAAATATAGTAGTGAAAATTAAACAAGGAAGAATAAGGCGGATTGGCCATGTGCAGAAAATGCCGGAAACCAGTGTAGTTAAGAAGATATTCATAGGAAAGCTGGATGGCAGAAAAAGAAGAGGAAGACCCAGGAAAAGATGGGTAGATGATGTAGAAGATGACTTGAGAAAGTTGGGGGTTAAAGACTGGAAAAGAAAAGCAGAGAACCGAGTATAATGCAAGAGGGTGGTTAGGAAGGCCAGGTCTACATGGCCTGTAGCGCCAACTATCATCATCATCAAATAGACAAATCATGATTTTTATCAACAGAACCCAACATTAAACAGCAAATAAAGATTTTAAAATCTCTCAAAATACCAGTAGAACTCACAGTATAGGAGGATATCCACATCAGCAGAAATGCACACAAAGTAATGACACAGTAGATAATACTCTCCATTGGACAACCAGATTTTTTTTTTTTTTAACTTACATCCTCCAATGTTAAGTCATACCGAACGATGAATGGAATGGGTGAAATGATGCTCAAATGAGCCCAAAGTCCATAGAGCTTAGAGTTAACTGACATTCACCATTCAGGATAAGGGAAATCCCGAGAAAAGCCTTATCCAGATAACATCCCTCTGACCAAGAGTAGAGCTCAGGACCTCTTGAATGTGAGGCAGATGTGCTACCATCTACGCTGCTAAAGCTGGCATACAACTAGATGACACTTCAACTGATACTGAGTTAGGGTTCCCTTTCCAGATGCCAGTGGACATACAGCTAACAATGGAGATAACACCTTAGAAAACTTGGCTTGTGAAACTCAAGTGTCACCAATTCACTCACAATTTCAATATAACAATATATGAACTAGAAGTAAGCAGACAATGCTCTGATAGCAAATGTTCCAAGTACCAAGTTCATCATGAGTAATACTTCTTCTTTAGCTTCCCTAAGGATACCACTTATTGTGGTGTTAGGGGATTCTTGGTCCTCAATGGCTGTGCCGTGGCTCAGTGGTTAGACAGCTTGGCTCTCACCAAGGCGGCCCAGGTTCGATCCCAGGCGACTGCAAAGTGAGATTTGTAGTGGACAACACGGCGCTGGGGCGGGTTTTCTCCGGGACCTCCGGTTTCCCCCACCATCTCATTCCACCGGTGCTCCATCTTCATCTCATGTATCATCAGTGTCACCGCCTGCGGTGCCGTACGTAGTAAAAGCGGGCGCTAAACACTACACATTTCATTGGTCCTCAACCCCTTAAGCCATTAAGTATGGGTTGAGGAATCGCTACTCTGAATCAGATAGAGAAATCCAGGATGGGTGATCAGCCCAATGTTTAGTATGAGAATAAGAGAAGTAGATGAATGGAATGAGGGCAAAATGGATGATAAGAAAGATCATAATGGAGCAAATGGTAGAATGATGACACGCGAAATCACAGATCCTGGAGAAAACCCGCCTGTGCCATGCTGTTCAACACAAATCTCACATGCAGTACCCTGGTATCGAAACCAGGTTGTCTTAGTAAGAGTCAAGCAGTCTAACCGCTTGGCCATGGTGCAGTTTATCATGAGTAATTGTGAAAACCAAATGAGACAGCTTCTAAAATTTAGCTATTATAGTAATGACATTCACATTTCTGTTATCACCAATTATTTTGTACCAGATGTACCACATAACCCAGTGATTATTATTAGCTGAAGGAAGCTACAAATTAAATGAAAGCATAGTTTATGACAAGGTGCATTCATTCTGGATAAATGTCAAGGTATAGATTTTATTCTAGTGAGTACGAAGTTATCCAGCACAGCTCTCTGATAAAGTTACTATTACCATCTTGAGAAACACTTCAATAACAAAACCATCATTATTGTCCAACAGTGAGGGAATAATTTTATTATTAAATTTGAATAATTCAAAAGTTTAAAGTTATTTTTTTGAAAAATCAACTTTTATTCAAAAAATTGTTTAAAAGTTATTCATTTACAGTTTAAAAGTAGCATTACATATATACAACTGAAGGTCACTAGAATGTTCTTTGCAATGCTGGTACTAAATTGGGATCTGGATGCCAGGGGCAATGGGTAAGAGATACTGAAGGATGTGTAAATAAAAATCATTGTTTTATTCACAAAACAGTAAGCATAATACTCATAATACTCTTACAAGCTAACATCCCTCAAAATAATCCCTGACGGCTCCCAATCTTTGCCAATAATGAGGAAGGCCCTGAATCCTACCAGCTGTGTGCGATGCGCCAATGCACTGTTACAATGTTCCTTTCTCTTTGCAAACTGCTTCTCACACAGCAGCATCTTCATTTTGGAACAAGATCAAAGTAACACAGACTGACATCCAGGAGAGTATGGAAGGTGTTCTAAGATCTCCCACATCCACCGCTGCACAAAGTTCTGGACAGAGGCTGCAGTGTGGCTTGGTGCAGTACCATGAACAATTACTGCATTTTAATTAATAGATGGAAATTAATCATTTCTTCACACTAGCCATATATAGACTAAGGTTTTTGATGGATAGAGTCAACAAGAAAAATTCAATGCCATGGCCAGGATTTGAACCACGGATCTCCTGGTTTCCGTCCAGTCACTCTAACCCATTGAGCTACCATGGCCAACGTGCCATCCTGACATTAAATTCTCCGTTTGACTCGTATATTTCCCCAGTAAACCACTAGGGGCTGTCGCATTCGAGATACACCGTTTGTGGCGACTTACTATCTTAAGTACTTGAATCCCAGGTTTCATCATTTAACTCTTATTATTTTAGTTAATTGATGGAAATTAATCATTTCTTCACACTAGTTGTATATAGGCTAAGGTTTTTGATGGATAGAGTCAACATAAAAAATTCAATGCGATAGCCGGGATTTGAACCACGGATCTCCTGGTTTCCGTCCAGTCGCTCTAACCCATTTAGCTACCATGGCCAACATGCTGTCCTGACATTAAATTCTCCATTTGACTCATATATTTCCCCGGTAAACCACTAGGGGCTCTCGCATTCGATATACACCGTTTGCGGCAACTTATTATCGTAAGTACTTGAGTCCCAGGCTTATGATATAAAGAAATGATTAATCTCCATCAATTAACTAAAATAATAAGAGTTAAATGATGAAGTCTGAGACTCAAGTACTTACGATAGTAAGTCGCCACAAAGGGTGTATCTTGGATGCGAGAGCCCCTAGTGGTCTACCAGGGAAATATACGAGTCAAATGGAGAATTTAATGTCAGGAAGGCACGCTGGCCATGGTAGCTCAATGGGTTAGAGCGACTGGATGGAAACCAGGAGATCCATGGTTCAAATCCTGGCCATGTCATTGGATTTTTCATGTTGACTCTATAAAAAACCTTAGCCTATATAGGGCTAGTATGAAGAAACGATTAATTTCCATCAATTAACCAAAATTACTGCATTGTTTAGCAGCCTTGGACATTTCCTCTGCACTGTACACTGCAGAGTGTACTCTAGATGTCCAAGTCAACAGTTGTTGCACATCCACATGTGAAGGTCTCCATCCAATATGTTGAACTGCAGTTCAGTAAGGTAAATATCCCATCACCCACAGCTTCTTGTGGCTCAGTATGACAATCAAGAGCAATTCTGTAATGCAGAAATGCATTTTTTTATGTATGCTTGCTGTTCGGCTTTATTAATATCCATCTCGAAACACAGCCTCTAGGACACTAATGTTTGCTAGTGATGTCTACTAGCCACCAATGCACACAGACATCATCTGGTGATGGCATCCCTTACTGAGTACACCATGTTTTCAAATGCATATACTGCAAAAACCACATATTCGGTTATTTGGAATATATAAAATAGTTGCCTTGACTTCTGAAATGACCCTCATATCTTACAGCAGCAACATGATCAGGCATAGCCAACAAACTTAGTTCCCTGAACCAATGCAACTATTTTGGTAAATCACATTGGAAGCAGCAAAAAGAACTTTGATTCACCTTAAAGGAACCATGGACTTAAGAATCAGCTATAGTTTGTTAAAGGACTAATTGCAGATGATGTACACAGTACATGCAAAGCCAATTGATGATATGCTCATTCACTAGATGTCCTCATTATGAACAATTGTTTAATATGGGATTCTAATCTCTGTTTCATATAACCTTGCCCCGCTGACATGTATCACTTCGCGTGCAACTACCTTCCCCTCATGCTAATTGGTTAATGCTTTCGCGCCATAGGCCATAGGCGGTGCCTTCCCGTCGCATTTAAAACTACAGTAAATGTCATAATAATTGCCAGGAAGATAGATAAAAATCATACAAATAAGAATATGAAGGCATGCAAAAATAATGAAGTTTATATGTGTTTGGATGAATTTAGTAACAGTGACGTCAAAATTAATCTCAGAAACTATTTGTGGTTGATTTATTAATACTCGTAACTTACTTGTTTATATTAATGAGACACAGGTTTCAAAGGCATTCGCCTCCATTTTCGCCAGTTGGAAAGAGATTGAAAATGGAGGCGAATGCCTTTGAAACTAGTCTCTCATTAATATAAACAAGTAAGTGACGAGTATTAATAAACCAACTACAAATAGTTTCTGAGATTAATGAAGTTTATAATGAAACTGAGCAAGTTGAAACAAAATGAATGAGCAATGAAACTGAAACAAGTTTATAATGAAAGACCTTCGGCCTTTTCCATTGGGATTTTTTAAAACCAGCACACATACCTTGCAAAAATGCTTGTCTTTCAGTCTTAAAAGTTGTGTCACGCCATACTTGTCGTGTGTCCTTCATTCACCCAAGTCTCATCAAGGTAGTATATTTTGCGATTTGTATCCCGGTACAATCTGATTGCACTTAAATAACATCTTTGCCACACAGCAAAATCGCCCCTGGAGTGATAAGTTTTCCTGTTGTCTCAATTTCATGTCACAATGTTCCTACGGATCTAACACTCACATCCTGTAAGTTCAGAGCACAGACGGATTCTTCTCTGTGAGTGTATTAAACACATGCACCACAATTCTTTTTTTGCCACTTTGTAAAGGTTTTCCCTTGCGATGCGTCAGCGAAAAACTGGGGGTAGACTCTACTTTTATACATATAAGTAAACGTGCAATAAATGATCAATAAAATAATTTAGCTCTCGCACTTGGCGCAACACACCTTCAAATGGCGATATATGACTAATCCGGTTCAAAACAAGGTCAGTGATAAAAGTTATATAAACAAATATGTCATCACTACTGCTGAAGCACGTGCTATCGTGCCATGTGAAAGACGGGCTTCTGCGCAAAGCAACCTCCTCTTTACTTCGTTTAAGAATTAACATGCATTTCAGATAAATCAACTCTGTTGCGTAATATATTTAATTAAAACAGTTATGAAAATATAAATTTGACAATTCTCTTACAACATATAAAGATATATCACCATGTTAAATAACAAACTAATTTTTACAGCACAAGTCTATACTGCAATAGCAGCCAATGAGAGGTGATAAGGTCATGTGACCGTTAAGAGATACGGGGCACGCTTATGTGAAACAAGGATTAGGAAGCAAGTATCAACCAATGAGGCAGAATAATTGACTCAATGTTGCTACAAAAGGTTTTCTACTTCAATATTTTTTTGCTGAAGTTGGAGCAGACAACTTGGAAACAATTACATGATAATTTCAGTGCTCAAAAACTGGCCACAAATTCAGTTTTTCATGCACAAACCACGCACACAGATATTCATCAGTTTATTAGTGAACACCGGAGCAGTAAAGTTAAAACATATTGCATCTATGAAAAATGCCAGCAGATATTCTGACGAAAATCTTATCCACTGCATAAAGCTTTTGGAATTGTCAAAGTTAAAGATAAGAGGACCTGAAGATTGAACAAATGGGAAGAGTTGAAACTCATGCTTGATTTCAATGGATCACCTGAGTGCCAACTTGATTTATTTATATATTAATATTATCTGGTTATTACTGTGCAACCCTTTTTTCCATTATCTTTTCTTAATAAACAGTTATATAAACTTATTCTTCCCACAATAATATTAACTCTTGTTTCAGCATAGTTTGATATCACAGGTCAACTTCCAAATGCCAGAATCTGCTGAAAATTTACATCAACAGGTGAGATACATTTTAATTAAAATCTCTGGGGCGTTTTTGAAAAGATAAGACAGAAATAAAACTTTTCTGTGCAAGGTGTAGTTTGGCATGCAGATTATTCTGTCAAATTCTCTGGATCATCAACAACCTCGTAAAAGACTGGAATTACACATAAGTTCAGTATTTAACAAACTTTTGCTGATATATCAGCTTTTCTGAACTTAAAAAGAATCTTATTTGCCCAGTCTATCACCTTCAAAATGTAAGTTTCAGTTCTTACACCATCAAGTTTGGGAAACCTTTTTAACCCAATTGCAGCATTTGACGACCAGGGCTCGTCACGCGCCATTTTGGCATTTGAATCGTATGACGAGCTGAGCTTGCATGCTGCAATGCTCCATAAAATTCCAGGTAGTTTACATCCCTTTTCATAGATGTCATATGTATACCTCTAGAATGAATCACTGATATGCGATGTTTGTAATTTTGCTCACTATAAGGTCAGCAGCTGTGTTTAAGCTAAGTAAACACAATTTTATCTTAGTGTTATTTCCCTCGCCTCAGTAGCAATCAGGGCCGAAAGGAAAGTTTGCGTGGATGACAAGGACGGTTTAAGAAAATTGATACAAAGTGTATTAGACAGTGACAGTGAATGTGGCAATTTTTCAGAATATGAAACAGAATCTCAAGAAGTTTCTAGTGACAGTGAAGATGAATTTAGTGAAGAAATCAGCGAGGAAAGCAACAATAAAAGCAGTGATGACGCAGCACCAGGCACTTTGAAATGTGTTTGCATTACGATGCAGAAGGATCAGCGTGACTGGACTTGGACTAAAACTGACAATAACCCCATTCTCTACCCATTTACGGCAAATATGGTGTCTGTAAAGCCTTACTGGACAAGTATTCGCTAGAGATACCTTCTGCACTTTCAATCTCCTTGGAATACATGGAACCCTTATTCGACAAAATATGTGACGAAACGAATGCTTATGCAACAAGACAGTTGAACAATCCCAACAGAAAAGTGTTGAAAGACGATGAAAAATGGTTTAGCACTATGGTAGATGAAATTAGGGCCTATATAGGTGCCCTTGAATACCAGAAGGGGATGGGAGGTGTTGATTTACAGGACCAAGTGATAGCTCTGTTTCCCATAATGCTACGCACAGTGAAGGGGTATAGGAAAATATTTTTCTATCTTCTTGATATATGTATTTACAACTCCTTCATTGTGTATTACGAGATGACGGGCAAGAAGAAGACAAGTTATGCAGACTTCAGAACAACAATTGTGCAACAGCTACTGGAATCCGTGCCCCTGCCAGAGTATTTGGTTCGAGGTCGACCTTCTTCCAGCACAACCCCTTTGAGACTACAGGCAAAATCATGGGCTCACTTCCGTATGCACATTTCCTCAACTGAAAAGAAGAGAAAAGTGACCAAAAGGTGTGTCGTGTGCTACAGCAGCGGTAAACGAAGAGAAAGTGTGTGGCAGTGTAAAAAGTGTGGTGTTGCTCTTCATTTAGAGAATTGTTTTGAGATTTATCACACACAGCAGCAATATTAAAACAACACTATTGGTGAGTTTATGCTTTCAGTATTGTGCATGCAAAGTTTCAGCAAGAAATAATTATTGGTTGCTTTTAAATGACTTTTTAAGCATTAAGCTTTCACCACCCTCAGATCTGGGGGATTTAAATCTGATTTCTTGGTTAGTTGCCAAGGTATTTAAATATGATGCGATTGGGTTAATATTTACTTAGACATAGGTGAAATTTCAATAACATCTCAAACTTATTGTCATGACATATTTGCTGTTTTGGCATTGAATGACCATATTTATTACACAAATATAAATATTTGTAACAAAAGGCTTCATTTATCTTAAGAAAATGGTGTTAATTCTTCTTTCTAATGGAGATTGAAAGATTATTTTATTATTTTATTTTGTTATTTTATTTTATTCTTTCACCTTTTCTTGCTGATCTTTTTATGAGTTTTTTCGAAATGCAAGTTACTAAAGCTTTTCCTTTGATTTTTAAAATCTGGTATAGATATGTTGATGATATTTTTGCTATTGTTCCTGACAAACAAATTAACGATGCTTTAAAATTACTAAATTTACAAGATAAAGCTATAAAATTCACATTAGAAACTGAAATTGATGGACTTCTTCCTTTTCTAGATTTGAAGATAATAAGAAATAATAATAAATTAGATTTTGGTATTTATAGAAAGTATCCTCATATTGATAATTACATAAAAAAATAAAAGTTTTAACCCTTTTTCACATAAATTTGCTTTTTTTAATAGTTTGATTTATAGATTAATAGATATACCTCTGAATAAAGATTAATTTAATAAAGAATATAAACATATTATTAATACTGCTTTAATTAATGGTTTTAATAAAGACTTTATAAAAGATAAATAGAACATGTTAAATATCAAAAAACTGTTAATGATATATCTACCCTTAAAAAAATAAAAGATGATTATAATTTTAAAAAATTTACTTACCATCCTTGGGTTAATAAACATTTTCAAAACTTTTTAAAGAGTTTGGTATAACTTTATTTCCTCAAAATAAATATAGTATTAAAAATTTACTACATTTCTCTAAAAAAGATAATATTCCTAATAATAAAAAATCTGGTATTTATCAATTTAATTGTTTAGATTTTAATAAAGTTTATATTGGAAAGACAAACCGTAACTTGGAAACCAGAACAAAAGAACATTTTTATAACATTAACCATAAACAAACTGATAAATCGGCCGTAGCAGATCATTTTTGGTAATTTAACCATGAAATAAAACAATTAAATGGTCCGATAGATTTAATGGTTTGGGAAAAGATATTTTAAAAACTAAACATAGCGTAGTGAATTTTGAAATACCAGCAGTTGATTCTGTTTTTAGGTTGTTTTGTTTTCAGATGTTGGTAATATTTAAAAAAAAAAAAGTAAGAACATGGTAACCGGAATCCTTGACTAAGAAGTTGACTGATGATGAAAACAATTGTTTTTGAAATCGATCTCCATTACAAAGAAGAATTAACATCATTTTCTTAATATAAGTGAACCCTTTTGTTACAAATATTTATATTTGTGTAATATTCATTGCTTCACTGTAGCTAGCTTCATTTTCTACGTGATCATATTTATATCCAGTCTTACCCAGAAGTATCTTCTACAGTCGTCTCATCTGCTTGTGAGTCAATCTCCTGTAACAAAATAAACTTATGTTTCTGAACATGTTGATATTATCATCCAAAATAACTTAGAAATTACAATAAAATAAAGACAAATGGGGCATACTTCACAAATAAATTATAAATAAAAGAAAGATATGTTAAAAGTACAAAACAAGAATAAGCAAAGTATGGTATGTAAATGAAACATTTTTTGTTATATACATAATTTCATGCTAAAAATGTCAGATAAGAGGCATGTTTTTCAAGAAGTACCATTTTGAAAATTTGCCTCTATAGTGCTGCAGTTGTGTCCCATGTATGTGCACTGTGTACCTGTATCTGATGGCAAGTCACAGACACTACTGCGGCACCAAACGATCATGTTTGCATTAATATTTGAAGCAAAAGGTTAGAAACAGTGATGTATTTAAAATTTGAAAGTAATGAGTCGGTAATTAAAACACAAACATCACTTAAAATATCATTACTTGGACATGTTTCGGAGAACGGTTTGTGCCCATTGTCAGCAGATCCGACTGGTTGGATCCGTGGTTTCCTGAAGTGTGCTGGTTGTCTGTGGTGGCATCTGTTGACTGTGAGATGAACTTCCAAAGAGAGTTTTCAGGCGGCAATTCGAAATTTAAAGTATACTGTATGCTAAATATTACAAATAGAGACATTATTAACAGCGAAGTTTTCTTCATGTTGAGGTTTTGTTGAGTCACACTTGTTTACACTCACCTTCACTTATTAAGGTGAAGGTGAGTGTAAACAAGTGTGACTCAACAAAACTTCAATATACTGTATGTGTTTGGAGGAATTTAGTAACAGTGACGTAAAAATTAATCGCAAAAACTATTTGTAGTTGGTTTATTGATACTCCTTACTTACTTTTTAATAATAATGAGAGACTAGTTTCAAAGGCAATCGCCTCCATTTTCAATCTCATTCCAACTGGCATCTGTTGTCTGCTCTCTCTCTGGTGGTGGAACTATGAACCTTTTTGTCAAATTATCTACTGGTGGGTTTTCAAAGTTCATTACGCGATCCTTATTTCTCCATATGAATACCAAATAAGTTGTAAGAACTGTGAAGAATGTTACATAGGTCAAACAAAAAGAACTCTAAAAACCAGAGTCAAAGGGCACTTTAGAAACATCAGATTGAAACAAGAAGTCAGCAGTAGCATTTCATTTTTGGAATGAAAATCATAACATTGATCCAAATCCAAAATTATTAACAGGAGTGATAAACCAAAATAAACTGACAACTTGGGAGAACATATTCATATGGAAAAATAAGGATCGCGTAATGAACGTTGAAATCCCACCAGTAGATAATTTGACAAAAAAAATTAATAGTTCCATCACCAGAGAGAGAGAGAGCAGACAACAACAGATGCCAGTTGGAAAGAGATTGAAAATGGAGGCAATTGCCTTTGAAACTAGTCTCTCATTAATATAAAAAAGTAAGTGATGAGTATCAATAAACCAACTGCAAATAGTTTTTGCAATTAAAGTATACTGTTTGTTTTTCATAATTAGCAACTTTTCCCCAACATCAAATTTGGCTGCATTACTGGCTGGCTTTAATAGTTTTATATTTGGTACAATTTCATGATTGGCAAACCAGAAATGGTGGGCTATTGCTGATTTTTCTATTTGTTTGTATTTCACACATCTCATATGTTCCTGTAATCTAATTTGTAAACTTCTTTTGGTTCCTATGTAGAAGTTTACAAATTAGATTACAGGAACATATGAGATATGTGAAATACAAATAAATAGAAAAATCAGCAATAGCCCACCATTTCTGGTCTACCAATCATGAAATTGTACCAAATATAAAACTATTAAAGCCAGCCAGTAATGAAGTCGAACTCAATGTTTGGGAAAAGTTACTAATTATAACAAACAAACAGTATACTTTAAATTTCAAATTGCCGCCTAAAAACTCTTTGGAAGTTCATCTCACAGTCAACAGATGCCACCACAGACAACCAACACACTTCAGGAAACCACAGATCCAACCAGTCGGATAACTGCTGACGATGAGGACAAACCGTTCTCCAAAACATGTCCAAGTAAGGATATTTTAAATGATGTTTGTGTTTGAATTACCAACTCATTACTTCCAAATGTTTACATTAGTTTTTACATGTTTAAAATGCCTTTACCAATTGAGAATCCCGCAGACTGTGAAGTACATAGTGTTATTTATTTTCTTAGTGCTAAAGACATGAAAGCATGAGTAGGAGCTTTAAAAAATGGCTGAAAGGATGTTCATGATGAGTCAGAGTGTGGACAACCCTCAGTGATCACTGATGATTTGGTGCTGAAAGTTGAATAACAACTGTAAGAGAACAGATGCTTCATGATTTCTTTGTTATCAGAAACACTGTATCAAGTTTCAAGAATTGTTTAATGAAGAAGCATCTCAGAGATCAGAGCCACGATGAAGACTATAGCCTCAAAAAGGTTGTGCTGCAGAGGCTATCATGTCAGGTGGCAACCTTTTATGATGACGTAATACAAAGTTTGCTGTCCAATATGATAACTGCTTAACAATGGTAGCAATTATGTAGAAAAATACATCAAAATGCAGTTTCATATAAACATGCTACAAAAATAAAAATGAATTGAGAAGATATTGGCCTATTGCTTCACTCACACTGTTTTTCACAGGACATGTTTCAAGAACTGTTGCTCCCATCATCAGCTGAGTCTCAAGTAGTGCAAATTGTAGTGTTTTCCTCCTTCTCTGTGTCATCAGTAGATGGCATGATATATTTATCAAAGATGTCTGGTAGTTGAGTTTCGAAATTCATGATTCTATAACAATTTTTACTAATGAAGATCTTTTCTCATACAGAAAGATCTCTAGAATGACTAACCTGTTTTATTAAAGATGTCTCCAAGTTAATATCGTGTGTGGCATTTAAAAAATGAAAAGCATCTGCTGATTTTCTATTTCACCATTTTTAATGTGGCATATATGTTCTTAGTTCTGATGTCAATGCTTCTTCTCATTTTTCGTGTGCATGTGTGTGTGTGAATATCTTCTCGATTCAATTTTATTTTAACTTGTGCTTCACTGTCTCTATTCTTCTTTCAATTTTTGTACTTTTGATGCTACAAAAAGTTCTTTTTCTTTCTTTACATATGAAAATAGCAGTTACTTCACAATGCAGAGATACGCTGCCACTAGGTGACACTACTGCTAATTTGCAAGGCAAATACAAGGGGCGCCCAGAAAGTAAGTTCTGTTTCAATTTATCTCCGCTGCAGCGCTGCGATCGCAGTTCCGCATATGCGCGGTAGATGCTCTGTATCAAGGAGAAGAAACGAGCGCCATTGTGAGATCGCTGTCAGCCATGTACACTTTGTTGTGCTTGTTTACAATGTCGGTGTTGATTGAAAATCTCGCCGCTTGTCAAATCAGATCTGTGATTCGTTTCCTGAATGCTAGGAAAGTGAAACCAATTGAAATTTATCGGCAAATTTGAGATTTCAAAAGGTGTTGGGTTTCTTCACGACAACACACGACCACACACTGCAAATGTGATGAAAAACATCCTACAGGGATTTGGCTGCAACATGTTTGACCACCCCCCTTCCAGCCCTGACCTCGCTCCTAGCGACTTTCATCTGTTTCTGCATCTCAAATCTTTCCTTGGCAGTCAAAACTTCAACAATGACGAAAAGCTGAAAGAAAATGTTTCCAATTGGTTGAAGACACAGGCTGCAAACTTCTATGAAGAAGGTATACAAAAACTTGTGCCTCGCTATGACAAATGCCTGCAAAATTTCGGCAGTTATGTGGAAAAGTAGTTTAGGAGTTGTAGAATTTTGTGCAATAAATAATTTTTCTGTATCTGTACACAATTTAATTTTATTACCAAACAGAACTTACTTTCTGGATGTACCTTGTATTTTTAAAAAATTTCTTTCACTTTAACATACCTGTGCACACAACCATTTTTAATAGTAATTATTATTGAAATATGGGTCAGAAAAATGTTAAAATTAATATTCTGAAATTGTTTAGAAAAGTCACTGAAGTGTTCTGCATTCTCTAAGCATTTTATATTTCTGGTAAACAAAGCATGAACAAAAACTTAATGGAAAAATGCAGTCCTCATTAAAACATTTTGCTGTGTAGCTGATCTTTTCATAGCTCTGTAATAACAAAACATAAACCAGGGCCCTACCAACCTGACTGCCGGCCTCACGCCCACATACACAAGGTAGAGGTGGGCGATCATCCAACCAAGATGAGATGGTCAGCATCTCGGCATCCCCCAGTCGCAATGTTGGCTTTTATGACCATCATAGCTCTGTACCCCTTATTAATATAAATTGCTTGACATTTAAATTTTTCTACAATGCATGTTGAAGCACTAAATGTTCATTCTTATGCTTCTTTTGACATAAATTTGGTAAACTATATGAATAGTTTCCATTTATAAGGGCAATCAATGAGCCATGGTTATGTAAATTTATGGTTCAAATCCCGGCTGTGGCATTGAATTTTTTAGCTCTTTTTTTATTTTACGTCCTCCAATGTTAAGTCATATCGAACGATGAGTGGAATGGATGAAATGATGCTCAAATGAGCTCGGGGCCCTTAGAGCTCAGTTATCTGACATTTGTCTTTTAGGATAAGGGAAAACCCCAGAAAAAACCATATCCAGGTAACTCACCCCAACTGAGATTCGAACTCAAGACCTCTTGAATGTGAGGCAGACACTCTACCATCTACGCTACCGAGGCAGGCATTTTCAGCTCTGATTCTACTTTACAAATATATGGAAATGTTTTATTTAACAACAAGTGACATTTTACAATTTCCCTGGTTTTCTGGAAAGCAGAGAGTGGGACACTCCAAAAGCAGTAAAAAACTTTCAACTTGTGTTTCTCGTTTTAAAGCAATCCATTTTAGCTCTGCTATGACTTCACTCTTAACATTCCATCAAGCAGTCTTCTTAATGCACTTCATTAGTATCTGGATAAGCAAATACCAATTTATGAGCTTTTTTTTGTTTTACACATTTTGCTACATAAAAAGGTTTCAAATATAAGAAACATTAAGTTACAAACATGATTATTTCTTTTTTGTGCATTTTCATAATACCATAAGCATTATCTTCTGCTCACAAGTAACTCAGTTAAATTCAGCAGCTGCCAGACAGAAAAAGTGTTTAAACCTTTAGATTTTCTATATCTATCAATACTTTGGAAAGTATAACAATGCAATCACTGTGTGATGACAAGGGTTAAAGAATACTTCCAACATAGTCCATGCATGTCGTAGAAAGTGACTAAAATGGATACCCAGTGCTTGAGGGTATAGCTGAACCACCCTGACTCTGAGAAGTCCTGGTCCACCTGGTTGGATGCTAGGCTAACAACCGGTGGCAATGGTATGACAATACAAACGTTTAGTAATGAAGTAAAAAATATTCAGTTAAATATTGAACCAATATCTTGCAAATTAAAAGGGTATATCTGTTAAACTACAAGAAATACAGAAATGAAACTGTACAAAGTTAGGTTATGGACACAAATACAATATTCCCTCATAAGAAAATCACACTGAATCGCATTTTGTAAGGACTAAGAAAATACATTGGTGAGTCATAGAGCACTTGTACCCGGGACACATTCTCTTTAACTTAGAGTGAGTTTTTACTCTTATTTGCTTTTGAATAGAATAGAATCTTTATTGTCACATAACGATTACATTGTGAGCATAAGCTGGTAATCTGGTGACTCGTCAGGTTATATATAAAACAAGAATTAACATAAAAGAGAAAACTAATTCTAATGTGTAGATTGTATACAAGGTATTATCTAAGCAATATAAATTGTTTGTAAGTATAATATTGTGTCATCCATGAATTCTTGTATGGAGTAATATGTCTTATCTAATAACATTTCTTTTATACTTTTATTGAACAATTTTGAAGTCTTTATTTCTTTGAATCTTTGAGGCAACTTATATATTTTTATACCCATATAATAGGGTGTTTTTTCTTATAGTGTTAGTCTATGCATAGGGTATTTTATGCTGAATTCTTTACGAGTGCTGTAATGATGACAATTTTGTTTTTATATACATAACTAACTCTAAAATATATACAGAAGGCATTGTTAAAATATTTAATTTTTTAAATAATGTTTGCATGAATCTTTGAAGCTGGCATGTAACATTATGCGTACTATCTTTTTTTGAATTTTAAATACTGTTTCCCATCCAGATGCGTTTCCCCACAATATTATACCATAGGCCAAGATGGAATGAAAATAGCTATAATAAACAATTTTTTTTTTTTGTTTCTATATTCATTATATGTGTCAGGCATAACATATTATAGCAGGCCGAATTCAGTTTCTTGGTTATATGTTCAATATGGATATTCCATTTTAAATATTGATTAATGTGTATTCCTAATATCTTACTATAACCTTTTGTAGTATTATTCTCTAAGCTATCCTGTTTCAAATTAGCATTCGTAGCAGTTTTAAATTGTATAACACTAGTTTTTGTTTTACTTAAGCTCATACCATTATCAGTGAACCATTTATCTAAGTTATTTAATGTGTAACTTATATCAGTTTGCAAACTATGATGACTAATATTTTGTAAAATAACTGAGGTGTCATCTGCATACGATATTGGATTCCCACTTATACCATGAGGTAAATCATTGGTGTACAGTATATAAAGCAGAGGACCCAGAACAGAGCCTTGCGGTACACCACTGGTGTTTGTTCTCCGTTTTGATATATAGATTCCAGAGCTACATTTAGTAATTACACTTTGTTTGTGACTGGACAGGTATGACTGAAACCACTTTAAATTTTGATCCTTGATATTATAATGTTCAAGTTTTTTTAATAGAATTTGATGACTTATGCAGTCAAAAGCCTTTGAAATGTCACAAATTACTGCAACAGTATTTTTTATTTTTTTTTATTTTTTGTAAATCTAAATTTAGTGCTATTTCATTTACTATTGTGGTTACAGCTGTAAGTATCGATAAATTTTTTCTAAAACCATGTTGGCAACTGTTTAAAATTTTATTTTTTTCAAAAAAATCTTTTAGTCTAACATATACTAATTTTTCTAATATTATTGAGAAACTTGTCAAGACTGATATTAGACAATAGTTTTTTTGTTCAAGGGAGTTATTAATGCATATTTCATTCTTTCTGTAAAAATGCTGTAATGAAAGGATTGGTTATATATTTTTGCAACTGGCTCACTTATTGTATTCATGGTTACTTTTACAAGCCTGAATCACAATATATCACATGTAATAAGCTTTACAATCCATTTCTAAGTATATATTAAGTGTGGAGTCACATATAAATTACTACTATGAGTGAGTGTGTAGAGTTTTGGAGCCCATTGACAGCAAGGTCATTTGGGCCTGTTATTACTATGATGATGATGATGATGATGAAGAGGAGAAGAAGAAATGGCCTTGTTATTTCAAGGTTGCGGGTTCGAACCCAAGCAACACCACATGTTTAAAAGGACAGCTCCATGTCAGCAGATTTACTGACATAAAAGGAATCCTGCATTACAATCCTTGCAACTGACAGCGTCATTTACAAACCAAATATTATTAAAAATAATTATCAAACTCCAACTCTTAAACAACTAATCTCAAAAGTGAACATCAATAAATATTATGAGCCGAATTTTGGGACATGTTTGCTTTGCTTACCTGATACAAAAATTTCCAAAATATGTTCTTGTGAATTTACAGAGGAAGTGAAGCAAACATGTCTCAAAATTCATTTCATAACATTTAGTTATTTGAACTTGCATTCACTGTTACAAAACTTTTGAAGATTAAGATTTTGAAGGTTAATCAAGTGCACACTGTTCTTTAGCGCCGAAATCGTGATGAACTTACAATAGTAAACTTATGTACACAGCTTACAGTAAAAATTGTCATAAATTAGTGTGGTATATAGAACTATTATTAATAGAAATAAATGATTGTTCTGGACAACAAGCAGCTAGACATGTTTCATTTTCATAATTTAAAGAAAGATAGCAATGATAAATGTGAGACAAATATCCTATCAGACGATGAATGAAATGGGTGAACTGATGCTCAAATGAGTTGGGGATCCATGGAGCTTAGAATTGCCCGACATTCATCTTTCAGGATAAGGGAAACCCCCAGAAAAAAATCATATCCAGGTAACTTACCCTGACCGACATTCAAACTCGGGACCTCTTGAACGTGAGGCAATCAGTGTTTTAAAACTTACCTTTATCACTTTATGGTAATGTGTATCTTTAGAAGGCACCTCCACTTCATGTTTAACTTCTGTTAGTGTACTTTCAGTATAGCAGTGTTCCTGTTTAATTTCTACTTTGCTATGTAATTCATCACACCCTATTTTAACACTGTCTGTAGAATCTGCTAAACCTGTCTTACTATCAAAGTCTGCATCCCCCTCACATCCAGATTTAACTTGTGCTAATGCTCCAAACTCACATATAGGTTCCTCTTTTATTTCTATTTTATAATCCATTTGTTCGTCGTCATTGTTTATGACATCCTGTTTAATTTCTACTTTGCTATGCAATTCATCACACTCTATTTTAACACTCTCTGTAGACTCTGCTACAACAAGCGAAGATATAAAAACTGTCTCAATATGAAAGTCAGCATCCCCCTCACATCCAGATTTAACTTGTGTTAATGCTCCAAACTTGCATATAGGCTCCTCTTCTTTTTCTATTTTGTAATACATTTGTTGGTCATCACTGTTTATGACATTGCACTCCATCAGAATCCCTGTGGAAAATTACAAATCAATTATAATTAATAAAAGGTTACCAGGAAACAGAGGTTAAATCCAATAAAATGAAATGTTTCACATTTATATATTTGAACAAACAAATTAGTACAAGATATATAAATAACTTCTAATGAATAAGAAAAGTTTCTTAACCAATCCCTTTGGTTAGTTTGCACTTCTGACAGTAACAGAAACTTTGAGCGTCTAGCTAATGCACTTCAGAAGTGAACAGTACCAACAATTGAATGAAAAATATGCAATAAAACAACAATTGAGCATAAGGGCGTTCAACTACGGCGGTCATCAGCGCCCTTTAAAAAACTAGTCATGGCAAAAACCAGATATAAAACTTTCCAAAAACTATACATGTGTAACAAAACCTATTAAAAATACACGTACATAAAAAACAGATATCAAAACCTACCAAAAACCTCGTTCACCAAATCCCAAACCAGAAAAGAATCTAAAATCCTTCTCCACGGGTCTCCACGCACGGCCTACACGTGGGTGGGCCTGTTGACCGTCTCCTTCAACCACGAAGAGGAGCCCACACGAGGGAGACTGTTGGCTCAGGGCCCCGGGTGCGCTAAACACGTACCTACCGAAGTAGGCCCCTAGGGGGAATAAAACAACAGGGTCCTGTGTTTTTAAAACTTAGTTTTAGCGTAGCCTATGACCCCAAGATAGTGCATATAAATGAATAGAGTGAAAGGGACCTATTTTATCGAAATTTAGCCCAAGGTTAGGTTACAACTAAATTAACATGTATCAACAGAATTCAAATAACCTGTCCTCACAGGTTACCTTTGTATCACTTCTATATGTGCATACAGGTCACAAGATGGGTCCTGATGATTTTTCCATTAAAAAAAGTCTTAAAAAGAGTGGCAAGATTTATTTTAGTTTTTCAAGTATTCACATCTTCTTTTAAACAGCTAATTTCATTTCACCTGTCTTCATTTCTTACAATTTTTGGTAAGGGGGATACTTGATATAGCAATTTAGCCAGAACAGTATTCTAACAAACATGTAAAGTGCCAATGCAGCAGAACAGGTTAGATGCACTCTCAATTTAAGATGCTAAGATGTATTTAAATAACTACTCTAAAGGCATTCAAGATTGAATTTATGTAACATGAAATATATCAAGTGCAAGCACTTAGTTTTATTTCTGTGAGCAAGTTATATGAACTGCTACGTAATAAGAAAACATGAAAAGTGTATTTTTTCCCCCTTGCAAAAGAAGCCCATCACGTATCATGTATTGTTTAAACTCTAGGGAATCTTACACAAAAACACAGCAAAATATAGAAATGCGTAACGCTAATGTGTATGCGTAAAGTACTATCTTATGTGGTCCAAAAACAGACCTGTTAAAAATAGTACTCAAAATTAAAATAAAAGAATAAAAGTAATTAATTAGTTTATGGTTTCAGCAAAACATAACAAATAAAGATCCAATTGTCACTGGATTAGTACTTCACACTGATCAATCTGCTTATTTAAAAGGTAAAGTGTTACAACATTTAAGAAGATGCTGGAGTATATTTCATAAATGAAATATTGAACATGGATGGACTGTAACACAGTATTATATACTGATGTGTCTTTCTATTGATCTACAACTTACATCTGATCTACTACACTTTTATTTTTCTACATTTTTAATATCCAATGACTAAAACACTTCCTGGGAGATGGACTTCTTACCTCTAGCTATTTTAAAATGCAAAGCTCTGCAACTGCTACCTACATGAGTAACAAACACGTCAAGTAACTCATTAACCGTATTCAAGGAAAATAGGATCCTCCTCCAAGGTGTACAATGCTAACCTCTGGATTCCGAGGTCGAGGGTTAAAACCCAGCGTAAGACGACGAATTTTTTTAGAATGAAAGTCCTTAGCATGGCTTCTTTCGCAAAGAAATAAATCCTGTGGCTACCTATTGTAGACTTACAGCACGTAAATAAACCTCAAGTCTGATAAGACCTCTATGAACAATACTGAGTGGTTTTAATATAAAACGGGGCGCTGAGAACTACAGCAGTTAAAGAGGCCCATAAATAAAAAAGGTGCAAAGTGTAGCCTACGCATTGATGTTCCTAAGCCTCAAGGCGCAGCCGAGGAATCTATTTCATAAAGAGTGCGAGGAGAGAGAGTAGCAATAAGTTCAGTGAGTAGCTTAAATTCCAATAATACATTGTGAAGATACAGCGAAATGTTATTCTCATTTAGGTTAACAGTCCAATTGTTGTTACATTGCTTTTATAGTAATATGAAGGCGTTCTAAAAAGAGTGGGCGGCTGAGTTCCGGATCTGGAAGAGACCAGCGCCACAGAACACACTTAAGTAACTGGGTGCTTGTTTCAATATAATCACAATATATGTATGTATATACACAATGTTAGAAATTCTTGACAGTTTTACTCATGTACACACCATTAATGACAAAAGGTAATACGTTAATGCACTTACTGCACTGTAATATTACCAATTCCTCTATACTTATTTAGATTCTTCTCATTTGATTATCACATGCAGCTTTAACCTAACATTGCTATGATATTCGTATGACTGTCTTTTCTCTTTGTTTACATCTGTAACAGCCGAAGCCTGATATTCTATTCACCACAGAATACTGACAGGCACAGAGCATAAATCACTGGAGTGCCATTGAAGCCAAGGCCTGCTAACAAAATTGGTAGCTGTGATTGGTACCTCTAACTCTTCCGTTGTCTTTCAATACTTCGTCTTCCCGTAGGTACATAAAGGACATATTATTTCCATCGTTTTTATACCTATGAACTTCTCCAGTAATACTTTCATCCATTAACTGTTCTCTAATAACAATGTTCCTAATCCTATCTCTTCTAGTTACTCCCAACAATAGTCGTAAAAAATCTCATTTGAACTGCTTCCAATCTGGACTTTCTTGGTTCTTGATGTCCACGTTTTACGAGAGTACATCATCATATTAAAGTGTGGAATCTTTGCTTTATTTCTGTTCTCATGTTACTGTCAAAATGTAGTTTTATGCAACCATTTAATCAATTGTAAGTTTCAATATTTTTTTCAACATCCCCCATGGAGCTCAGAATTGATATTTTTTACCCTAATATTTGAATGCTGAAATTTGTTCTATAATTTCGCCACCAATAACTATTTTAAATATTTTTCGTCCTTTGCCTATCATTGCCATGGATTTAGTTTTTCTACCAGAGTTTCTCATATTGTACTTTTTTCTACAATTCATTGAATTTATTTACTGACGTCTGCACCTGCACTTCATTTTCTACTAATAATATCTGGTCATACAGAGAGATATTCAACAAATACCGGGAGCACGAAAATGGAGAAGGGAGCTGAAGAAAAAGAGGAATGGAGACACCTGCTGAAGGAGGCCAAGGCCTAGAAGGGGCTGTAGCGCCACTCAAAGGAGAATATCTGGTCATCTGCAAAAAGTATTGTGTTTATGTTCAGATTATTTAGTTATCCCTTTTGGTTTAAAGATTTCTCCCCATTCTTCTATAACTTTATATATTGCAAGCATAGTCCAATAGTTCATTCTCTATGGCATATGAAGTATATTTTTAAATTGCAGTAGCTACTGGTACTGCGAGGTCGTCATCTAACATACTGTCGAAATCACCGAGAAGAGATACAATCTAAGAAATTGCCACGGTTTGCTGATTTTTGTCCTTCAATGTAACTACTGAGTACTGGATTACGAGTTTTGCAAAATTTTATTCACTCTATCTCTCTGGCCAATATGTGTCTATTTTTAGAGGCTAGTTCATTGTGTGCTCTGGACTGATGCGCAGAATCAATCAGAGCAGCAAAGTTTACAGTTCCCAATAATTTAAATGTTCTAAGTGAAGTGCATTTGCTCCATGTTTTGCAGTTCCTGCACTCAAATGTTCCAGAGCGTTACAACCAACGCAATCAACAGTTGTCGAAAGGTCTTCACCACCAAATAACAAGCAGTAAAAGCAAAATACACTTTGTTTCTCTTCGTTTGGAGTTTGCCACGATTTTTTTATACTAAGCCAACCTTACAGAAACACTTCTGCTCTCTTTTTTTTTTTTCACTCTTAAAGAAAAGAAAAATATTTGGCTGATGTGTACCTTATCGTTTAATGCTAAGCTTTACTCCTACCTCTAATGAATAAAAGGGAATTTTCAGTAAATAATCCACTTTATTCATTTTAAAATAATACTACTTTGTCCACCAAACAATCATGAGAACAATCACACGAATGCTAAACTTCATGTAACGGACCACAGCTAGCTGGCCTCAAGCGTTGCTGTGTGCGAAGAGGAGAGAAGGGGAGCGAGGAGAATATAATGAAATAAATTTTTTCTTCCAATCAAAAGAACGCCTATAAGCTGCGCGACATTATCGGTGGGGTCGGCATCTCTGGTCCTTAATGATAGCCCTCCCCTGACAGTCCTCCCAAACTGCTCCGGAGCCACCCCTGGTCACGACTTTCATCACAGCTTAATAATGGTGGTAGAAGTACATTTTGCCACAGCATAGAAAGTCCTAGGGGAATGAGGCGCAAGGCAGGTGAGACACTATTCCGATATCCTGCCTGTACCCTGACACTTGGATCAGTTCAGTTAGAGCCCATTCAAAAACATTCTGATACCTTGTTATACGAGATACGTCCAGAAAGTAAGTTCTGTTTGGTAATAAAATTAAGTTGTTTACAGATACAGAAAAAATATTTATTGCACACAATTCTACAACTTTTAAACTACTTTTCCACATAACTGCCGAAATTTTGCAGGCATTTTTCATATTGAGGCACAAGTTTGCCGTCTGTATCTTCAACCAATTCGAAACATTTTCTTTTAGCTCTTCGTCATTGTTGAAGTGTTGACCGCCAAGGAAAGATTTGAAATGCAAAAACAGATGAAAGTCGCTAGGAGCGACGTCAGGGCTGTACGGGGGGTGGTCAAATACGTCCCACCCAAATCCCTGAAGGATGTTTTTCGTCGCATTTGCAGTGTGTGGTCGTTCGGTGTCGTGAAGAAACACAACAACTTTTGACAGCATTCCTCGTCTCTTATTCTGCATTGCGCGGCGCAATTTCTTAAATGTCTCACAATAAACATCTGCTTTCATTGTTTTACCACGCGGTAAGAAATCAATGAGTAAGATGCCTTTCCTATTCCAGAACACTGTGCACATCAGTTTTCGAGATGTCAAGATTTGTTTCGGCTTAACCTTTGCTGGGGATGAGATGTGCCTCTATTCCATTGATTAATGCTTACTTTCAGGGGTGTCGTAAGAAGCCCAAGTTCCATCTCCTGTGCCTATCTGTGTCAGAAATTCTTCGCCGCCTTCATCATAACGGGTCAGAAACTGAAGTGCACTACCCTCTGTTTTGTTTTGAGTTGATCAGTAAGAATCTTTGGCACCCAACGTGAGCAAAGTTTACAAAATTTCAGTTTTTCGGTAACAATTTCTTGAAATAGTGATCGTGAGATTTAGGGAAATTCCATAGTGAGAGCACTAATTGTAAACTTGCTGTTTTCCTGGATCTTGCCATCAATCGCGTGAACCAGTTCTTCTGTAACCAAAAATGGACGCCCACTTCGTTCTTCACCGTGCACTTCACTACATCCTTAATTGAACTGTCGGATCCATCTTCTCACCATTGTATCACTCATCGCATTTTGTCCGTAAACATCGCAAATTTGCCGATAAATTTCAATTGGTTTCACTTTCCTAGCATTCAGAAAACGAATCACAGATCTGATTTCACAAGCGGCGGGATTTTCAATCAACACAGACATTGTAAACAAGCACAACTAAGTGTACATGGCTGGCAGCCTTCTCACAATGGCGCACGTTTCTTCTCCTTGATACACAGCGTCTACCGCGCATGTGCGGAAATGCGATCGCAGCGGAGATAAATTGAAACAGAACTTACTTTCTGGACGCCCCTTGTATTTTTATTAATCAATCTCGCCTTTAGTACACTTAGTGGATAGGACGCATGTTTTTTACGGTTCTACTCCTTGTGTAGCATGCGTTCTTTGTCACACACTCTCACTGTGTAAGGGTAGCACTTTTGTGTAAGGAACTTTCTTTGCATTGGCAAACAGTAGTAATACTAGCAGCAGAAATAGTAGTAGTATGTAGTAGTAGAAGAAGAAGCGAATTGCTGAAAAATGCAATCATGTTCGATGATAATGCTATAGCTCATGCGTCACCAAGAAATATGAACAGCGCTGGGGGTGGGAAATCCTACTCAACCCAGCCCAGCTCAATCCCCAGACTTCAGTTTATGCGACTTCGACCTCATTCCCATATTGAAGAAATCATTGCATAAAAAGATGAGGGCAGGTATCCTAGCGACATATCGGCAAACAGTGGCTTATATGGACCAATGTACATAACATTCAACGACTTCCCCATCTTTGTGTGAATGCCTTGAGAGACCATTTTGAAGGATAGCCGGTGCACTGAAACGGTGCCAGGGATATTGATTGATGCTATTTGCATTACTAGTTATGCTCAATACATTTACACAGAGTTCCATTTTCATTTCAATCTGTGTCGTTAACTTCTGCCCTTGAATCCTACAACAAGTTGCAATTAAAATGTGTGCTGCCTACACAATTCAATGCAAGCCGTGGATTTCCCCTGTTGTTGAATTATCCAACTTTATCCTTTAGTTGCTACAATTAATGGAATGACCCATCATCATCACCATCATCATCATCCCTCACATTATGCCACAAATGGAAAAGTTCACTCACATAATTTACAAAATGAGGACAAATTGCACATCACCATTCACAAAATGGTCTTTCCAAAACAAAACATCAATTCTACTCCTTAGAGGAATGTGTCGAAATTTAGTTATGTTTCTGATTTTTGGATCTTCAGATCATTGCAAGGTCCATTTTGAGGTTTGTTGTAGCATTGTAACATTTTAAAATTATCAGCATTTCCTTATTGAGGTTGTAATGAGGGGCTGCCATTTCAGTTCTGCCTGCAGACTAGACAACATTCTGTAATTAAGGCTATCTCATCAAACTTCAATATCTGATTACTCATTGGGCTTTTAGTTTTGATAAATGTCTGAAATATTTTCTTCCATTCTTGCTTCCATTTCTTTATTATTCAATATTAGTTTTTCCCCACAAGCATTTAACCTTGAATACTGTAGTGTACTGATTGAGCCAATCAACACTTCTTATGGAATCTGGATCATTTTCATTGAATTTAGTTTGAAAATGCAACTCTTTTGCTATAAAACAAGCAACTTTTAAAAACTAGCACATTATGCTGCAATATTTTTACTCACAAAATTATCATACCATTCACCAGATTATAAGTTCAAATGTGAAATATCCACAGCATTTTCAAAGGCAGAATATTCCAATACTTATTCAAATAAAGTCCACTCAGGAGGTGAGTATGGGTTATTTTCTGAGATAATATACATATTTTTTAAGTAATACATTATGTTTGTAAAAATGTTACAGAATGCCCTTTTATTTTACTTTGTTTTTAATGTGGGAGATATTTTAAATTGTTCAGTAACATTTCATAAAAGATTATTGTTGGTTCTCTGCTCATCTATTGACAGATTCAAACACACACTGTTCACATTTTTAAAACATTTACTCATATATAACCAAACCTGATGATGACACTATTACTCATTAATAAACCTTTTATCTTCAGTTTTTTCGTACTACATCACTCACTTTTTAATTTTTGAAGGACTAGTTTCAGGATCCATTGCTGCCATTTTCAAGCTCCAAACATCACTTTACTTACTCTGTTACATTGGCAAATAAATCAAAACATAATGAAATATATGAGTGGAATTTGACTCATCTTGGTACATTATTTTAATAGTTTCCTTAATATCTTAGCAATTTTGAAGCAGTAATTGAACAGCTTAGTTTAACCTCTTGCTTCTGACAATCCCAAATCAACAGAATCACAAGAGAGAGAGTAATACATATTTAGAACTTAAATTTTACCTTTTCCAAATACTTAGACACAAAAATTTGAGAAAAACCTTATTTGCAACAGTAATCTATCTGAAATATATGGTATACAGACCATGTGATTTGAACAAGAGCTTTATTATAATTTAAAGATTGAGGATTCAAATATAGACCAGACCAGTGGTTTCTAGGTGTACCTAAAGTACTCCGTAATACCAGAGTACTGGCCGCTTATGCAATTATTATAATTATTGATAATTATAAATTTACAACATAGGAAAAAGCACTACAATCCTGCACATTACAATACTTTTTATTGCATACTCTCCCAAAGCCACAGCAGAACAAAACATATTTATGCTACAACTCTGAAAAATACAAATATAAATAAATATAAGGTAGAGAGAGCTACACGTGGTCTTTACAAAAAAAAAAAAAAAAAAAAAAAAAAAAAAAAAAAAAAAAAAAAAATCAATTTTACTCCTTAGAGGAATGTGCTGAATACTGTAAGGGGCAAATTTAAAACTTAATGCAGTTGAAACTGATTTATGCATATATCAAGGCAAAGAGGGAAGATTAGTTGTAAACTAGAATTACTTCCAAATACGAGGAATACTATTTTTTCAAAATATTCTCCTTTATGTTCATTACACTTTGCATCCGTTTCAACCATTTGTCAAAGCATTTATTGCAGTCTTCTTGAGACACCTCCAAAACATGATTTTTGAAGGCATCAATGTCTTCTTCTGCCGAAAAATGTTGTCCACGCAATTTATGCTTGATGTTGGGAAATAAAAAGAAGTCATTGTGTGCGAAATTGGGACTGCATGGTGGATGACCCATCAATTCTAATTTTTGGAGCCTTCAGATACTCTGTCATTAGATGAGATGTGTGTGCGCAAGCATTGTCTTAAAGAACAATCCTATGGTTCTCGTTGGTTTTCCTCATTTTACCGAAGACTTCTGGCAAACAAATGGTTGTGTACCCTTCGACATTGACCGCTTTATGTTTCTCTAAAGGCACTGTGGTCTTTACTCCTTTACGCATTTTAAAATGTTGTCTATACACAGCATGGTACTAACATATCCTGGCAATGAAAAGCTAAATTATGATACTTTAAAGCTTATAGATGGTGCCTAAAATAAACTCTTCCTATTATTTATGTCAGTTTTTACTCCTGTGAACTGCATAGTTTCTATGCTGATCCTGTAATTCATTACTAATTCCAAATGTACAAGTTTCTGTGCTTTGATACTGGGATTATTGAAGGATAAGTTGAGTACTTCTATAAAGAAATTATAAGAAGGCAGATCCATAATAACAATAAATAATTTCTATATTAAAGTCAATGCATTAATTAGAAGGATGAAGTAAAATTTTGTCAGAGGATTGGGGTCAGTCAATGAAGGAAAAGGCAACTATAGATGTAAGCTCATTGAGTGGGATGGCTCAGGCAGTTTTGTCTGCGGCCCACATTTGGGAGGTCCGGGTTCAATTCCTGTGACCGACTTCCTCATCCATCAGTTTCTAGGGGGTTTTCCCAGGTCACCAGACGAATATTGTGCAGGTTCATTACATCCCCTGAATTTCCTGTCCCTCTATTTCACATCATCTCACATCTGGTGGTCTTTTACAGGGTAGAAGTGCCGGGGATGTCTTGGTGTTGCATGACAGGATGATATGCAGTTGGTAATACTACCTCCTCTGGTAGGACAGTGTCCAGTATCTGAACCTGGTCTGGTGAGGCTGTTTCCGGACCACAGTAGGGTGGGATGCCAGTTGTTCTGGCCTGACAGGAAATTTCCAACTAGTAAAGTGTAGGGACCCTGTTCTCTGCACTCTCGAGGCTTCTTGGGACAGCCGCCCTCTGTGTCCTCTCCCCTTACCCTTCCTGCTGGGGATGCCCCACTTCGGGGCATAGGTACAATAGAACAAGTTTGGACCTCCGTGCCAAATCCCCTCCTTAGCACAGTCCAGTCAAATTCAGATATAAGTTCATGTAGCATGGAACACCATTAGCTCAAGGAATTTCTGGAATGTCATTATGTTCAGGTATTGTAAGCATTGCTAGACTGAAAATTAGATAGGGAAATGAAATTCTTAGAATTCAGCAAGTCAGAGAATAACAGAAACATTTCAGAAATGAATAAGAGGTTTGAATTAAAACACGTAAGAAAGAATGTTGGGGGAAAATAAATAATTTGTTTGTAATATTAGTGCCACCAGTGAACCAGAATTGTCCTGCAACAGTTCTTTTATGTATCATTAAATCCACTGACATATGGTGGTCACTTATACAGTACAGGGTGCAACAGCCATATAAAGCCAGGATCAGCCAACCCGACTGCCGGCTTCATGCTCACATATGCAAGGTAGAGGTAGGCAATCGTCCAACTGATATGGGGAGGAGATGTGGTCAACATCTCGGCATCCCCCAGCCAGAATGTTGGCTTTCGTGATCAGGGCCGCCTAACTATTGTAAGCTCCTCAATTTCCTCTCAGTGCTGAGTGGGCACCTGTCCTATAACCAGGACTTAAAATCCGCACCCCAAAGTTGGAATCAATCCCATGCCGCTTCCATGGCAGGGAGCCAAGGCATGATGCCTTAGCTCACTACACCATGGCGCAGGACGGTGGTCACCTATAAGCACACTTAAAAATATCAGTCTGAACAAGGTTTCAAATCTTGGAGGGGAGTAATGTCTAGTAGATGGGCTTATTTTGATAAAAGAAGATTAATTTATGGTCTTTACAAAACTAGCCCAAATAAAGCTTAGACATACTTCCAGCTACATGTTATCTTTTAACCTCATGGGTTAATATGTGACGTTTCAGACGAGATATTCGAATAAAGCTCTTATTACAAATTTCACATGAGTGTGGTTTTTTGTCCTCGTGGATTAATTTATGTTCTTTAAGTGTTGGTGCTCGAGTGAAGCTCTTGTTACAAATTTCACATATATGCAGTCTTTTACCTTCATGAATAATTAATTTGTGCTGTTTCAGTGTTGATGCTTCAGTGAAGCTCTTCTTACAAATTTCACATGAATAGATACTTTTGCCCTCATGAATTAGTTTATGCTTTTTTACATTTGATGCTAGAGTAAAATTCTTATTACAAATTTCACATTTGTGTGCCTTTCTGCCCTCATGGATTACTTTATGCTTTTTCAGAGTTGATAAATGAGTGAAGCTCTTTTTACATGTTTCACAACGGTGCGGTCTAATGCCCTCATGAATTAATTTATGTTGCTTTAGAGTGGAAGACTGAGTAAAGCTCTTGTTACAAATCTCACATACGTGTGATCGTTTGCCTTCATGTATTAATTTATGCTCTTTCAGTGTAGATGCCTGAATAAAGCCTTTGTTACATTTATGCAGTTTTATACCTTGATGAGTAACTAATTTATGCCGTTTCAGGGTTGAGGTTTGAGTAAAGCTCTTTCTACAAATTTCACATACATATGGTCCTTCTCTTTCATGGAGTAATGTGTGGTCTTTCACGGTTGAAGAATCAATAAAACTCTTGTCACATTCAAATTGCTGTTTGACTGCATTTCCATTATGTTCATTTATGTCTGATAAAATTATAAAATTCTTTTCATAACTGTCACGCTTGCATTCTGCATCAGCATCTAAAATGTAATTTTTTATAGAATTTTCTAACATCTGTGTCTGGCTAGAGCTGAAGATTTTGTATTGCTCAGAGTAAACAGGATCAATATTTTCCCCTAAATTTGAAACAGTGAAGCAATGGGAGATGCTATTGCTGTTCCTGCCTATTGATTCTGCATTCAACCTGAAATGTTATAATACATATTAATAATGTATTTGGAAAAGAGGTACTGTCTGCCCACCACAAGAAGCCAAGCGGGACGTGAAGAGGGAGAGGATTCACAACTCTTTAACTGCTCTGGTAGTGGATCTGTTTCCTATGAAATGAGTGTATGAGAGTCCATAGAGTTGCCCATGCTGCCAGATCTAATTGCTCATTTCAGTAACTGCAGTGATAGGTATTATGCATGGATGAGTTATGTGACAGCACTGTGTATACAAGAACATAACCGAAAGGCAAACATAAATACAGCAAAAGTGATTATGTTACACATTCCTCTGCCATGCATTCTTGCTGTAAGCAGACAGTTACACAGCATATCTACCACAAAAACAGTACATTACACTACAGTAGCAGTGCTACATGATTAGTGGTCACCAATGTCTAATTTCTATAGCTTTTGATGCTCTTCGAATTAAAACTAATTAATTTAGTACTTTCTTCATCTTCTTGGGTGTCAGAAAGTTTCTCTGAACAGTTATTTCTCTTAGTCCTTATTTTTTCTTTCTTTAAAACATTATGACAGTTACTTTGCTGTATTGAAAAGCCTAATTATAAATTTAGCAGCTGGAGAATGTGTATTTAAATAATTTATGATCCAAGATTAGACATGAGCAAAACATGTGCAAATGGATGGTTATTACTGCACCGTATGAGGGAGAACACTGACAGGAATTCCATGTGATTTTTGATACTGCAATAGTGCAAGTTAGTTTCACTTTAAATAAGATGTAAGCAGCGAAAACTTAGTGTAAACTGCAAAGACTAAGAAGGTGGGATTAAACATAGATGGACAAAGTCTCATGAAAGCTTGATATGACTTAATGTTGGAAGATGTAAATTAAAAAAAAAAAAAATATATATATATATATATATATATCCCCTTCTCGCATATTCTCAGATCTGGCTGCTTTTGATATAGCTTTTAATGTAGATAACAATTTTAACTCTTAAAAAGGTAGAATTTGGCTTAAAAAATTCAATGAAGCCAGGATTTGAACCATGAAGTTTCCAGTTTCTGTGAGGTTGCTCTAACCAATTAACCATATTCACAAAAATAAAAAATGTTCTTCGAAATTTCCCTTCTACATCTACCTAATAGAATCATCATAGTTTAGCCACCATATATCTCCATGGGAACAACAAGCAGATTATAAAGCACCATTTCCAGTTGAGGAGTTAAAGTTGAAGATAAATACAATGTTTCATTTAAACTAAGTATGTGAAGTGTTAGTGCCACCATTACTGAATCATTAATAATATTTTTAATGTCTTAAATTATATGAATTGCGGCCTTTAATTCTTTAAACTCTTGCTAATCCGGCCATGCCTTGCAGACATGGGTGTCAGATTAGCAGAAGTGCTGGATTATTGATTTCATAATGTTTGGCTATACATTGACTTTATTATTCCAAAGATACATTAACTTTTCTACAAAACTTATATAGTTGGTGTGCACATGTAATGTGTCCCAAATTTTTAATTGCGACGGCGGCATGCTTTATCATGCAGTCACTTGGCAAGCATTACACTGATACCATTTTCCCAACTTGCTGTCCATTTGGCTTGCATACTGTCAAATAGCATTTACTTTCTTTTTGATGTCATAAATATTTACTCGTCCAACACTATATTCAGCATAAAGTTTATATTCAGCAATATAAACCATTCCCTTACAAAAAAAAATTCTCATTCCTTCAACCAAACAATTATAAAGTCTTTGAACCAAACAAACCATTGCTGTATGAAGAAATTAAACAATACCAACAGAAAATAGACAGTTTTGGGCTCTGAAATCTTAAAATAGGTCTCCTTGGTTAAAATTGTCCTATTAAGCATCAAAAAACCTCTGCCATACAATTATATTTGATATAAAATATGAATATATTTAACTAGTTTCTGTTTATTTGTGCACCAACACAATGAGATTTAATTTTTGTTCAAATGGGCAACCTGAAACTGATTGTGTTCTTATAGTTTGGGAAAGGTTCATTTATGATATTTTCATTATACCCAACATTGGATCTGTGATGGATGTTTTAACATTAAAAAGGTTTAAAAATGAGGGGTACTAGTTTTTCTTCCATGTAATGACAGCAAACCCTTTTGTGCTATAGATAGCTCTTACCATATTACAATGGCCATTGTGAACTGTCATGTCAGTCATTTTAAATATCTATTTCATTTAACAAAAGGTACTTTCCACAACATGCAAACATTCATACTCATTCTAGTCACAAACTATCCCAGACAACCACTCCTGTTATTTCAGTCTCAATAGTCACTTGTGTAGTGTTGCAACAAGATTTTTTTTAGTTAATGTCCTCTAACGTTAAGTCATATCGGACGATGAATGAAATGATACTCAAATGAGTCTAGGATCCACAGAGCTTAGAGTTACCCAACAATTATCTTTCAGGATAAGGCAAAACCCTGAAAAAACATTATCCAGGTTTGCCCTGACCAAGATTTGAACTCAAGACCTCTTGAATGTGAGACAGGCTGGCAACAAGATATTTGCATTTTCTTGCACAACACAACAGCATACACCGAATGAAATTTCGTACTAAATATGTTTAAAAGCAAGGTTTAATTCTTAAATATTAGAAAATTTGCCTTGTACATTCCTTTGCTTCTCTATGTAAATGGCGCATTGCTTCTTTCAACACTGTCACAGCAGGATCCATTGTTTCTCCAGCGACATAGATCTCTTGATCATATCTCTTCCAGGGGCCTAATATTATACTGTAATTATACACCATCTTTCTAGAATTTCAAGCCTGTGTCATTAACATTATTTGATACTTCTTTATACTTATTTCCTTAGTTCACTAATATTTAAGCCCTCTCTTTTTGTTTAACTCTTTCTTTGTCATAATGATTTGAACAATCCTTTCTCAACACATTTCCTTCACGCCTCATTAGGCTGTCTGGATTCGATCGCTGATATAGGCATTGCCGTATTCCTTTCAACACAATATGACTTGTCCCTCATTCGCTGGGCTTGTTTATACATCCTATTTTTAGCCCTAATTCGTTCTCTTCCTCTTTTAGTTTTCTTGAGTTTAGCCCTTTCCATTTTCTTAGCAGCATTTGCCCTATTTTTCCATTCTTCATACAGACCTTGCTCTCTCAGACGCTGTTTATATTCACGTTGCCTTTGTACTGCTGTTTTTGCCCTGTGAACAAGACACAAACATGGACTTACTTCCGCATTCACCAATGTCACTATATGAAATGTCCATCTATGATAAATTTGATATTCATATAACTGCAGTGCAAAATGTGTGCTGCTTGGAAAAAATGCTGGAGTCACGGAAAAATGTTCAACTACGTGTATGTTGCTAACATTATGCCAACACAAAATTTGGAACGAAATTTTATTTTGTCGTTTATTGATTTTGTATAAAAATGTTATCATTGTTTCACATGGTTTCTGATAACACTATTACAATAAGTAATAAGAAAGTAAAAATAAATTGGATTATGTTCCCTTAAAAATGATAGTGCCTTACACTCTGCTTTTTAAGAAAAACCAAATGTCACATGCACACTTTTTCAGTGTGTTCAATATTGAATACCTTGCATATATTAAAATGAACCATATGGAAAACAATGTAAGTACCCCTTGAGTTATAGATTAGGAGTCAAACCTTGTACTCTTGTACTACTAAAGGCTTCTAACTTCTGCATATGTATTCTCTGTTCTTAAAGAAAACTACATTGAGGATCAAAGTCCTTCCCTTAAAACCAGTAAGCTGACACGCGATTCTGTGGAGTTTCTCTATTAGGACGATATCTAGGTTACAACCCCTCCCTCTTGTGGGTGGAAGTGGATATACCACTTACAAGCATCAACCCATCAGGGAAGACCACCGATTACCTCGGTTGGGCCACCAGTGATCTAGCACACTGTGCAACTAGCTCTCCAGGTTATTCAACTCAATTCACTTTATTCATCCTTTAGATCTCCATACAAGATTGTGGACACATCAAAACAAAAATATTTACAAAATTTAAGTACAAAATTTAAATACAGAAATTACTAAAAAACATGTATAAGAGTAAATGCCAAAACATGATAATATAACATTCCAAATACTCTTGAATAGAATAAAAACATGCTACACTTAAAAATTTATGTAATTTCAATTTAAAAATCTTATGGTAGTCAATCTGTTTTAAATAAAGAGGTAACTTATTGTACAGTTGGGTACCACTATAAGTGAAGGAATGTTTGTATAACGTGGTATTATGACTAATTGCTAGTAGGTTTGAACTGTTTCTTGTATCATGCTGGTGTGTCACTGCATATTGTCGCAACAACGGGCATAAAAGTTTCGGCGCAAATAGATAACAGACTGATAGTGTTTCACAGTAATAAAGAGCTTGCATAAGCAGTTAAAGATAGCGTGAGATAAAGGTCTGCCGAAACAAACAAACTGAGATAAATGTAAATTTCTGGTGACATCTTGATTGATAGAAATTTTTCGGTTTCTTTATTGTTCCGGAAATATCTAGAATTTATCAATGAGGTATTTAAGAAGGCGACAACTTGCCAAGAGTCAGCCGCAAACAGTCGTAAGCAGTAAACACTGTAGAGTGTTCTTGTAACGAGAGCTGATTGTTATTGTCATCGACCTTGGTAGACTGTGTGTATGTGACGTAATGTTGTTACATGAGAATTGAACAGTGTATTTCTACGGAAATAAAGAACATTTGGAATATCTGTAAATTGGACTCCTAATTCTACAAACCCACAACATCACAATATGTTTTAAAGCAATTTAAACTAGCTTTTACATGTAAAAGAACAATTAGTGCTGGAGATTTTGAGGTATCTCACAACCCTGTCTAATGCCAGAACCAGCCAGACGTACCCAATACCCATGGGTTTTGGGACACAGTGCCACTCCAAGACCTACCTATCCAAACTACTCCCTTTTGGAGGAGCTCAAAAACTGCGGCCCAACATACTTCCAGTAACGTAAGAAGTACCACAAGTGGTAGAGGTCCGTAGTGCTTGCACCACAGCAGCTGAAGGGCTTGGAACCCCTCCCTTATTGGAGGGTAAACTATGGAAGTGCTGTATTTTGCCTTAATCTTTGTCATGTAACATAACCTCTTGCAATAACTGTGAATTCACTTTAAATGATTTCTTAACAGCCACTCAAATCCCTAGTTTACATTACTGTAGTTTCCTACTTCAGTAATTCCATATAAATATTCTAGTGTGTAAGTAGCTTCTTATTCTAGTTAATTGATGGAAATTAATCATTTCTCCACACTAGCCGTATATGGCTAAGATGTTTGATGGATGTTGATGTTTGATGCGAGAGCCCCTAGTGGTCTACCGGGGAAATATATGAGTCAACTGGAGAATTTAATGTCAGGAAGGCACGTTAGCCATGGTAGCTCAAAAGTTAAGAGTGACTGGACGGAAACCAGGAGATCCGTGGTTCAAATCCCGGCCATGGCATTGAATTTTTCATGTTGACTCAATCCATCAAACTTCTTATTCATTTACTATTTGGTGTTACATTACTGAAACCTTCTAGTTTGGTAATTTCTGTAAAATGCATCTTGTACAAAATGATTAAAAATCTATGGAGATAAATTTTTTGATGCATTGTAGTCTATTGGCTGCTTGTTCCAGTTAATTACTTCATTTATGTCAATATAATACATTTTTTGCATCATCATATTTAATGCAGGACACAGTTACGTAACTGCAGATTAATTGATGAAACTATTTTTAGCTGGGTTTTATTTAAACTGTAATATATTGTAATATTCAACTGTACTTAATATATCAGTAACTTGCTTTCTAAACTTTAAGTCATAAGGCTAGCACAAGTGATTTGCACTTGGGAGGTCATAGGTTTGATCCCTGCCAACCATGCACTATACTGGGGTGCTCATTGTCATACCAAAACTTTCTTGTTCCTATCATTCCTTTTCAGATTTATTTCAGGATTGATGAACCAGGCACGGTATGGGAGGTTGCAGTTGGTTGGTGGCTTATGTTTTGTAAAAGTTTCTCTCCCAGCATTGCTGCAATGTACTACCTGCTGCATTTTAGTGTTGGGCTGTGGCACGGACAAATGCCTCCAGATAGCATGAACGTGGTAATGAAGACATTCTATCTGGAATCATTACAGATGCTAGCCATGCTTGCTTTGGATCTGGTTGGCTTACCAGGAGTCATTGTAGAAGCTCAAAGAAGCGAACTTAGGGTCTGATTGTGCTACTCTGTTCTGGTTGTAGGGTCCCTCTGTTGTACATATCTTTAACATATGTGATATTCTAGCAGCATTTAATGTGTCAACATAAATTTCATAGTTGCTTTTTAGGATGGAACCTTGATTCTTGATGGCACAGAAGTATTAGGTTGATTCATAAGAAATGTTGGTTTTTTAATTGGATTTATGCTGTATATATACTTTTATTTTGGCCAATACCATTTATAGGGTGTCAGGTTATTGTTATGTATTTTTAACATGTAAGTAGCTACATGTAAGTAGCAATACTAGTTAAGTTTATTGGGAGTCGATTAATGACACTAAACAACACTTACTTTTAAATTTTCCCGGAACTAGTTTTAGAGGCCTTCCCTCTATCCTCAGCCGGACATCGACTGGTTCTCATTGGTGTAGCTGGCAATATTTTGTCATCAGTCTCCTCTGGTGGCAGTTCGTGGAACTTGCTGAACAAATCTTTCTGGGGGATGTCGAAATTGAATACTTTGTTTCTATTTTTTGAAATGAAGATGTGTTCCCATGTGGACAGTTCTTGTTTTCCTGTTGTATGTTTTAGTAATTTTGGTTCTGGAGTTATGTTTTGGTTTTTTTCCCAAAAATGCGTGGCAACTGCTGATTTTTATAATTGTTTGTATTTTATGTTCCTAAAGTGTTCCTTTGCTCTTGTTTCTAATTTTCTTTTGGTATTTCCAATTTCGACATCCCCCAGAAATATTTGTTCAGCAAGTTCCTCGAACTGCCACCAGAGGAGACTGATGACAAAATATTGCCAGCTACACCAATGAGAACCAGTCGATGTCCAGCTGAGGATAGAGGGAAGGCCTCTGAAACTAGTTCTGGGAAAATTTAAAAGTAAGTGTTGTTTAGTGTCATTAATCGACTCCCAATAAACTTAATTTATACAACAACACTGTTTTCAACACTTCCATGAAAGGATTTAGCAATACTAGTTTTAAAAAGGGAGGCAAAACTACTGGAAATAAGATTATAAAGCTGCTGTCGCGACTCAAAGAAGATGTGAAGTTGTACTTAATAGGTGCAAAGAGGTGTTGCTCGTTTTCTGACAGCAGAAGGAGTAGGGAGAACAGACATTAATCAACGAATGTCACAAGTGTATGGCAAACACTGCATGTCCCTTGCAAGGGTTAAGGTGTGGCACAAGCACTTCAGGGGAGGATGGGTGTCGTTAGCCAATGATGCATGGTCTGGAGCACCACACTTCATTACCAATGACATCGTCCAGCTGGTTAATGCACTCATTACCCAGGAATGCGGAGTGACAGTGAAAGCCAAGCTGCTGAGGTTGGATTGAGCATCGGAAGTGTTCACAGCATCATGAAGGAACGACTACACTTGAGCAAAGTGTGTACCCGATGGGTGCCCCACAGTCTTCAACCACACCAGGAAGCATGTCGAATGGCCCACTATTTTGGTCATTGCAGCACTATGCTAGGGAAGGGAATGAGTTCCTGGCAGGAATGGTGGCTGGAGATAAGTCATGGTGTCTTACTTCGAACCAGAATCAAAACATAAAGTCTCCACTGGAAGCATCCAGGGTCACCACCATTAAAAAAAGCCAAGGCCATCCACACAAGTGCAGGAAAGGTTATGCAACGTTCTTCTTTGACCAAGATGGCCCCCTTCTGATACACTTCCTGCAGCACAGGACAACAGTGAATGCCCAGCGTTACTTGTAATCCTTGACCAACTTTCGCCAAGTGATCAAATCAAAATGACCATGCAATTTCACCCATGGGATCATTCTACTCCATGACAATGCATAGACTCATATCACTAACACAGGGGCAGAGAAATTCAAATGGTAGGTTCTCAGCCACCCTCCATACAGTCCAGACCCCTCTCCCTGTAATTACATCATTTTTGGTCTGCTTAAAAAGGCTCTGAGGGGCAAACGATTCACCTTGGATGACGATGTCCAGCTATACATGTGGACTGGCTCACATCGCAGCCCTGGGACTTTTATGAGACAGCCATTCACCACCTTGTGTCACAATGGGACAAGTGTCTTAACAGCCAGGACCAATACTTCTAACATACAGGTACTGTTTCTGTAATTATGTCTCTGGCTCGTTTCTTTTTGAATGCATCTTATACATTCAAAATATCAGACAAGAGCGAAATCTAAGAATCAAGCGACTGCTAACATATGAGAAAGAATAAGCAAATTCTACCTTTTATAATGTATGTTGGTCAGAAATGCCAGAGAATATTCAGCACTGATTATTCTGTCAAAATTAAAAGCACAAATATACTCGGGCTTTTATGTTAAGATCTCTTGGATATCAATAAAACCAAGTTCTACTGTACAGATAAATTTGTTTGAATAAAAATGAAATAAGTAGCCTTTAAAATAAACATTTGATAAGAAGGAAACATTCCTACAAAACCATCACTGAGACATTTTAGAGTGTTATTGCGTGAAGAAAATTTTGTAAGATATAAAACTAAACATTACAACTCCTCTGATAAGATACAATGTTTTAGCAAGAACATAAGCCCTTCTAATGCCAATAACTGCTTTAACTTGCCTAGTTGTATCACTATCATGGTGTTAGGAATTCTTGGTCCTTTACCCCTTATGTCTTTAGGCACTAGTTTGAGGAACAGAAACTCTGGATCAGATAGAGAAATTCAGGTTGGGTGATCAGCCCAATGCCTAGAATGAGAGTAAGAGACGTAGATGAACAGACGTGGATGAAAGGAAATATTATAATGGAGCCATCAGTGGAATGATGGCGGGAGAAACCGGTGATCCTGGAGAAAACCTGCCCCTGCACCATGTTGTCCACCTCAAATCTCACATGCAGTCACTTGGAATCAAACCCAGGTTGCCTTGGTGATAGTCAAGCAGACTAACCACTTGGCCAAGGCCAATGTCATTAGTTTTGAATAATAAAAAGGTTTTAAAGATATTTTGTTTTTATATTTATATACAGTTTTTAACAGTTTAGGTCACATAGGCAGCTCTAATTTGGAAAAACATCTCATCGAAAATGTTACTTCATTTACAATATGTAAAATCTTTAGGTTTTCTATGAGGTGTGTCTGTAAAATAAGGTTTTCAATTTTATTTAATATAGAAAACATATTTATTCTCAATGAATGTTACATTGATGGAAAGGCGGAACTTACAGCTATTTTTCAATGTAATCACCATTGCGATCGATGCACTTTTGCATGCGCTGTGGCAGTTTTTGTATACCCTTGTCATAGCACTCACCCGCCAAGTTGCACCAGTAGCACTCACCTCGTTTACCAAATCATCGTCGGTCTGGAAATGTGTACCACCCAGGTATGACTTCAACTCAGGAAACAGATGATAATCACTAGGTACTAAGTCTGGACTGTAGGGGGATGGGTGAGGAACCATCCGAACTGGGCCAGGAGAGCATTTTGGGGACCCACCTCGCACAAACCTTGCGATAATGCAAATGTTCGGTTAAAATCTTGTCAATCGTAGTCTTACTGACTTCAGGGATAAGTTCGCACAGCTCACGAACTGTCACACGCCGATCTTTAAGCATTTCTTGCTCCACTTTTGCAATTATTTCAGCTGAAACTGAAGGCCGACCAGAACGCTGTTCATCATGTACATCTGTACGTTCGTCTTTGAACTCTCTGACCCACTTTCTCACGTTTTTGACGTCCATACACTGTGGCCCATAAGACTTTGCATAACTGACAATGAATTTCAGTGCACACAGAAAACGGATCACTGCACGCAACTCGCACTTGGCGGCAGAAGTGATAGGAAGCTCCACCGCAAACAGCTGCCCAGCCAAGACTATTGGTTGCAACGGGTTCTTTGTGGTGGAGATTTGAAGGGATAAAACCAAGCTACACGCCTGTGTTGCCGGATCTCGCGTATTAGCGTTCTTCATGACTCCAGTGCCTTGGAGACGTTATTTTACGGGCACGCCTCGTACTAGGCATTGAAAACACTCACACTGTTCATACTTCCAGGCATTAGGAAGGTTAAAGACTACTCCTGGCTAAAGAAAACTACAAACCTGCAATACCAAATGAACAAAAGCCTCTAGATATGAATGCTGTCATGCTAACCATAGAAGCAAACTAACTTTCACACTTATTTTCTTCCAAAAATGTATTTTCCTCTTTAGATTCAAACTGCAACAGTTTTGCTTAGCTTTGTAATGTCATTTTATTCACTTTTATTAATTTTTCCAGTAATACATAAAAGCAAGTGTTAGTTAAGATAACAAAAACCTTAAAGGTGTTGCAGAAGTAGGTTGTTTTAACATCATTGTGATAAAGAAATAAAACCAAAGTGCAAGCAGTTTAAACACTTGTTTATATTCGAAGCTTACCTGGAAGCATCCTTTGCAGCCACATACTCAGCTACTTCATTTATTGGTGAGTCAGCCTCCTTTAACAAAATAACACATGCACTTAACATACATTTGTAAAAAATATCTGTACATGGTTTGCCCTATAAGTTTTGATAATAGATACAATAACATTTTAGAAATCCAGATTTGAATACCACATCTTTTCAAAGTATTCTCCATTCCATTCTACACCTGCTTTGGCCTTTCAAATACTGAACATGCTACTCTTCACTACTCTTTCTATTATACACTCACACGTGCGCTCTTCTTGTACTGCAAGACTGTTCACACTACAAGCAGACATTCCTGCTTCCCCTCTCCACTCAGACATTCCAATATTTCCTAGAACTGGCCTACACTGTGTGAATTGTTAGCCTAAAATGCAGAAAGTATACAATTCACACACTCTTGCTCATAACTTGTAACCAAAATGTTTATTTGTAGTTAATTTCTCTCCATCTTAATCAGCCACACGTTCGAGCGTAATATGTAACTAGATTTTCTATTTGTTGCAGAAAGGATGCACGTTGACTGTTTCGAAGACCCAAGTCAGAAAGCCAGATGTAACAGGGTTACTTTGTTGTAGTTTGAATTGTTTCTTGATGATTGTGTTTAATTAAATAAGAGTCATGAGATCTCTCGTTTTCAGGTGTGGTTTTCAGTGAAATAAATACAATTTTGGATAAGTCCAATTTCGTAATATATAATTTAATTGTATAATCTGGATTACATTTTAATTGAACTTTCTTTCCTAGTCAATCATTGCAGGTTACCTCCAGCATATCGATAAAACCTTACTTCCTTAATAAATAGTTTCCATTAATTATATAAGATTCCTTACTCCTGCACATCCACTCATCACTATCAAGATTACAAGATATTTCTTTTTGAAGATTATTGATTTTCCTTTACTATCGCTACTCCTGTATTACTTTTATGATTGGTTGATTTACTGCTACGTCACCACATTATGTAATACAATTATTACTATGGCCAATCACAAAATTACATATATTTTTACACATTTTTTTTATAAATTTTTCACACCTTTTCTAAATATGAATCGAAACTACTGTTACAAACTTAAAACTTCACAAGAACTTCCTATTTGTCACCACTAAATACCAATCTGCACAAAATACTACTGCTAATGCTATTTAAATATACTTACAGTTTTATTTAAAAGCACTACATAAAACTAAAAAATAAACTTTTCTTTACATGCAAAATCTGTCATCGGTTCCTAACCATCAAAGAGTCACAATTGCTTCCGTAAACCTATGAAGCATGGTATTCAAGGTTACGAATGTGCAAACAATGGGAATATTCAGTACTGAATAAGCTCACAGAACTGTCACTCGAATCTAAGCAGCTGTCAAATTTTCTGCAGCACTGCAGATGTTTGTGAATAAATTTTGAAAATTACTTCTTTACTTGACTTCCGGTGTGGTCCGCGTCCTGTTGTTGCATCAGTCGCCCAGTAAAGAAGCCTAACATAGTTTATGGCGAAACATCGGCAAGATTTTTAAGCCAACAGGACGAAGACCACACCAGAAGCCAAATAAAGAAGTACTGTATGAAGGCTGTGGAAGTCTACATAACCATTTGAATTTTGAAAATGTTTCCAGAGCAAATAAAATATTGTTTAGCAAGAATTTTCTTGTTTTTATCCCAAAATTCTTGGGAAAGTGGCACTTCCAGCACTTCATTGCACGTTTCACCACTGGAGAGAGTGAAATACATTATTTGTAAGCCGCTAAAGCAGCTTCAAGTGATCTAAATCCTTGACCTGTAATTCCTCCTTTTATTTTAGATAACTGAAGTTGCATCGGGCCAGATCTAGGCTTTAGGGAGGTTGTACAAATATTTGATTTCTACTTCTTGCAGAAAATAGGTTGTTCCTAGAGTAGTGTGGGCAAAGCCGTTGTCATGATGCAACAAATCTATATGAAAACCATTTTAAGGCACATGTTCTCAGTTTATTTAAAACTCGTGACACACATTCTTGGTATACCATCTGGCAATGACAAGTTTTTTGTCCCAAAAATGGAATTGGCACAATATGGCCACCACCTGAAAGAACAAACGGATAATCAACTTGCTGATGTTTCCTGTTTGCCTCACTTTCATTGGGGTATCCTTTCCTGGGAAGACCATATCAAGGACTGTCACCTAGTTTCTGGATCATATTGGTATATTTCAGTTTTCACTACTTGTTACAATGTTAAACATGTTTTTGGATAATTTCTCATCAAAGTTTTCTATCTTTACTGGCTCCATTGTACATATACTTGTATCTGCTTATTTATAGGTGGTGGGGTATCTAACAGCTGCAGAGCTTCCTGCTGTTAAGTGTTTCTCTAAAGATGGTGTTCACTGCTGCCAATTCAATATTCAGGGTTTCTTGAATCAGTTAATATGTGCAACAATCACCTTACCATATCAAGCACTGTTTTCATCACACTTTTATCAGTTTCTTCAATAACCAGACATACTTTATGATCTTCATCTTCAAAGAAATCTCTTCCTCTTTTAAACTCTGCAAACCATTAATGAGTTATGGGCAGCAAACTGCAAAAATCCCTAAATGCATAATAGAGTATTTCAAGACATTTCCTGCCCACCTCGATAGCACAGATGGTAGCGTGTCTGCTTCAAGTTCAAGAGGTCCCGAGTTCGAATCTCGGCCAGGGTGAGTTAGTTACCTGGATAAGGTTTTTTTGGGGATTTTCCCTTATCCTTCAAGAGTTGTTGAATTGGGTAACTCTACGCTCCATGGACCCTGGACTCATTTGAGCATCAATTCACTCATCGTCCGATATGACAACATTGGAGGATGAAAAAAATAAGAAAAACGTTTTCTGTCCCTTAATCCAACTTTATGGTCATAGAAAATCATAGCAAAGAAATGATCTGATTTGAGATCTATCCTAATAACATCTGTATACACATACACAACATTTCTGATGCTACATATTGTTGGAGCACACCCAGGCTTGCACATATTACTATTTGAACTTCAATCTAAGACTAAGAAAACCAATTTGGGTTACAACTCATTGTTGCAGATTCTCAAAACTTCCAGAGTGATTCTCGTAAACAGAAGAAAAAAAAGGGGCATGTTACAAATATGTGATTCTTTATTATATTTATTAATTTACTACTTCACTTTAATATTTGTGATATAAAAGTTACATAAATTCATCTGATAATATTCAGTATCAAATATTCCCTCAACTTAAAGGATGCCACTAATCTTTGTTTCACATCACCTTGCCCCACTGACATGTATCCCTCCATGCACCATTGCCTTCCCCTTTCCCCTAAATGGCTAATGCTTTCGGCACCATAGGCGTTGCTTTCACACCGCATGGAAACTTGCAGTAAACGTCATTCTAATTGCCAGGAAGATAGATAAAATCATGCACATAAAGATGTGAAGGCATGCAAAAATACAAGTTTATAATGAAACTGAGCTCACAAGTTGAATGGCAATGTATGACAAATCCAGTTCAAAGCAAGGTCAGTGATAAAGGTAATATAAACAATTTTGTCATGGCTACTGATAAAGGTATGTGCTATTGTCAGTCTCCTGAGAGGCAGGTTGAAGCAAAGGATCTTCCTCTTTATTTTGTTTTAAGAATTAACAAGCATTCCAGATAAATTAACTCTGTTGCATAATATATTCAATTCACATGGTTAAGAAAACATAAATTTGACAATTCTCTTCAAACATATTAATATATATCATGTTAAATAATTAACTCATTTTTACCACACAACAGTCTATACCATGACAGCAGCCAATGAGAGGTGATTAGTTCACTTGAGCATTAAGAGATACAGAGCACGCCTATTTGAAACAAGGATTAGGAAGGGAAATGTACACATAGTTTAAGTATTTATAGAAAGCAAAAGATAAAATGTCTTAACATAGGAACACATTATTTTTGTGTAAATATCAAGGAATTTTTCTTCAATTATTAGAAATAGCTGGAGCTGCTTGAAATTGTAATTTCTACGAAGCAAAGGGGCGGATTAACCATAAACATCCTCAAAATTTATGCCTTTGATGTTTTTATATGTTCTCCCTGATGTTGGTTGTTTTTCATTAAAAAAAATTAATTTCATAGTGCCAGTAAATTTACTGACATAAGACCATCATGTGGTTTTAAAGAAATCTACTTTTTTTTGGTAATATTTTCGTCTATTGCTTACCATAACCAGTTACCCAAGTTCATACAAAATTCCTTCTGAATAAACAGTACTTCACAGACTACTTTCAGAAAATTCAAGATATACATTTCATTAGTCATGTAAATATTTTAAAATATTTGGTATTTTAATCAAAATGTTATAGCCATTTTTGAGAAAATAAAGTTTCCAAAAATGCCCCAAGAAAGGGTAGATGAGGTTTGGAAAACTTTTAAAAATCTTTGTCTTGCAACTTTGGAAGTTACCTGTTGGCCAAGTTTGGTATTTTAAATTTTTTGTTTTTGAGTCGTACTCTTCATGTAGCATGCATACAGTACATATAGAACTTTTTCTAAAAATGCTTTTTACACTCATTATTGTGTGCTTAGATTAAGTAGAGAAAGTATTGCATTCCACCCAAATATTCTACACCAAAACTTCATTGGAAATATATATTTTGAGAACCATGAATCCAAAAAAAGTATTTTTAGGAAGAGGTGTGTGTGCAAGTGCAAGTACATGCACGTGTGCATGTGTGTGCATGCCTGTATCTTTGTGAACATTATAATGAAAAATAAAAAGCTAGTTGAATATCAAACTTGGCATATAAGCTCAACAGCATTTTCAAAAAAAAATCTTCCATCCTAAATAAATCCATTTATTTTCTCAAAAGCAGCAATAACAATTTTAATTAAATTGCCATATGTTTAAAAGTTTTCACGATAAATAAAATGTATATCTTGAATTTTCTGGAAAAAGCCTCATCATTCTGAATGACTTTTGCATAACTTGTAAATCATAAGAGTTGGACAAAAATCTTAATACACAAAACATGTAGAGCTTGTTAAAGTACACAATCTTTATTGTCATGTGTACTGTTGAGGAGTGCACACAAATAGCTAACTTTGAACATTTTGGTTGAAGGACAATTCTTTATTTCAGGCTAAATTACATAATATTAGTAATTCAAATATTTGCACATTTCTTGGCTCAGGGTTGGCAGAAGTAGTTGACATGTATCAGGGACATGTGACTCACCACTTCCCACAACAAATCCCAAGGGATTTGCCATAACATCAGTTTCCTGGGACTTACATGTACACAAGCACACAGTATGAGCTGTACCTGAATTTGGTGCGTCAGATAGAAGGTTCCAGAACAATTCAAATACTCTTTTCTGATTGGCTTTTTTAACTTAAGTCTTGGGCGTTGACATGCCTTATTTGGCATAGCCTTCACCATGTTTTCCTGAAACCTGTGGGCGAAGATATGCTATATATTGAATTGTAGCCGTCAGGGCATGGGTTGTTATTTTTTGTGTAACTCATGAGTGTGGAGAGTTATGCTGGTCATCAGACTGGAGTTCTAGCATCTTTGCAACCCTCAACAGTCATGTGACACGTCTTCAAAGATAAGACACGAAAGGGAAACTAATTTCTCTTCAGTCTCTTCAAGACTGGACCCCACTTTTATGAATCTTAAAGATCTTAAACATTAGAAATATCTCATAAATATACCCTCATATTACACAGAGTTGTCTCTATCAGTTCTCCCAACAGCTATGTCCCCCAGGCACAACCCTTCTAGTTGCAACAGCATCAAACAATATTTTTCTTTTTTTTTTCAAGTGGAATTAATCATTTGTGAGATATTTCTCTTTATTCATTTGAATTTTCCAACGTTTACATCTTGTGCAAATGGGAAGTCATTTTTCCTTTCTGTTCATGCAAAGAAAATGTAATTTCAGAACCATTAGACCAGCTTTTAAATATTTAACTATCATTTAAGCCTAATGTATCCCCCTAATTCCATTTTATCTACAAGAAAATATGTAATAAATCCGTGTCTTTTTCTCAATCAACATGAAGCAAATGAAGAAAAGCATTTGTGAGAGTGAATTGTATAAGAATGTGTGTGTGGGTGCCTGCCTCGGTAGCGTAGATGGTAGCATATCTGCCTCACGTTCAAGAGGTCCCGAGTTCGAATCTCGGATAGGTGAGTTACATGGATAAGGTTTTCTCCGGGGTTTTCCCTTATCCTAAAAGACAAATGTCGGGTAATTCTAAGCTCCATGGACCCTGGGCCCATTTGAGCATCATTTCACCCATTCCATTCATTGTCTGATGGCTTAAACAAAAAGTTAAAGGACGTAAATTACATATATATAGTGTGTCATATGAGTGCAAAACTTAAGTTATTTTTTGTCATTCAAAGGGTCTCAAAACATGTACTTCTTGTGAAATCACCTTCTTCTTTAACTACTACAGTTCTATTCTTCCTTTATCCCTTATGCCTTCAGGCATTGGGTCGAGAAACAGAAACTCTGGATCAAATAGAGAACCCAGGATGGGTGATCAGCCCGATACCTGGATTGACAGTGAGAGAAGTAGATGATAGCTCGAGGGCGAAATGAATGTAAGGAAAGATGATAATGGCGCAATGGTGGAATGATGGCAGGGGAAACCAGAGATCTCAGAGGAAACCTGTCCCTACACTGTGCTGTCCATCACAAATCTCACATGTGGTCGCTTAGGATTGAACCCAGGCCTCCTTGTTGAGAGTAAAGCTTTCTAACTGATCAGTCATAGCATCACCTCTGGTGAAATCTTGCTATTAAATTTTTGGATAGAATACAATACCTTCTCAATCTACTTTATACTTTTAGAGTAAGTAACGTGTATCTAAATTACTTATCATGATCAATTTTAAAAGTGTGTTCCCCAAACTTTACCTTTATTTCATTTTGCCAATCACACTCTTTAAGAAATGGCAGCTTCCTTTCATGTTTGATTTCATTAGCAACATTTTCAGTCCAGCAAGGTTCCTGTTTGATTTCTATTTTGTTATACATTTCATTGCAGCATATTCCTCTGTTGTTGGTAGACTCCTTTACAAAACATGAAGATGCTAATACTGTCTTACTGCAAAACTCAGTACCATCTTCACATTCAGATTTAACTTGAATTAATGTCTCATTTGGACATACAGGCTCTTCTTTAATTTCTATTTTCATAAATATATCTTGGCTGTTATTATTTATGCCACCATTAGAGTCAGACTCCATTACAAACCCTGTAAACAATTAAATTATCACATGTAAGAGTAACACAAAATACAGCTGAAGGAAAAATTGGAGAAAATGAAGGACTTGACTACTAAAAATGTTTTAATTTCTTTTTCACTTAATTTCTAATTCCGCACATTCACTGTTACACATCTGCATATATGAACTGGTGTATGAAAAACTATGATTACCATGAAAATATAGTTTAGTGGATGACAAAAGAAGACTCCAGAGAAAACAAAATTTACATCAATCACTAGATACATCTTACTGTAAGTTCTTTCACTGCAACTTATGCTGCTCTCCTGTACTCCTTTTTCTAAGGGATGGTCAATAACGTTAATTTAGCACTTCAACCTGTCAATCCTATAGCAAGTTTGACCAACTCGAGCAGAGTTAGCCTAGCACTACCTAGTCTTGCAATAAATACTGTTACAAATTTTTGACACATATTGTACATCCGGTTTGGCACATAAACAACTGCAGATGAGCACACCTTAACCTTGAACGATTGTTAGCTTGTCTTTGAAAGAGGAAGTATTTAGCTCCAAGTTTCACCATGGAATGGGGTGATTAAGAAAATCATATAGCAGTCATTGCTTTGCATAAAGTTGGAAAATCTGCAAATGATATTTTTAAGACGCTACAAAAGCTGAAAATCAGCCATACGTTTGTGTACCACACCATTGAGCAATTCACTGCAACTGGGACTGTAAAGGATCGGCCGAGGGAGGGTCGACCACGCAGTGCCAGGACTCCAGCAACACAAAAAGCAGTGGCGGCTCGTGTTCGGAGAAATCCTGTGCAGAAACAGGTTATCTTGTCCCATGAAATGAACATTTCAAAAAGGACAATGCCCAGGCTTCTGTCAGAGGACTTAGGACTAAAGGCTTATCGCCTATGTAAAGGACATTATCTTGACACACGCCTAAAGAAGCTGAGAGTGCTTGAATGTCAATGTCTCCTAGAGTTATACTCAAAATGGTAATCGAAACAATCTTCACCGATGAAAACGTTTTCAATACTGAGGAGTCTTTCACTGCGCAAAACGACAGGGTTTATGCATCATCATCTTGGGAAGCGAGTAATAAGGTTCCTGAAGTTCAGAGGGCCCATCATCCCTCCTCAGTAATGGTGTGGTGGGGGATGAGTTATTCTGGTACCACCCAGCTATTTTTGCAAAAAGGGTGTTAAAACCAGTGCCGGAGTGTATGAAAGCACTGTTTTGGAGCCTATTGTCAAGAACTTGAGTGGCACACTGTTTTAAAACCAACCATGGACTTTCCAACAGAATCTGCCCCTGCCTACAAGGCCAGGTCAATGCAAGCATAGCTTCAACATCATGCCCCTGACTTCAATTCACCTGAAGATTGGCCCAGTAGCAGTCCGGATCTGAATCCATTAGACTACCGACTGTGGTCACTGCTTGAGGGCATCGCCTGCAAAAGGAGATACCCCACCACTGGAAGTTTAAAGCGTTCCTTGTTAGCAGTGGTGGATTTCCCCCTGGATGTCATCTGTTCCATCATAGACGAGTGGCCACAAAGACTCAGAGCCTGTATTCATGCAAAAGGTGACCATTTCGAAAAGTGATTGGTGCTGTGTATAATAAATGCCTTTAGGTACAACATACTAAAAGCCAATTAAAATATTTTGCATGGTATTTGCGTTTTTCACTTTTCAAGTTGTAACAGTATTTATGGCTAGACCAGGTAGAATACAGATTATATAAAATTATCTATATTTGATAAAAAAGTGACACACTTTTTCCGTTCTAGCATAATTTATCAGAAATGTCAATGTTTACACAATTCTACTACTATATCAGTTTAAATCACACATCACTTGGTTCCCAAGGATATGGGTCCCCTTCAATGAGGTTTTATTTCAACATAAAAATCCTTACAATAGCTTCCTTCAGAAGGGAAATAAATATGGCACATATAAAAACCTCAAACCAGATAAAGACCTCTGAGCAAAATTAAAGGCCCAATATAGAGTTGAGTAAGGAGAAACATTGCAATTAAAGAGTGTCTAGGAATAAAAACCTATTTTACCTACTAATGATAAATTATATATATTTAGATTATGTAAAAAAATATGGTAGATAAATTTATTTATATTCAGTATATTTGCAAAACTGAATTAATTCGATGGAGAAAAATTGATTGCAAAATTGAATTTTTCAAGTTAAATTTAACGTATCAGCTTACTTCTACGCAGTGTGAAAAAACAATTTTCAATTATAAAAATTATTGGTTATTTTTTGATTGAATGAAATCCTCCTCTGTATTTTGACCATGGGCATGAAGTTACAGCAGATCACTGGTACAACCCTACCGCTTTACCCGTCCATGTAGTGGAGCTGCTATGAGTCATTCTTACAGAAGAATCACCTGTACAACAAATTTATACTTTGGGTAATTGTGGTTCAGAACATTCCTTTTAGCAGACTCCCCATTCAAGAACATTTTGCTTCATATCTGGTGTAAATATAAAGGACTACCCAGCACCTAGTTGGATGTTATGATTAAAAGTGGACAGTACAATTTAGTTGTGAGCTTTAATTCAACAGACCAGTTGTATTTTGCTCTGCATTGTTATCAGTGGTGACTCAAAGTGTAATGTTGTGCTACATTGCATACGTAAGTGATAAATAAAGTATGTTTCATATCAACTGGTCTTAGTTATTTCACAGTGTCAAGAGTGGCATATAAGTGCAATAATGGAGCAAATTCTTACACAACCATTACATGATGCAAAGTATATGAAATCTGGAATCAAAAAGATAGGGACAAAAATGGAATCTGGGATGGAGAAGTTAAAGGGAAAAATGAATCTGGAATGATGAAAAGTGAAATAACAATGGTGGATTGCAGAATAGAAGAAATGAGGACAGAAAGACATAACATTATTCAAGATAAAGACACAGTGTCCACTAAAACTGATGGTCAACCAGCCATCATGAAGAAAAACTTGGTAGAAAAATAAAAGACCTTGGCCCCTACCTTAACAAACTGGATAACTTTGAGGAACAGCTTAGCATCGTGGAAGGAAATGACAACTGCAGCACAATGGAACTAAATGCCATGATGGAGGAAATTCCTCAATTGGAAGATTTAAAGCCTTGATGAGAGACACCAAAATGAGAAACAACATCTGTGCGCATCAAGTCACCAAAATACAACGAAATCCTGTTGAGAAATCCTCTTTAATATTTTGCACTGTTGCTACCCACAACCAATAGCCAGCAGAGGAAGGAGGCGCAGAGAAACAGAATATCAGTGTGTGTGACATTGAAATATGATGAGCCTGATGCTTGGCGATTACGAGATTATCCAAAAGACATTTAAGACACTGAGGATTAGGCAGCTATATCACCTTGAGGACCAAGAGAATTTGATGGGAACAGAGGTTCGTTCCATAGATGTTGACAAAGATCTTCCAATGGCATGTGTGCATGTGTGTGAACAGCATAACTTGGTTAAATTTTGAACTTACAATTAAGTTCAGGAATGTAACACAAAACTTTTTAAGGAAGTCTTTCCATTCCAGACTACCCATTTACATGCAACATTTTTCGAAAATTTTAATCCTCTCAGAAATGACTAACAATTTTTATTAAAATATATATTTAAGATATTATAATGGCAAATGGAATTTATACTTTGAATTTTCTGGGAATGTGCATAAGTCCTCTTCATTCTGGATGACTTTTGTATAATTCACAAACTCTAATAAAAAAGACAAAACCTTTCTAAACAAAAAGGTGAAACAATTTATGTGTAATACATTTGTATATGAATTGAATCATTTTGATGATATTCCTCGTTATGTGTCTGAATTTTCCAATATTTATAAATTTGTTATTTATTTTTACTTTCTCTACTAGAGTAGAAGTACCTATTTGGATTTAACACAAAAACTTGATATCGAGGTCTGCTTAGAAACATATTTTTGGGGACCTACGGGTCTCTCTCTCTCTCTCTCTCTCTTTTTTTTTTTTTTTTTTAATATTAATGTGTGACAGTGAACAGCAAAACTCAAAAATGAAATGTCAGTTAAATACCAAACTTTATGCTCTTATGCACCTTGTGCGATTATTCTTCATAAGAACACTAAATAAGATGAATAAAAATTTATTTATTCACACTTTCTGTGATTGCAAACCACCCTAGCCCCTACCAAGAAACATTTCTAGCCATACCACTAAATAATAACGCAAATTCAGTAGTCATTTAAGGGGCGTGAGTGATGCAAGAATTGCCAGTCTCTACCAGTCACCCACTGGTTGTGCGTCAAGAACATTTCTCCTAGCAAAAGTGTTTTTCTCCCTGCTGTAATAATGTTGGATGTGAGGGTGGTGCTTTGCCAAAATGCACCACAAAGTTGTTATTGTTATCCTGATTTGTTTGTCCAGTATTTTGCCATTCATGTATCCCAGAGAAGCCACCAAATGCTCAATACTAAAAGCTAGTATATCGACTAAATCTTTACCAGCCATTTTGAGAGTATTGTTTGTATTGTTTCCGGTATCACCATCAGCATTGTCCAATCTATTGGCCTTATTAATAATCATATTCATATTACACATTTTCTTCCTTCTTTGCAACATAGAATCGGGTTAAGCTGTAAAGGAACTTTCTGCCAGTGGCGGCTGGTGGATTAAATTATTGGTGGTGCACAAATGAAAAATAAAATACAGAGTAGTAGTGACTCACCTATTTATACAGAAACGTTGCTCTCCTCTGCTTAGACCTGGCAAATCTATCGATAACTTTTGCATTGAAGTCGCTGATCTTCATAACAAACTCCTTCTCAATTGAAAGCATTGCTAATGCTGACAATCTGTACTGTGACATTGTGTTCCTAAGGAAAGTTTTTACTCTTTTTAAAGTTGAGAAACAGCGTTCTGCTTCAGCGGTAGACATGGCATAGTTAACAACACTCGCAGGAGTTTGACACATTCACTGAATGTAGCACATAACTTGTTTTCCTTAATGAAGTCCATCAAGCACAAAGCGCCGGACATTCCACGAAATTCTTCTCGACTGTAAATTACAGTCAGTTCTGTACGAATTTTTGTTCCAATGATAAAAGGATAGAACCTTATTGTTTCTCTAAGGGAATCCCCTGGAAATGTCTTATCATAGTCAGAGAAATTTTCTTGATCAAATAAAGTTGAGGCTACCAGATGCCCCGTGAAGCTAAATCTGTCCTTTGCTTCTCTAAGAATAACGTCACAGACTTCAAGAGCTTCTCTTCTTTTCACATCATGATCTTCTATTCTTCTCCTCTTAATTGCAGTTTCTTCGTGTTCCATAATATCCACGCTATTTCTTACTTTTTGCACTTCCATTTCAAATGCGTTTAGCTGGGCAAGGGCAAATATTGCATTGCAGTCTCGTTTCTGCAGCTGATTGTACAGAATGTCCACATGGGGCATTGATCTTGTGGAAGAAAGACAGCCAGAACATAAAATTATCATCATTCAAAGTGGCCATAAACCCAGAAACCTGAACAAGTGTGGTGTTATTAAATTTTAGATGAGTCGCATTTTTTACACATCTGCTTCACTTTCGTACCTATTTTGAGGACATGTTTCGCAAATCTTCGTTTGCATCTACGGCTCTTGTGCGACTGACGCTAGATCCAGCGGTGTGGGTAATTCTGGGGTTGTTGCTGCCATCTGTTGATTTAGTGATGAACTGAAATGTGGGATTCTCTTCTAGCGGGAATTCAAAGTTCATTAGTTGGTTTTTATGTTTTTCTATGTATATCCTCTCCCATATGACGAGTTCACTATGTTTTTGTACGTATTTTAGTAATTCTGTGCTATCTTCAATTTCATGATTTTCAGACCAGAAATGAGCTGCTATTGCGGACTTATCAATATTTTTGTATTTTAAGTGCCTGAAGTGTTCTTTCTTTCTAGTGCCTATGTTCCTTTTTGTCCTCCCTATGTAAATTTTTTCACAGTCTTTACACTTAATTTTGTAAATGCCTGACTTTTCCTCTGGTTTTATCTTATCAGTATTATTACTGTGAAGTAGGTTTTTAATGTTGTAATTGTTTTTTGGTGCCAATGTTATATTGTATTTCTTGAATATTTTTTGGAACTTTTTTGTGGCCCAGGGGTGGTAAGTAAATTTAGCAAATCTAGTTTCTTGTTTTATTGGTGTGAGAGCTGTGATCTGTTTTAATTCCTTTTGAAGTTTGAATAATTTTAGTTTTTTATCTACAAGGTTTTTTCCATATCCATTTTTAATTGCAGTTTTTAAGATTTGATGGTATTCGTTTTGATATTCTTGCTGGCTGAGAGGTAGATTTACTAATCTGTGTGTCAGACTGTTGATGGTTGCATGTTTGTGTGGAATTGGGTTGACACTATTTGCAACCATCAACAGTCTGACACACAGATTAGTAAATCTACCTCTCAGCCAGCAAGAATATCAAAACGAATACCATCAAATCTTAAAAACTGCAATTAAAAATGGATATGGAAAAAACCTTGTAGATAAAAAACTAAAATTATTCAAACTTCAAAAGGAATTAAAACAGATCACAGCTCTCACACCAATAAAACAAGAAACTAGATTTGCTAAATTTACTTACCACCCCTGGGCCACAAAAAAGTTCCAAAAAATATTCAAGAAATACAATATAACATTGGCACCAAAAAACAATTACAACATTAAAAACCTACTTCACAGTAATAATACTGATAAGATAAAACCAGAGGAAAAGTCAGGCATTTACAAAATTAAGTGTAAAGACTGTGAAAAAATTTTCATAGGGAGGACAAAAAGGAACATAGGCACTAGAAAGAAAGAACACTTCAGGCACTTAAAATACAAAAATATTGATAAGTCCGCAATAGCAGCTCATTTCTGGTCTGAAAATCATGAAATTGAAGATAGCACAGAATTACTAAAATACGTACAAAAACATAGTGAACTCGTCATATGGGAGAGGATATACATAGAAAAACATAAAAACCAACTAATGAACTTTGAAATCCCGCTAGAAGAGAATCCCACATTTCAGTTCATCACTAAATCAACAGATGGCAGCAACAACCCCAGAATTACCCACAACGCTGGATCTAGCGTCAGTCGCACAAGAGCCGTAGATGCAAACGAAGATTTGCGAAACATGTCCTCAAAATAGGTACGAAAGTGAAGCAGATGTGTAAAAAATGCGACTCATCTAAAATTTAATAATTTTTCGCTTCACTGTGGTGTTCCAATACAGTTGAATCTCGATATATTGAAGTGTGGTGTTGTTGCTTAATAGAGCTCTCTTCTGAATGACCTCCATGCATTTAATTAAATTCTCCCTGTGTTCGAAAATGGTATTGACGGTCTGTGAATGAAAATTTCATCGTGTCGGAACAGAACGTGGCAATCGTTTCTGCACAACTTCATCAAGCACAGCTGTTGTTTGAGGAGAATTTGACAAAAATGTGCACATTCCTTGTAAATTGGCAAAAATATCCTCACACTGGTGTTTACTGAGGCTGCATTCAGCATTATTAAATTAAGTTTATGTGCATGGCAGTGTATATAAGAGGCACAAGAATACTTCTCTTTCACAACTGCCTGAACACCGTGTTTCCCGCCTCTATGACAGATGCACCATCATAGGTCTGCACCTGATAGTTGCAGATCAAGTTCAGATTTAATGACTGTGGCAAGAGAGTCTGTATCATGACCAACAGGTCGAACAAAACCCCAGAATCGTTCTATGGGTTTGTCATTCACAAGATATCTGTAGATAATAACCATCTGATACACTGAGGAAACATCAGTGGTTTCATCTACTATGACAGTAAGGAATTCTGCATCCTTAATCTCCTTCATTATTTCCTTCTTGGCATACCTCTAACATACACGGAAGAATTTTGTTTTGTATAGTTTTTGAAGTGCCCTTAAAAACAGTTGCTTTTTCCATATGGCCCTTCAGGACACTATCGAGATCAGTGCTGAAATCTATTAGGCCTCGAAAGATACCAAGGTTTTGTGATGTATCAGATTCATCATGACCTCTCAAAGCCAGCTCAAATGAGCCGCAAAACCGTATACAGTTTATTATGATATTTAGGACATATCTATTCTGCGTAACTTTATCGTTATGCAGCTGTATGTTCCTTCTGTATGCACTGTCCATTTGTGCAGCAATATTAATATTGCCATACATTGCTAAACTTAATACATTTTTATATGAGACGCAGAGGAATCATGCTTTTTAACACGGTCGTGCATGTGTTTTATGTCTTTCATTCCTTGCTTCACCCAGGAATCATTTCCTCCAAAGAGCAGGCATGGGAAACAGTATAAAGAGTTATTAACTTCACATCCAGATAACCAGTCGTGCTTCTTGTACATGTCAGGGTTGAACTTCCTATTGAATATTCTAGCTTATGACTTAATCATTTGAGTTATAGAAATGTTTGGCGTGGGCCTACCCATTCGTTTCACTTCAGATTTTTCTTTAGCACTCCGTTGCGAAAAGGGCTTTTCCAGTAAAGATTGCACGGTATTCATTCTATCAGAATTTTAAAAACGTACAAAAACAACACCTTACAATAAGCACTATAAATAAAATGTTAGAATACTCAGTTTAAACTTGTGAGCACGAAACCACACTACAAAACAAGCAGACACACAGAAAGTCACATAAGGTATGGTATAAGGTTCTGGAGGGCTTAAGCAAAATCAGAAAAAGTATTTTGGTGGCAAAAGTGGGCTTTAAGAACAATGGCTATTGAGTCGAGTAGAGCATCATGCAGGGAATTATTTAAAAAATTAAGGATCATGACTATAGCAAGTATGTACTATATGCGCGCGATAAGAACGATCGGGCTCCAAGTCCTCATTTGCTAAGTTTCGTTTAACTCCATAAACATAGATGATAGCTTTCAAAATTGAAATGCGCTATACACTGACATCTAGTGGCTAATATGCTAAGCTTTATCATGTCTGACATATTTCGTTTTGATCAATTTCGAGGTTAATTAGCTAACCAGTTTACAACAATGTTAGAATTAGAATTTTAGTTTGTCCTGGGTAACATATACATGTTATGAGACACGTTAAGATGTATAAATACAATATATACTACAGTCAAATTGATTACATACAATATACACAGTAAGCAGCTTTTCTATGGTTTCATGTGGTATTTGCATAGACTAATTTACTACAAGAAATATCATAATATGAATATTACAGGTTTGTGAATGTACTATGCTCCCAGTGCTGATTTACATGGTTATAGTTCTAAAAATGCGTTAACCATTGCTGCGCTCGAATTGCCAGTTTATCCTTGTTACGAATGTGATGGTAATGTACATCAGCATTTACTTGAAAATGATTTATATTTGTATGAACATTTGTGGATGTTATGGCTCACAACCTCCATATAACTGTGATGTGAACGCAATTGAGCTGGCGTGGGCAAAAGTAAGGGATGTTTTCAGAGGATGCAACATTACTTATGATATCTTCGCTTATCTTATTGCTATTTTGCTGAACTGTGTTTTTCAAGGTTGACCACACTGCAGAAACAAAAGAGCATTAGCTCTCGATTCTTCCCCTCTGCCCGCACCACACCATATATCCATCGCTCATATTATCTTGCGCGTACTGTACATATTAGAAGTTATCAAACATATTAGAGAAATAAGGCATCAGCTACCAAACAACAAAGAGATTCATTATCATATTACAAGGCAGAAAGAAAATTTACATATACAATATTTCAGAACAAACCTAGCTAAAACCAGTGCTTATCAAAATGGAATTAAATTGTTTAACAGACTATCCCTTAATATAGAAAATGTAGAAAATTTGAATGTATTTAACAAAAAGCTCAAAGCATATTTAGTAGAAAATTCATTTTATTCAATTATGGAATATGTAAATGCAGTGGCAGATTGTGGAATAAAAAAGTGAGTGTTCAAAAGACCTACACTTAAAATGCACACTAGCACTATCCACTACTGCTACCACTACTACTACTAATGAGTGCTAGCACAAACGCCCCACAACATTTTATACAATGTGTTAGCCTAGAAAGACTGTATCAATTCCTATCAACTTGCTTATTATGTCGCTTTACTGACAGTCTGTAAGCTGAGCATTAATATCCACAATACCAAACATGGTGAACTGAGAACATGCATTTTTACATCAGTTGAATTCCCGTGCTTCTTTATCTTTCCACTAAGATGTACCAAGTCGGCACATCCTACTTTTGTCTAGTTACTCACTTCAAAGCTAGTCCTGCACCGTGGCGTAGTGGGCTAAGGCACCCATGGGGTGCAGATTTTCGGTATAGGACCGGTGCCCACTCAGCATCGTGAGGAATGTGAGGAGCTTACGCTAGGTAAGCGGCCCTGGTCACAAAAACCAACGTTCCGGCTGGAGGATGCCGAGATGCTGACCACAACTCTCCGTATCGGTTGGATGATTGCCCGCCTCTGCCGGGTGCAAGTGGGCGTGAGGCTGGCAATCGGGTTGGTAAGCCTTGGTCCTGTTAGGGCTGTCACACCAGTGGTTAACTTAACTCACTTTAGGGCTAAACAGAAGGCACGGAAAGCTAAAAAGTGCATTTCTAATGTTGCAACCGCATAGCCATTTACAGGTTGTGTATACATTGTTAAATTTGCGCCTGTAGTCCCGCTTCTGATTTTTGTAACACGCTTAACTGTCAAATTGGGCTGCGGACGTCCTAGTCGCTTTATTACATTTTTCCTTCGCAAGTCACTTTATCTATTTTATTTCTTAAAATGGAATCCACCGAGTTTGTAGCTGCCTCTTGAGAGAAGTTCAACAGTCACAAAGATTCCAAAAAGCTCGCGATTGGTCGCTGCACACAACAAAGAGTAATTGTTTTGCGCTAAAGCACTAGTTCTACTTGATGTACTAAGAAACTCACAATGGTCTCATCTGCTGATTATCTACAAATTCCAAGTTTATCACAGTGTTTAAAACAAAACATCTGTTTAGAAACTGGACTGTAAAAACACACCATATTCAAAGCAACATAGAGCAACAAAGCAAAGGCTGAGAGCACTAGGAGTTGTAAACATTCTTAAACATCTGTTTAGAAACTGGACTGTAAAAACACACCATATTCAAAGCAACATAGAGCAACAAAGCAAAGGCTGAGAGCACTAGGAGTTGTAAACATTCTTTGTCTTTGCAGATAGTTGCAGATAAACTCTACAGATAGTAGCACTTCCCAGAGATGACCAAGAACTCCGGTGTTGCCAATATGAATTAACGTGAACCTTTGTACCGCCTGCGGTGTCGTATATAGTAAAAGCGGGCGTTAAACACTACACATTCATTCATTCGAAACTGTGCTATGATCTCGGCGTACCCAACCAATGCCTGTCTGTAGCATTTGTCGTCTATGTATGCGCAGGGCTTTAAACATTACATGATATGCTAGCACAAGAGAAGTGTGCTACCTACAAGATTGCCACATACTTACACTATCGCCATCTACTTACTACACGTTAAGCAATGAGCGCGGTAAATACAAATAACGAATGAAAAGAGAAAAAGGGCTTCTACAAGACAAATATTGGGGGTTCACATGCTCTTGTGCTCCTAAACAGCAGCTGCCCCTGTGTAAATGTTCTGCAAAGACTGGCAAATTAAGACTATGTGTGAGAGAGCGTTATTCTTAATTGTATTGTTTGAGTGTAAATTGCATTGTATTTCTATTGTTAAGAAGTTGACGATTCCTTATCATGTAAACATGATCCTCAGGATGAAATAAATGAACATGAATATTAAAAAAGTATATCTGATAAATGGTTTAAAGTTAGTAGAAAATGTGCCATAAATGGCCTGTTCAATAAAGACAATAAGAAGTTAGGTCAGTTTTTAGATAAAGTGAACAGCAAGTACAATTCGACAGTGGAAAAAGGGAATACAAATAGCGGACAGTAAATGCTAAAAAATACATGTCTTCAAAGGGTAAGTTCATTCATTTATTATCTGCTGTAAAAATTACAAAGTAATTCATAGCATCGTCAAAATAACAGAAATACAAAAGAACAAATTTGAACATTGCACAGCTGACATTGGACAAGTTATATACTTAATACATACATATATACCTACACTTAATATACTGGCTATAATTCATCTAAATTATACAAACATTTATTAATTAAATACTCTTTTAACTTATATTTAAAATATGTTTTTGAGGTGTTAACCAAATTTTTTAAAGCTACTGGTAATCTATTAAATAAGATTGCCCCTCTTGTATTGACATCTTTTTCCATGAAACTCGTATTTGATCTAATGGGGTTAAAGTTATTTCTTGTGTTATGGTTGTATACTTGACTGTTTCTTATTAATGGTTGTTATATACAGTATGGTTCTATAAACATACAGAGAATAAATGGTTAAAGGCTTATTATTGATAAAAGCAGTTCGGCATGGTTCCCGCATTGTCATCTTATATATAAATCTGATGCTTTTCTTTTACAAAATAAAAAGTTTATTCATCTTGGTTTTAGTTGTCCCCCCTATATTTGACGTTTCTTATTAATGGTTGTTTTGTTATATACAGTATGCTTCTATAAACATACAGAGAATAAATGGTTAAAGGCTTATTATTGATAAAAGCAGTTCTGCATGGTTCCCGTATTGTCATCTTATATATAAATCTCATACTTTTCTTTTGCAAAATAAAAAGTTTATTCCCCCCCCCCCCCCCGATATTTCTATACCATATGTTACATGAGGATATATACATCCAAAGTATATCAATTTCAGCATTTGAACATCAATATAATTTTGGAAATAATAATAATAACCCATGGCACGACAGCCCTTCGAGGGCCAAGGCCTACCAACCCGACTGCCGGCCTCGGCCTCACGCCCACTTATTCAAGGCAGAGGTGGACAATCATCCAACCAATAAGGGGAGGAGACGTGGTCAGCATCTCTGCATCCCCCAGCCGGAATGTTGGTTTACGTGATCTGGGCCGCTTACCTAGCGTAAGCTCCTCCCTTTTTTCACGATGCTGAGTGGGCACCGGTCCTATACCCGGGACCTAAAATCCGCAACACATGGGTGGGATCGAACCAGGGTCACTTTCCGTGGCGAGGGACCAAGACATGCTGCCTTAGCCCGCTACACCATGGTGCAGGAAAATTTTGGAAATATCTCAGTAAATATATTGATCTACTGATAACATTACATACACAATCTATGTGTTCTGTCCATTTTAAACAGTTGTCTACCTGAAGACCTAGAAATTTGTGTTTGTTAATATTCCCAACTTGTATACCAAGATTGTTTAAATTTTTAATTGACATACTGAATCCCATTATTGTTGTCTTTTGGACATTACATTTCAAATTTAAAGATTCAAAATAATTAAGAAGTATGAAGGTAGATTTCTTCATATTTCTAAGTAATTCTTCATCTGTTTTTTTCCCCAGCAAAAGTAGCAATGGCACTACTTTTAGGGGGCATTATATCATTGACATAAAGTATAAACAATAATGGACCTAGCACTGTGCCTGGGGTACCCCATATTTAACCGTTTATATATTGGATTCTATATTTTGAACAAAATTGCCATTCTTATGGGCAATTCTAGTCTTTTGTTTTCTACCAATTAAGTAATTTCTAATTAACTCTTTGGGGAGGCCTCTAACTCCATATCTAATTTATTTAAAAGAATATTGTGATCCACACAGTCAAAGGCTTTGGATAAATAAAAAAATAGTGTACTAACCTTGTTGTTACTTTGAATCTTTTCTACAATTACTTGAATGAAGTGACATAGCAGTAATGGTGGATCTGTTTTTACGAAAGCCATACTGGAAGTTTTCCATTATATTGCATTTTTCAAGTTAGGCTATTAGTCTCGAAAATATGACTCTTTCAAAAAATTTTGCGATTTCGGATGTTAGAGTGATTGGCCTGTAGTTATTGATATCATTTTTATCACCTTTTTTGAAAAGTGGATTAATTATTCCCAATTTTAATATGTTTGGAAATTTTCCTTCTTCTATAGAGAAGTCTATTAAATAAGTTAACAGCTTGATGAGAACTGCTTTACATTGTTTCAGAATAAGTGGACTGATCTCATCCCAACCGCTACTTTGTTTATTCTGTAATTTGTTAATTATGTTATTTATTTCATTTTCTGTAACTGGATTGAAGAAAAAGGATGATAAGAGAGCTTGAGCTAAATGCCATGATTTTTTATGTAATTTTCTTAGTATAAATAAGTAAATAAATAAAAATATCACTAGATTGCAATGATTTATCACATGTCATATTTGTGCTTTAGTAACCTTCAATGTAGAAGGTAGATATGCTGATTATCACCAGTTTGTGAGGTTTTGTTTTTATTTGGTTGAAACCTTCCAATTTCAGCTGACGCCTACTGCTAAAGTTAGCCGATGGTTTGATTTGTTACAAGTATCTCCCCCTCTTTCAAGGTCAGAAAGTGGATTTGGGGATGGAGGCGGCGTAGAAGAGTATGAGGTTTCAGATGGTTCAGAATCTCTACTGAATTGACTATGAGGCCGCAAACGACAGAAACTGTTGAAGCTTCGCATGCCATATGGTCGCATGACCAAGTTTTGACGACTGTTCCTATTAGAAAGTTTTTTTTTTGAGGGTACAGAGACTGTTTGCCCCAAAACAGGTGCAAATTTTGCTGTTAAGGTTTTAATTTGTTCATTCCAGTTAGTTCATAGCAATATTTCATAAGACTTGATAAGTTTAAACCTGTTATTGATATTAAGCATTCATTCCAAAATGTAGAAATAATTTAAAAGAATTATTAATGCTTGTTACCTCCATTGATATTCTCATGTAATAGTAATCATCGTTATTGTTTCATTTTCATCCCACTTCTGACACTAAATATAGGAAATTAATATTCATTTTGACTTTAAACTGTTGTTTATATGTGTAAAATGCAATGTTGCTTATATCAGTGATGGAAGTAAACGATTTATTGTAACTGTAGTTATTATAATGCAGCTTTCTTCTGTTGCCAGATATTTGACCTAAACCTAACTGTAGTAAATTCAGTAACTTTGGTATGAAAAGGGAAGTGAAAGAGATGATTATTATTTTCTGAGAGTACAAAGTTTAGTCGTATAACTTGCTAGACGACAGGAGCAATAGTATAGGTTAATGAAAATGGCAGCTTTAAAAGTTTAATGACTTTTAGGTTTGTTATCTTTAATTATTACTTTTATTTTTCATAATAAAATGTCATATAGTAAATGAAAGGCCCAAGTAGCTTAGAAAGTACTGTGAACTATTGAGCCCCACTTATGTTTTTTATGCACTGATTTTTAAAATAATGATGTAAAACATGGCATAAATTACTAACTTTAAATAAAAAATTAATTTTAGAAAATAAACTTTTTACAAGAATAAAAGGTGATGTAGCAAGTCTTCATTTGCATGCATGGTCAGTTTATTGGGAATTCTGTTTGCACCACAAAGGATGCTGTTTCATAGGCCTATACTAGACAATACTATAGAGATGTCCTGAAAACATTGCAAGTCCATATTAGGCGCAAAAGACCACATTTCCGTGAAGTAGGCTGGAGGTGCAGCCACATATTGCCAATGTTGTTGCTGAATATCTTGCAAAAATCAACGTGAAGTGCATCCCTCACCCTCCCTATAGTCCGGATTTAGCCCCATGTGATTTTTTTCTATTCCCTACCTTGAAGAAACGCCTCCGTGGGAGGCATTATCCATCATCAGAAGCAGTGGTGAAGGCTGCAGAGGCAATTTTGAGGGATCTCTCAAAACATGGTTTCCAGCATGTCTTTGAAGACTGGCAGAAACGCTGGGACAAGTGCATCGCATTCAGGGGAGACCATTTTGAGGACTATCAAAATTATGAGGACGAGTAAAGGTACATTGTCAAAAAAAAAAAAAAAAATTGTGATCATTCTTTATTGAACAGCCCTCATACCTATGCTGTGGCAGTAAAAAATATTAGAATGATTTCATCTGAACTAGCTGACACAAGTCCATGTCAAAAATTCACCAAAGAAGTAGTCGCAGGATTTGCAACCAGAAACCAGTACATTATTTTATTGTAGTATTTGTTGATTCATTGTTGTTAGCTTCTGTTTTTTATGTATTAAATACTTATTTTGAATTCAGTAAGCCTCCAAATATAGAAGGGTGAGTCAAATGAAAGCCTCAAATATTTTTTAAATGTTATTTATTATGCAGAAGTGGTACAAAGCTGTATCACTTTTCAACATAATTTCCCCCATGCTCAATGCAAGTCCTCCAGCGCTTACAAAGTGCATAAATGCCTTTAGAAAAAAATTCTTTTGATAGTCCGCGCAACCATTCATGCACCGCGTTGCATACCTCTTCATCGGAACAGAACTTCTTTCCTCCTTTTCCTTTGAGTGGTCCAAACATATGGAAATCATTATGTAGAAAATGAAGCTAGCTACAGTGAAGCAATGAATATTACACAAATATAACTATTTGTAACAAAAACTTCACTTAACTTAAGAAAATGATGTTGATTCTTCTAATTGAAATTGATTTCAGGAACTTGTCCACATCATCAAGAGAAACACATAACCACAGAAAAGGTACATCTTCATCTCTTTGTATAGCTTCATTAGAATTTTAAACTACTCTTATGATTTGTTAAGGCTAAAACAAAATTTTGAGTAAGATCTAATAAATCATCTGACGTGTGGAACATTTTTAACTATAGGTAAACCACGAACAAAATGCAGCTGGAGGCGTGATTTACCAAAACTGAAGCACTCCAGCTTTCCCGTCTACAGTCATTTTAGGCTGCCTCTCCTCTCCTCCATAGCACAAGCTGCACTACACTGGTCAATGTATGGAGGGGAGGGAGTCATGTAATACTAGGATGTTCAAGAAGGGAGACAACTGTGCTCACGCATGCACACACTGGCTGCACTTTGTTTGCGGTCTATCTGTAGCATGTAAAAATTTATTAAACCAAGAACTAAAAGTGAATTAACATCTCTAGAACAAATGCAAGCCATTCCCCCAAGCTTTTACAAAAATGTTACTGTGTTGCCACATTGATGCTTGTGTCATGTAAAGTGTAGAACTTGTTTTGTTCACTTTACTGTGCGTAAGGCATATACCTAATTGTTTGGATATAGTTTAATTTTCTAAACAGCAGATTTCTTCATTAGTTATTTGGTCATATCATTAGTGTATTAATACAGTGTGATCCATATAAACCTTAACCATTTCAATAGGTCGTAACTTTTGAACCAATAACAGGACACACATGCAACTTTGGGAGAATATAATACACAATTGGGAGATTACATTACACTATTTACATCTCAGAAGAGAAAATGTTGGAAGTGTACTCCACCAGCATCTATACATGTTTACACTCGTCTCACCATGTTCTCTGAGGTTTTACGGAGGGTATCCTTGCCAATGTTACCTATTTTATTTCGTATGGATTCCTTGAGAACATCAGTTGTCTATGGCCTATCGTTGTACACTCTATTTTTTAGATAGAGATAGGAGGAATTAAGAAAAAAATAGGAATGGGAGATATATGGAGATTAGAGGAAAGGATTACAAGTGATGTGGGTAAATTGGTAAAAAGCAGAATAGAAGATATAGAAAGGTAGGAAATATGGGGAAGTCTAGAAAATATGAAATCATTACATTTTACAAGCAAATAAAAAGAAATTGCGGACAAGAAGCATATGTAGATTACTGCAATAGGCAAGAGAGAGAAGGGTTAGCTTGGATGAGAACAGGAAAAATATTTCTAAGAGGGATAAGAGGTGGGGAAAAGGGAATTTGTGAATTATGTGGGGGAAAAGAAAGCATAGAACACTATGTAACAGAATGCGAGGAGGGTGCAATGTGGAGAAAAAAGGTTTGGGAGGAAAAATGGGGGGAAAGTAGAGAAGAGGATAGTAGCTATAAAAGTTAAACAGGAAAGGAGGAAAAGAAGGTAAGAAGTATTGGTGAGTTCTTACAGATAGTAAAAGAAAAATTGGCAAGAAATGTAAAGAACATAAGAAAGGAAGATGGGGAGGGAGGGAGAGAATGGGGCTAATTAAGTAACAAAGAGCATGGAGGTTAAGAGCTACCTGGCAGAACAGAAGACCAGGGTGTCATTTAAGACAAGGTAGCAAAAAGGTAAAGACAAATAAAGGTAGCCTAAAGTTGTAAATTGTAAAATTTTGGAATATGCACAGTAAATAATTCATTCACATACATTTTTATATTATTATTGAGGGACTAGTTTCAGAAGCCATTGCGTCCATTTTGAACCTCAATCCAACTATCATCTGTAGCATATATATCTGCAAAGCAATAAATAGTTCTCAAGAAATTGTTCAGCAATTAGTTGAATCTATCAGTGAGACAAATATATACATCACCAAACTGGTTTTCGATTGTACCTCTTACCAATAACTTGCTCAATGTAAAGTAACTCACTTACCTCGGAACCATGAGGAGGAACAAAAGGCAAACACTAGCAAACTTCTTGCCAAATAAAGAGAATAACATTCATCTCTATTTGGGTTTCAAAAGAACACGACTGGTTTCAAATTGCCCAAAAAAGAACAAAGGCATTATAATTTTATTGATTATGCACCATGACAGAGCAATAGATGAACAAATGTGCAACAAAAGGGAACCAGAATTGGCAGATTAATATTTAATATAAAAATTATTCAATATAATGTAAGAATCTACTGTCAACAGTTCATTCTAGATGGGGGAAGATGTTTACAAATAATATTTATTACTTACAAGGTGCGTTTAAGTTAAATGCTTATTTTTTTTCAGAATGGGACCAGATAGACATTTTTTTTAATACACAGAAGTTTAGTGGCAACGACGAGAGTTAGGACTATTTTTGATACTTAAAATGGTAAAGTTTTCATTGCAAGAACAATGTGTAATCATTCGTTTTCTCCATTTACGTTGTGGGACACCTATTGAAATTCATTGCCAGTTGAGTGAGGCATGTGGTGATGTTACCATGGATGTGTCTAATGTGCATTCCCGGGTGCAACAGTTCAATGAAGGCAGAACATCGTGTGACAACAAACCAAGACAGTCACGGCCTCACACTAGCCGGTCTGACAACATGATGCAATGAGTGGAGAACATTTAGGAGGATCGCTTATTGAGCATTTTCAAATCTTCATGCAGGATTGTGTGCACAGATCCCACAGAAATGCCAATTTTGGAGGCGATGTCTACAACTGTCTTGGTTGGTTGTCACATAATGTTCTGGCTTCATTGAACTCTTCCACCCAGGAATGCAAATTAAACACATCCATGGTACCATAGCCACATGCCTCACTCAACTGGCGATGAATTTCAATAGGTGTCACCTGAAAATGGAGAAAATAAATGGTTCCACACTGTTCTTATAATGAAAAGTCACCATTTTAATTATCAAAATCAGTCCTTACTCTTAAATAGTCAACACGAAAAATTCAGTGCCATGGCTGGGACTCGAATTTTTCATGTTCACTCTATTTATCAAAAACCTTAGCCTATATATGGCTTGTGAGAAGAAATGATTAATTTCAATCAGTTAACTAAAGTTCTTATTCTTGTCACAGCCACTAGAGTTCTATGCATTGTACAGCGTTGCCATTTCTGTCACCCATTCACGAAGAATCCGAATGTATTTAAAAAAACAACAGAAGCTGCTCTGTGGTCCCATTCTTGAAAGAAAAAATTGTTGTTATAACTTGAACATACTTTGTACTACAACAAAAACCTCTCAAAATGAATTACAACAGCTGGATGACATGTCCTCCACATGCCTAAACATGTAAGTGAAAAGGGCGCGCTTACTGTAGGGTTAAAGAAAGGCCAATTTTGCAATATACAGTCAGCTACTAAGTACTTTTCACACAGTTGATCAAAACTTAGATTAATGTTGTTTTTTCTACCACTTACTAAGGGGAAGGAAATGGAAGGCATTGCATTAAAAATATTATGAACTTGCTCTTAGTAAATGAGTTACAGAATACATCTGAAGAATTCAGTTACTTTATTATTGCAAGAATTCTGATACATTTACAGGCTCTGTTTAAGTTTCTTTACCCTGCTGTAAGTTCGGATACATTTTTCCTTGTTAAAAGTTAGTGTTTCTTCTGGAGCAGGTTCTGTGGATTTGTATGAAAAACTCACTGAAGGGCCTGGAGCATTTGCCTGCCATTCTTTGTTGGTAGCTGATGCTGAAGTACATGGCAAGCTTGCTGAAGTGAATGACAAATTTGCCTGCCATTCTTTGTTGGTAGCTGATGCTGAAGTACATGGCAAGCTTGTTGAAGTGAATGACATATTTGTCCACTGTGTGTTGCTTTTCTTTTGTGGAAATTCTAATTCATTTACAGGCTCTGTTTTAAGTTTCTTTATTCTGCTGCCAGCTCGGATACATTTCTCCTTCTTAACACTTAGTGTTCCTTCTGGAGCAGGTTCTGTGGATTTGTATGAAAAACCCGGTGAAAGGCGCAGAGCATTTGCCTGCCACTGTTCACTAATCTCGGATACTGAAGTACAAGGCAAGCTTGTTGAATATGAAAAAATCTTCCCAGGGCATGGAGTATTTGCCTGCCGCACTTTACTAATCTCAGATGCTGAAGTACAAGGCAAGCTTGTTGTATCTTCTGTAGCAGGTTTTGTGGATTTGTATGAAAAACTCACTGAAGGGCGCAGACTATTTGCCTGCCATTCTTTGTTGGTAGCTGATGCTGAAGTACATGGCAAGCTTGTTGAAGTGAATGACATATTTGTCCACTGTGTGTTGCTTTTCTTTTGTGGAAATTCTAATTCATTTACAGGCTCTGTTTTAAGTTTCTTTATTCTGCTGCCAGCTCGGATACATTTCTCCTTCTTAACACTTAGTGTTCCTTCTGGAGCAGGTTCTGTGGATTTGTATGAAAAACCCGGTGAAAGGCGCAGAGCATTTGCCTGCCACTGTTCACTAATCTCGGATACTGAAGTACAAGGCAAGCTTGTTGAATATGAAAAAATCTTCCCAGGGCGTGGAGTATTTGCCTGCCGCTCTTTACTAATCTCAGATGCTGAAGTACAGGGCAAGCTTGTTGTATCTTCTGTAGCAGGTTTTGTGGATTTGTATGAAAAACTCATCGCAGGGCGTGGGGCATTTGCCTGCCACTCTTTACTAATCTCAGATGCTGAAGTACAGGGCAAGCTTGTTGACCTGAATAACATATATGAACACTCTGTGTTGCTTTTTTCTTTTGATGAACAACATAAAGAACTTGTAGTAGTAAATGAAGCATTCATTTTCTGTTTTATTCTTTCCTCTGATTCCAACAGATTTTGATGAGTGTTCTTATATTTTCCTCTAATAACACTATTATTAATGTTGTCAACACTAGCAGAAGTGCCAGCTATTGCACCAGCTGATGCAGAACCAGAACTGTTCCTGTTGCTGGTGACCAAATGCTCTACAACATTACTTCTGGTATACTTATGTTTCCGTTTTGGACCAAAAATGTTGAGTAACTCTACTCTTGTTGGTTTCTTCCTCGGATTACTAAGTACAATATTCTCTGAGCTGTGTTCTATGGGATTCTCAACAGAAGGAACTTTCCCTATTGCTGGTGGCACTGCTGCAGCAAGAGTTGCCCACAGAAACAAAAAGCGAAACCTTTCCCGATACAAATTGTCTGCTTCTGAAGCTAGGACACACACATTCTGCTCCTTCTTGTCCTCCTGTTCTTGCACATCTAAGACATAACATTTATGTAGCATCATTGAATAAAATCCACCTAGTGTAGTTAAGTTTGGTGACAAAGGGCACTTCATACGCATCACATCCTGTCTTCTTTCTTTGGAAACCATGAATGATTCGTCAGACAGCAGTTCCAGAAGACGCTGGTCTCTTGTTTTAAGTGGAGGATGACTTGACAGAAACTCTTGATTGGGGTTCTCAAGCTTTGCATTTAGAAGATGCAATAGATGTTTAAGTACATTAGGTTTTAACAACCTTGGCTTATAATCGTAAAGTTGAGGTATAGACTTAGTAACTGGATTAGCCACACATCTGAAATACTCGTAACACTTCTTATCAAAGAAGCTAAAGCTTTTCCATGTCTCGAACGGCATTTTTTTATCATTAATCAGCATTTTCCTTAATTCTTTTAAACCATTAATGTCCAACTTACCATGTTCTTTCAAAACTGGACAAATTTGCTGAACTTTTTCCAATAGTTTATTTTCTTCACAAACTGCATCTTCTTCTTCCTCATCTTCAGTTTCTGTTGAAGGGTAAGTAATCTGCAACTGTCTTTCCTTGAGTTTGGCATACTGTTCCTTCAGGGATATCGGGGTCTGGTCACTAAAATATTCACTTATATCTCTCCACCTTTCTCCAAATCTTTTAACTAGTGACAGTAGCTTTTCATTTTCCTTAGCATCCCAAGTGTTTGGGTTTAGCTTTATTAGCTTGTTGTATCTTTTACAAAGCTCTTCATGTGAACGATGTGGAAGCAGGTCCAACAATTTATAGTAACTGTCCCCAAAGCTACGTACAGCTGCTACTAGAAGCATATCCTCGGACTTCATGAAGCGTGCCTTACATATATTTGGATTGATAATTCTCCAACGTTTGTATATTTGTAGCACGGTATGTCCTTCTAGATACTGCGCTATACGATTCCAAAAGATGTGAGTACCAACACTGTGATTATCTACGAGTTTCATCAGTAACTGATCTTCTTCTTCTGTCCATGTCTCATTTATCAAGTCCTCATTAAGGTGTCGTTGGTAATGTTGCATCACCAATAGAGGAGTACGGTTTGTTCCCAGTTTTTCTGCTATTGCTTCCCAGTTTTGGAAGTTATATTCTCTAACGAGTGCCTTCAATCTTTTATTTTCATCATCCGTCCAATCATTTGTCTTTATTTTGGGATGAAATTTTACTCGCCAAGCTGCTCTGCAATCCTCAGAAGTTTTAAAACCCTGAAACACTTGAGCTGCTATTTTTAGCCAATCATATTCCCGTTCAATATCATCACACAGTTCTTCTAGGGACATGCTCTCAATCTGTTTTATAGAAGGCACTGCACTCATTTTGTGTTGCAGTTCAGCTTTTTCCTGCTCATTTTTGACTGCGTCTACAGATTTAGACAATTTTAAGGAACCATGTATAAGTTTCTCTGAACGTTTTTTAATTTCCTCTTGTTTGATTGCCTCTTCTAATTTGATACGATCAGCAGGCTTCCAGTTATAGAATTCTTGTAGTTCGCTGACCAGAAGCTCGTTGTTCCGTTTTTTAAACTTTGCGTCTTCATTTAACGAACAAAGGTAATAGTTCCTATCTTTAAAATATGGCATTCCATACATATTAATCCACATCACTTTCTGAACACCTAACGATTTTGCTTCTTGTGTTTTCTTCTCTATCACAGAAATATCAGACAAACATTTGTTTTGTATTGTCTTAAGCTCCTGCTGTAACTTGAGCAATATTTTAATGATCACCATAGCTAAAAGCCTGCACATTCTTGGAGTTGGTCTGGCCTTGTCTATTTCTAAATATTTATCAACATCAGAAGCACGATAATCTTGTTTTACATCATTCCAATTAAAATTCAGGATAAACGGCTGCATGTAAAATGGTAGGTTTTCATCTCTTGTGTCTTTTAAATTCTGTGCTGGTTCTGGTGGTTGAATGGTGTGTATAAAATCTTGCAGAACTGGGTCATCTAGTTCCACTGCTGCCCCTGGTCTCTGCTGGTCCAGTGGATTACGTTGGTTCTTATATAGGGTTAGAAAAGGGTCATTGTCATGCAAGACTCCAGGTCTACCGTACATGGCATAGTACATCCACTCATCAAAATGAGTGTTGGCTGCAGCAAATGGATCCTCCTCCATCTGAAAATAACAATAGACACTCTCTCAAATAATATATTTAAAATTTGTGTAAATATATTAACACCTCTAGTCATATACAGGATTTGAACCATGGACCTTCTGCACTATGAGCTGTTGCTCTACAACTGAGTTATTCATTGCAACATATTGGCAGCACATTAAATTCACTGATTTCTATATTCCTTGTAGACCATAACAGATCTCAATTCGAGATTACAAATCCCATTTGTTAGAAACTTAGGCCCCAGATTTTTAACATTTTACTACAGTTTTCATTTATAAGATAATTATAATTGATAATTGTTACTAGCTAATGGCCGTCTCATTGCATGACCCAATTGGTTATGGAACAGAAGTGCAAAGTAACCAGTGGCGACAAGTACAGTTAATTGCCAGATATTCAAAATACTTTGCAGGTGTATATCCTTCATCTTATGCTATCATGACATATTCATAACATGGAAATGAATGAGATATACCCTAGAGTAAAGTGAAATGCTCAATGTCTCAATATAAACAAAATAAACTTAGACACTATTGTGAAAAAATTAAAATATTATGTCTGTGCCACCTTTCCAATTTTTCACTACAGATGCTATGCTACACTTCCTTATGCTTCTTGCAAATACGTACTCACAGCTGCCAACATGAATAACATATACTGTCGACTAATTTAGTGCAGCCAAGGAGCTCATGACCTTAAGTCACAATGAATATGCAAGAGATTTTTTTGTATAAGAGCAGTGAAGCAGTTGTGAGCAGTCAAGCAGTTGTGAGATGTGCATGGCAATGACAGAGTACAGCCTCAGGATCTAAGAACCTGATACCCAATGATAAAAACCACAACATTGCTAATCCAGTAAACTTCTTATTTAGATTGGTAGTCCTCAATTGCACATATTCATGTTTGTTGTCGTTATGAGAATACTTTCTGATAAAAGAAATCATCCTAAAAAGAGAAAATGATTAGGGAAATAGTCCTTGAAAGTGACCATAGTCAATTCCACTCTATTTTATTCAATATTTACATCTTATTCCTCTTGTTTATTTATGGAATAGCATATACTAGATTACAAACAAGATGTAAAGTTCCTCTAATTTATCTTGGGATCTGTTTTATTTTCAGTTATGTTGTTAAAGAGTTCCTTTGTTCCAAGTCACTTTATTCTGTACAATATTATTTGAATGACCTTAGACTGACAATTCCTCTAGGTACTACTATCCTTCACAAATAATCTCAGATATGATTATATATATTATATACTGCAGATATTAAAAATTAAATTGAGAACTTACGAGGGTCCTTCAATAAATAACCAAACTAATTTAATTATATTTAAATAAACCACCCTGGTGCGCCATGGCTGCTAGTGGTGGAAAGGTGAATCCTTCCTCTAGCAGTGCTGTGAGTGCCAGTCATGCAGAGCCAATCAGTTGGGAGTTAGAGCTCGATACGTGAGGTCGTGTTTACTGCACCCACCATGGAACTGAAATTGCAGCAACACGCATCAATAAAGTTTTGTGTTCTGTTAGACAAAACTCCTACAAAAACCTTTGAAATGGTGCAGCAAGCATACAAGGACCAAGCTTTAGGTAAAACACAGTCTTTGAGTGGTATAAACATTTCAAAGGGAGTCATGAAGACCTTCAAGATTCTCTGCACCCTGGAAGACCCGTAACAGCAAAAACGGAAGTCAACATTAACACAATTGATGCAATTGTGCGAGAAGATCGTTGCATAATGATTTCGAAAGTTGCAGACATAATGCATTTGTCTGTTGGAACTGTAGATGACATAATTCACAATGATCTTGGCTATTGAAAAGTTACAGCGAAATGAGTACCGCACGTGCTGAGGGACGAACAGAAGGCTCACCGCATCATGACATGTCAAGAAGGCTCGGAAGGTTACGACGGGAGCCAGACTTTCTGAATAGGGTCATCACTTGTGACGAGAGTTAGTTCCACCATTACGACCCATTAACAAAACAGGAGAGTTTGCAGTGGAAACATTCATCAAGCCCTAGGCCTAAGAAAGCAAAACTTCAGAAAAGTGCAGGAAAGGTCATGCATCTGGTATTCTTTGACAAACAGGGCATTATGTATGATCATGTTGTAACTAATCAATGCACAGTAATTGCTGCTTACTATTGTGACGTACTGAAGGGGCCACTTAAGAAAACAAAATGCCGAAAAGTGACCATATCTCGCAAGGAGAGAATAGATCTTCATCAGGATAATGCCCCTGCTCATCGAGCTCATGCAACTCAAGATGACATCGCAGAAATGGGCATTGAGATCATGCCTCATCCACCTTATTCTCCAGATCTCGCACCATGCGATTTTCACCTCTTCCCTAAAGTGAAATAGGAGCTTCGTGGTCGCCATTTTCAAAGTGAAAAGGAGTTGAACAATGTCAGGATACAATGTATCCTGAAAAGACTGTCCAAAAATGAGTTCAATGAGTGTTTCGAACAATGGGTAAATCGTTGGAATAATTGTATTTCATCAGAGGGAGAATACTTCGAAAGTGTGTAGGTAAATGTTAGTGAAATAAAGACATTTTGTGTTAATTAAAATATTAGTTTGGTTATAAATATTAAAAGCAGAAGCATTATTAACAGTGAAGTATTCTTCATATTTAAGTTTGAATTTATGAGTCACTATGTTTACACTCAGTCTTCACTTACTTGTTGTTGTATAATTGAAACGTTTTCAAGATCATTCAATCTCATCCTCAGCTGTTTGGTGACTAAATGAACCTAGAAGAGGGAGGTTCATTTAGTCACCAAACAGCTGAGGATGAGAATGAATGATCTTGAAAATGTTTCAATTATACAACAAGTGAAGACTGAGTGTAAACATAGTGACTCATAGATTCAAACTTAAATATTAGTTTGGTTATTTATTGAAGGACCCTCGTACAATGAATGTAAATCAATTATAACTTAGTCAAACATATAGGCTGTAAATAAAAATGAAATATAAGGTTCATGATACATGACATGGGCAACCAATTGTTAAAATTAACTTCTTACAGTAAAACAAAACAGTCTACAGGACTGTAACCTCCAGAATTTTGGACATGATATCTTATTGTGATATCATTAGCTTCTAAAACAAACAGTACACAAATGTCTCATTTCAGCAGCGTGCAGTCATTGAATTCCCTCTTAAAATGAAATAATCTGCTGCTGAGATTCACCTCAGACATAAAAGTGTCCCCGTAGATGTTTATAGTGTTAAGAGATGGGTGAAACATTGTGAAGATAAATCTTATAGCAGTCGCCTTAAACTGCCTCCACGGAACACAACAAGAAGAGTTAATGAGGACAGGCATCACTAAAACATCAAATAGTGCAAGAAATGATTGAGGTTACTGAAACAAGTATCTTAGTTTACTAACCACAAAAGTCAGAGAACCATCGCCCAAAACCTTCTACAGAGATTTAAATAAGAGTTATGTGTTTGTCTCCAGAGGCAAGGAAAGCATTGCTTACAGTTTAATTGTTAGTAAAGTCACCTTTGTGGAAAATTTAGCAATTCAACTTTCAAACAGCATGGCACATTGACACACGACTTGCAGTTTTGCAAATAGCGCCAACAGATAGCATGCTGTGTTTGGTGATGTTAAATATTTAGATACACTATCAATGTAATCTATAATTCAGTGGAAGCAAGATTACCTCCCTGTGAGTAAACAACTGATTGTAATCAGAAAAACTATTTGTCGTCAGTTTATTGACACATCGTCAATAAAACTACTAGAAATAGTTTCTCTGATTAATTTTGACGTCACTGTTACTAAATTCCTCCAACCACGTATAACTGATTATAAACTGTGATTGTTAGAGGTTAGTAAAGAAAATCAGTTCAGTGTATGGTTTGTTTACAAATAGTAACATCCTAGTTAATTTCCATCAATTAACTAAAATTAAGAGTTTAATGATGAAGCCTGGGACTCAAGTACTTACGATGGTAAGTCACCACAAATGGTGTATCTCGGATGCGAGAGTCCCTAGTGGTCTACCGGGGAAATATGAGTCAAATGGAGAATTTAATGTCAGGACAGCACATTGGCCATGGTAGCTCAATGGGTTAGAGTGAAGAAGTGTACACTGCCTTCAACCATAAGCAGTATGTTGCTGCTCTATTATTGGACATCACCAAAGCCTTTGACAGTGTCTGGCATGAAGGTTTACTTTCCCGCCTCATCCACTACAACATTCCTTCATACTTGACCCATCTTATACACTCCTATCTCCTCAACAGATCCTTCTCTGTCTCCCATGATGGCATATTATACCTCGTCCTAATAGAGCTGGTGCTCCTCAAGGTAGTGTCCTGGGACCCACTCTCTTCCTTCTCTATATCAACACCCTACCTTCTTTGCTCTGCTGCTCACTGTACCTTTTTGCAGACGACACAGCTGTAACCAACATATCAACTAAACATTATATGGCTGCACGTAGAATCCAACAATATTCCGACCCCCTCACTACCTGGTTCAAATGATGGTGCTTGAGCATCCACCCCCAGAAGAGCCAAGCCATCACTTTCTCCAGAAGGCAGCTAGAGGACTTACCAGCTGTTCGTCTAGCCGGAGAGGAAGTACATTGCCAATCATATGTATGAAATCTAGGCATTTTGCTTGATGTAAAACTGACAAGGAAGGACCACATAAGCTACACAGCCAACAAGGTCAGCAAATGTATGGGTATGTTATACCCATTGTATAATCGATGCTCAGGGATGTCCATATCCAATAAATTGCTCCTCTATAAACAAGTGCTCTGACCAGCCATCGCTTATGCCTGTGCCATTTGGGGTATAGCAGCTAAAACTCACCTACACCGCCTTGAAGTCCTACAGTCTCGATTCCTCCGTATTGCCACGGATTCCCCATGGTACATCCCTAGCTTTGTAATCCATCGTGACCTACACATTCCTACCCTAACAGACTACATCCACACCCTCTCACTCCCATTCTATTACAACCTCTCCTATAAATTCAGCTCCCTTATAGGTGTCTAAGTGAGTACATTGACCCCGGCAAAAAATACAAAAGACCAAGACTTGTTTTAGGCACATGAAAAAAACACTACACTATCAGTACACAATTTATATATATATATAAAATTAAAAGAAAAAACACCAAAACAAACCTCTACCGACATTTGCCCTACCTTATAAAATATTCTACTGCCAGTAGAGGGCTCAGCCTTGATCTGGCTAAAGACTGAAAGTCTGGCTTCCACACTTTCAAGTGTCCAATCGCAGGTGTTTAAAGAACTATAACACAAGAAATAACAATCACATAAATATGCAATATCATAGACTCACAAGAACTGCAAATAGTTTTGAGGTATTGGGCCTTAAATTATGTAACAGTTTACCTTACGAATTTCAACAATTGCCTGCTGCAAGGTTTAAGCAAAAGGTTCACAATTGGCTAATTGATTCACCGCAGTATTCTATACAGGAATTTTTCGACAGTATAAGTAGTTATAAAGTGACTTAGACATAAATAAACTAATCAAGGCTTCGCGGGTGATCAGCCGTGTCAAATTAATAAACGTTGATCAGGACTTTCTTCACGGCCCCTAAGAAGCTCCAACAATACTTAAGACCGATAAAAGACCTCCATCTTAAGGTCCTGGGAGTGTACAAGATTCCCTGCGAGTGCGGCAAGGTGTATGTGGGCCAAACGGGACGCACCGTAGAAGAAAGGTGCAAGGAACACAAATGCAATATTCGCTTACAACCGGATAAATCGGCAGTGGCCAAGCATTGCATAGAGGAAGTACATAAAATTAACTTTGAAGACACTGAAGTATTAGAACACACTGGCAGATATTAGGACAGAGTTATCAAGGAAGCCATCCAAATCAAATTGCATCCACAGAATTACAACAGAGACTGCGGGCTACAGCTAAGCCGTGCTTGGACAACAGCCATCAGACACACCTACAATTACAGCAACCCTAGTCACCCCGGACAAAGAACGGACCTCCAGGAAAACACCTTGGCTTTTTTTTTATTTTTATTTTTTTTTAGGGGCGGCCCCACACCTGCCGCCGCCAGTGACGATCATCCTCAGAGGCTACATCGTCTCCCCATGCACATGCTGTTAAGACTAAGATGCAATAACATGCAGGGCAAGGGGGGCGCTTGTTAGTATAGTGCATGCGTTAGTATTCGGATTCCGCTGAGCACCCCGGTTAGTAACGGGCATTACTAGCCTGATTGCATGTGCAAGCAGGCGTTGGCGGAATTGTTGGCTTCTACCCATACCGAAGTCTGAGTAGAACCCAGTTAGTAAAGCATGTTAATAAGAAGGCAGAGTTTGTTAAGAGGAGTTAGAGTGACAGACTGACTGTGACTTGTACAATCTTGGTGTTTAAAGTATTTAGCGGAATGACTGACCAGACTGCATGCATCGTGCTGAGTATCAGTGTGTCATGGTGGGGGTGGGGTTGGTCTCGTGTGTGAGCGTCCTTTTGGTATGGTTACTGGATACGTTCTATTTACCAAGCAGATGTCAAGTTGTGTCCAGTTTCACTAGGTGTTATATTTGCGCGAGTTTGGTTGATGGTCCTTTGGCGTTCTTCTGGAAGAGAATGTAAGAGGTTAACATTGGTTATTGTGTTTAGAGTGTGTGGAATAGGTGTACGGCTATGTCTATGGCTTGGAAGGGGTTGGTAAGTGATCTGTCAAAAAGTTGTAGTGGTCGCCTGTGCTTAAGTTGACCAGTGTCGTAGTTCCCTAGTTGCTGGATAAGGATGTTTGTCTTTTGTGGTAGTTTGTCGTACAAGTCGGAGGCAAGTCGCTTGATTCTATTGTATGTGTTTTGAGTTCGTCATGTAATTGGTCAGCAGGGGCACACTGTGGCACTTTGGCAATGATGCGTAGAATTCTATTTTAAAAGTTTGGAGGGACTTCATGTGGGTAGGTGCAGCGTAGCCCCATACAGGGGAGGCATAGGTGAGAATGGGCAGAATGGGTGTTTTGTAGAGTGTTAGTTCTAGTGCTGGGCTTAGCGAGTTGTGGAGGTTGATAAGTGGATAAAGTCTGCTGAGTTGTCCTTGCGCTTTCTGTTTAATGGCTTTGATATGAGATTTCCAGTGAGACCTTGGTCCATGTGCACCCCCAGGTAGGTTAACTGGTTGGACCAAGGACCTATTGTTGACCTATTCATCAAATAGTTTTAGAGGTGTGAGAGCATGTGACGGATATCTGTGTGATCGTTGTTTAGAAAAGATGATTGCCTGGGACGTTCGGCTGTTTACTTTCATCCACCAGTTGCAGAGCCATGGCTGGAGGTTTTGCAGTGCAGTCTGGAGCCTGTTTCTGATGAGGTTTATACTGCGGGCCTGCGACACGTAAGAGGTGTCATCGGCGTACAGGAAGAGATGAGTGTTGGGGGCCTTGGAGATATCATTTATGTATATGTTGAATAGTACCGGACCGAGAAGGTTCCCCTGGGGGACTCCGGCTCTAACTATGTGTACTGTTGACGCGGTGTTGTTGGATAAGGAGACAAATGTACGGTTTTGGAGGTAGTTGGCGATTAATTTTGTCATGGTGTCTGGAATGTGTATGTTTTGGAGTTTTCGTAGAAGACCGTTGTGCCATACTCTGTCGAAGGCGCTTTCAAAGTCCAGCAGGGCGGCGCCTGTGGAGTGTTTGGTGTTAAAGCCATGGGTGATTAATTCCGTTTTTCGTAGTAGTTGCAGGGTTGTTGAATGGTGTACACGAAATCCGAATTGTTCGGGTATATTGTGTCTGTGAATGAAGACATTAAGTCTTTTGAGGATCACTTTTTCTAGTACTTTGCTGAGTGTATTAAGGAGACTAATTGGGCAGTAGTTGTGGGGGTCCGTATGGTTTTTGTTTTTCTTGGGGAAGTGGAGGATCTTTGCGTGTTTCCAGGACTCAGGGAAGCGTCCGCGTTCGAGAGAAAGGTTGAATATTTGTATTATGAGTTCGAGTGTTTTAGGGCGAAGATTCTTAAGTACAATGTTTGGGATGTCATCCAGTCCTGGTGCCTTTCTAATGGGCAGGTGACGAATAATCCACTTGATTTCTGAGGAGCAGGTTTTGCGAATTTGACTGTATGTGCGAGCAAGGTGTAGCTCATTAGTAATATCCTCGGTCTCGCGGGTGAATTGGGGGTCCGAGGGATCAGCAAAGGGTGTCAGTGTGTCTTGAAGTACATCAGCCAGCAGTTCTGCTTTCTCAGTGTCACACGTAGCGATGCGTTGGAGATGGCGGAGTGGGGGCATTGGCGTCTGTTCCCTGATGAGGTATTTGGAAATGCGCCATACGGAGGCGTGGTCGGAATCCAGGTTATCGAGGGTGTGTTGCCACAGAGTTTCTGTGGTCTTTTGTACATCAGCGTACCGTGAGCTGAAGGTTCTGTAGGACTTCCAGATCAGCGGGTTGCCTGGTGCGTTGCCCCTTGCGGCGTGCTTTGTTGCGGGCTCTGTTGAGAGATCTAATATCGGGGGGTAGCTTGTTGTGTTTCGGAGGGGGATTGGTCATAGGGACTGCTGTAGAGATGGCGAATTGGATGTTAGTAGTGAGCTCCGTTACTGCTTGATTTAGGTCGTGGGTGGTGTTTAGAGGATTAAGCTGCACTGCGGTGTCAAGCGTGTCTTGGAACACTGGCCAATTGGCCCTGTTGAAATTCCGTTTAGGCTACTGCGGCTGTGGAGCTAATGAGTTCTGTAGGGTGATTATGACAGGCAAGTGATCGGAAGAGAGGTCATTGATAACACGCTGACTGAGTCCCCTGGTTATGGCGATGTCTAGAATATCTGGGAGTTGTCTCGGATTGTTAGGAATATAGGTAGGTCCATCTGGAGGGACAATGATATATGTGGATGTATTTTCATGGCGGAGGAGTGTTTGTCCTGCAGGTTTGACGTGCAGCATTACAAGATCTGGTGCTTGGCGTTAAAGTCACCGGCAATGATTACTTCCCTATTGAGGGCAAGGATAGCATCCAGATCATTTGTATTTAGGTGACATGGCGGATTGTAAGCAGATATGACTAAGAGGCGGGCTTGGTTCATGGTGACAAACACTCCAGTGGCTTCAAGTCTAGTGAGTATGGGTAGCATGGCTTGTTTATCTTTGGTTGTTCTGATGATGATGGCGGTGCCTCCTCCCCGTCTGTCGCGGTCATTTTGGTATAAGTCTTGTATCCTGGTATGTTAAGCCTGGTTGTTGCTGAAAGTTTAGTCTCCTGGATTAAAATAATGTCATGTCGTGGGTTTTCGCAAAGTCAGTTAGTTCAGTTTTTCGTCGATAAATGCTGTTTGCATTCCAGGTCATTACTTTGAAATGTGTCGTGTCCGTCATGGGTATGTAAAGTTGTTGTCTGGGTCTGTGAATAGGGCGAAGAAGGTCAAGTACATTCTTAGGATTGTCGTGATGTTTTCAGGTTCGGTAAGGAGCATGGTGAGGATGTTGATCAGGTCATGGCATACCTGAGTCCAAGACATGCGGTCTGGTTGGTTTGAGTGCGAGTAGTTGTGAGTTTAGTCTCCTGGATCAAAATAATGTCAATGTCGTGGGTTGCTGCAAAGTCAGTTAGTTCTATTTTTCGTCGATAAATCCCATTTACATTCCAGGTCATTACTTTGAAATGTGTCGTGTCCGTCATGAGTATGTAATGTTGTTATCTGGGTCTCTGAATAGGGCGAAAAAGGTCGAGTACACTCTTAGGATTGTCATGACGTTTTTAGGTTCGGTAAGGTGCATGGTGAGGATGCTGATCAGGTCATGGCATACCTAAGTCCAGGACATGCGGTCTGGTTGGTTTGAGTGCGAGTAGTTGTGGTGAGATCCTTGGGGTGGTGGAGGTGGAGTTTGGATGTGATACCGTGATACATTGTGGGATCCTGGGGGAATGGTGCGGAGTTGTGCCGAATTGGAGTTGCAGGAGCGACCTATGGGGACCCTGGGAATATTAGGATCCACACGAGATCATGGTTGCTGCCCCTGGGGGAATAGCCGCTCTGAGGCATGCGGCTGGACCGGGGGAGAGTGGGCACGTGCATCATGGATGCCTGTGCCGGTGTGCTGCCTTGCCTGCCTCGCGGCAGACCCGGCGCGCAGCCGGAACTGTTGCTGCCTGTGCACGGGACAGGATTTCCAGCGTACCCCGTGGCCTCTACCCCCGCACAGCGCGCAGGTCTGATTTTCAGAGGGGACTGAACAAGTGCGGGATTCATGGTTTTGTGCTCACTTGGAGCACACCAGTGAGGTAGCGGTGCAGCCTCTCTCGGAGTGACCGAGTCGTTGGCATTTGCCGCACTGCTGTATTTGTGCGGGAGGCCTGTAATCTTCCACCCGTATCCGGTGGTGACACAGGGTGTTCAGAGATAGGAGCTGCTGTCGTTCCTCGGGAGTTGTTACCTCCACGAGGTACATTGGGAGAAATGGTCATCCGTGGGTGAACCGTCGCAACTGCTGTACCCTCATCGCCCTTACCCCAGCCCTTTCGAGCTACACCTTGAGCAGGTCCTGCACCTGCACCTTGATGACCAGTCAATAAGACTGGTCGTCCAGCCTCCGTGCCAGAGAAAAGGCAATGCCCCTCTCCCAGAGAAGACGACACATGGTAGTGCAGTCCCTTGCGGTAGTGGTGCGCACCATCATGTCCCCAGACACAGGAGACAAGGCAGCCCCGGAGAAAGAGGGTCCCCCGTGAGTGGCACAGGCTCGCACCTACAATTGAATAGGTAGGCCGCCCGCCGAGTGTGCACTCCAAAATATCGACCAAGCAGACACAAAGAATATGAGAAGGTATTTTCACACAACTAACGATGCTGACGGCAGATAATTACAACTGACCATTAAAGGCAAATGCCGATAATGCAAACTAGAGTTATATTTAGGTTTAGCAAGATAGCAGTAAGTATAATAAGACTACAAATGACAAGCTTGCAAGTATTACTTGCAGTGACAATGAAACACCTAAACTTACCCTAAACTTCCCAACAAATAACACCAGGAATCCTACCAAATACCACCCACAACAGGCAGTGGATCAGCCTGGGCTTCATGTCAAGCCTGTATCCCTGCATCAGAAACCCACTCTGCTGAATCGCACTGCGAGACAGCGAAGATCATCTCGTGGAATGTGCGGGTGCTTAAGGTGGTACCGCAGCACATTTCTCCTTCCCAATCCGGTGGAGGATTTTCAGTGGAGTAGTACCCTTGAGGTGAAGCCCACATACCCCACTGTGTCCTCCAACACAGTGGTAATCCATAAATGGATTTTTCCTCCACTCGAAAAAAAAAAAAAAAAAAAAAAATTATCTAGAGTCTCAATTCGAGCCACGGGAAGACCTACAGGACGATGACTTCACTGAACTCGTGGAGGAGGCGGTGGAATACCTCTATGAGGACTCCCTCCACCACACGATGTGATCCACATCCACATTGTCACTCCCAGACAGGTGGCAGCCCAAATCCGAAGCCTCAAACCTAATAAATCCCTGGGGCATGACGGTGTCAAAGCACTCATGCTCTGGAACCTTCCCAAAAGAGCTGTGATTCATTTGACGTGGATTTACAATGCATGTCTTTACTTCCGCCACTTTCCAACTTGTTGGAAGGAGGCGAGGGTGGTCTGCATTTTGAAGTCCGGCAAGGATCCGCTCTTCCCATCCAGCTACCACTCCATCAGTCTTCTCCCAATCCCCTCAAAAGTTTTTGAGCCATTGCTCCTCGCCCGCCTGACTCCTCTCTTCAAGGAAAGGCACCTCCTACCAGATCACCAGTTCAGGTTCCGTCGGGGCCACTCCACGACCCTGCAGCTACTGCGACTGGTGGAAAAGGCTGCCTTGGGTTTCTAGGACAACCTCAAAACAGTCGCGGTGCTTCTGGACGTGGACAAGGCCTTCGCCACAACGTGGCACCAGGGCCTGCTGTACAAGCTCAAGGAAGCACAACTCCCCTCCCCATACCTCACACTGATGAGTATTTTCCTCCGGGTTCGAACCATCAGGGTGCGGGTCAAAGGTAAACTCTCCTACGTCAGACCCATAGCGGCGGGAGTCCCGGATGGCAGTGTACTGTTGCCGTTACTCTTTGCTGCCTACATGTCTGACTTCCCAACAGACCCTCGCACTGTTCTGTGCCAATATGCTGACGTCCTCATCTTCGCACAGAACAAAAACGTCCACTACTGCCTCCCTCCGCTGCAACGATCACTCTGAGCCATCGGCACGAGGAGTGAAAGGTGGAAGATGGCCATTAGCCCACAGAAGTGCTCTGCCCTTCTGCTGGGGAAGGTCCACCGCTGGCGCCCGGAAGGAGACCTGCGGTTGAGGCGGAGAAGAATCCCTTGGGTCCGATCTGCCAACTACCTGGGTGACCGACTGGGCCACGGCCTCACCTTCACTCCACATGTCCGTGAAAAAATCAGCCTCGGCCATGCAGCGCTCAGGCAGTTGTACCCCATATTCCGATCAACCATGCCCACTCGCCTCAAACTACGGGTGTATCGTGCGATCATCCCGCCACTGATCCTGTATGGATGCGAGGTCTGGGGATCGGTGGCTCGTACCACCAACCGCAGACTGCAAGCCGTGCAGGACAGGGCTCTTAGGATGATCTACGATACCGAACGTATGTTTCCATCACACATCCTACACACCCATTCTGGGATACCTTACGTTGAGGACGTTGTGCGTGAATGCTCGCGCACATTGTATGCCAGAATTACACCCCAACCCAACCACCTAGTTAACACACTAGGACAATATGATCACCCCAGAAGGAGAAAGAGCTACCGCCTCCCCAAGGACGCCCCTGGGTGGTGAAACCAGCCTCTCATTCCTTCAGTACTACATTCTGTCCCGGCCACACTAGGGCTGGATTTGACCTGTCGGCTGACCCCCGGCAGTCCAGTCCCCCTGTGTGACCCAAACGCAAACCCCAACATAAAATTTCCCCAACTACCCGACCTCTCGCTCCTGGTCCCGCCACACTGGACGGACTCTGCAATGCAGGCCGCTCCTAGCGTGGCGGCATAGGGCACTGGCCTCCTGCCTGGAAGCTCACCCGCTGCCAGGAGCACTAGCAGAGGTCGAATCAGCTCCATCACTATACACAGACATCCAAGCTTTGGAGATAAGACCAATTCTATAAGACCACACGGGTAAATCTGCTCAGTGGATAGGCACCGTGGCACTCTGTCCAACGTCCGGGAGCACTCGGACGACTTAATCTTGTTCACGGCTCAACCATTTCATCAGATCCTGAAGAAGGCCATGGAGTTTACAATGGCCGAAAGCTCAACGTTCATTAATTTAACACGGCTCATCACCCGCGAAGCCTTGATTAGTAATGCTCGCCGTGAAAGGTTCAAGTCTTATACAAAAAAACTAGTTTGTAGTATAGTAAGTCTCATGTTGAAATATATATATATATATATAAAATTGTAGATGATCTGTATTATTTTGTACATAGTATTTTATGATTTGTAGTACTTTGTACTTAGTATCATTGACGTCTATTACTGTAAATGTTTAATGACAATAAAATAAGTGTGTTGACTGACGATGTGGGCAAATGTTCATGAAATCGATTTTTTAAAAAGAAGAAAGAAGTATTCACATCAATTTCTTAAGATAAGTGGACATTAATTAACAAATATTTTTATTTGTGTAATAAAATATTGATTATTAAAATTATTATTATTATTATTATTATTATTATTATTATTATTATTATTATTATTATTATTATTATTATTATTATTATTATTATTATTATTATTATTATTATTATTATTACTATTATTATTATTATTATTATTATTATCAATTTTGAAGTTTGCAATATTTTTTATAAGTTTTTTAAATCTAAATTGTTACTGATTCTAACTTGATGATATATTTCTCTTTTGCGCCTACATGAGGTTCTAATTCCTAAAGTGATCCAGACATTGTGTCCTTTAAAGTTAAATATTTTTTTAAACTCAAATGGGAAGCAAAATTCAAAGTGAGTTTTAAAACAATGAAAAAAGCTATTATATTTATTGTTGGTTCCATTGGTTACATAAGTTTGTTTCCATGATTCAAGTTTAAGGTGCTTGTTAAATTCATCCACAATATTTTCATTTATTTTGCTATACATCCAATATGTCCATTTAGGTTTGAATTTTAAATTTATCTTACCAATCCTTAGAATTTGTACATTATGATAGGAATTCATTATTTTTTGATGAGAAAGAGCAAAAGTTAGTTATATCTGAATTTGCAAATATATTAGCTATTATTGTGGAAGAACTATTTTGGATTCTTGTTGGAAAGTTTACTTTATGGGTCATGTGGTATGTTGTAAATAAAGAACTAAGGTGTTTCCTTTGAAGATTCGATTTCAAATAATCCTTATTTATGTCACTACACATGATTAATTTTCCTTATGGTTTAAATAAAAGTTCAGCACATATTCTAATTGTTTATGTGTGATTGGAGGAATTTACAGTGATGTAAAAAATAGTTGTTTTTTTAACACTTTGTCACTTAAATTTCTGTATTATTGTGGTAATAGTTTTGGAAGCAATTGCGTCCACTTTCAGCCTCTGTTCAACTTATCATCCAACAAATTATTGAGGAACTAGTTTCAGAAGCCATTGCATCTGTTTTCAGCCTTTGCTGGATTTTAGTTGGACAGAGGCTGAAAATGAATGCAATGGCTTCCAGAGCTAGTCCCTCAAACGAAACCATGCAGCAGGTGCAAAATTGGTTTAGATGTAATGGCTTCCTTATGAATCCTGACAAAACTCAAAATATTATCTTCAGTTTAAAACATGTAAAAACTGCCAATGATAGTGTGAAACTTCTAGGTAATGTAATTGATAAACAGTTATCTTGGAATCTCCATATTGATTTTGTATGTAATAAGTTATCACGTATAGTATTTCTCCTAGCAAATTTTAAAAAAGCTGTTAGAATGGCATATTTTTCATTTTTTCAGTCTATCCTAAGATATGGCATAGTCTTATGGGGTAGTAGTCCACATATAAATGAGGTTTTGAAAATTCAAAAAAGAACAGTAAGAACTTTGAATAACTCAAAGAAACTTGAACACTGCAAACCACTATTTATACAATTAGAAATTCCAACCGTTGTTAATTGATATATATATATATATATATATATATATATATATATATATTTATATATATACAATGTCTTAACTCGCATAAAAGAGAATTTGCATATCTATGAAGTTAGGAGTGATATACATACAATACACGTAGTAGTAGTAAAATTGATATGCCATACTACAGACTTCCAAGTACTACAGAGTTATAGGGATTAAACTATACAATTCACTTCCATCAAAAATAGCGTCTTCAAGCATTCATATATATTGAGACTATACAAATGGCTCATAAAGCATCCTTTTTACAGTGTACAAGAATTTCATGCAACAAGTAAATGTGATATGTAAATATGTGTAATTAATTTAATGTAATAATGTATAAATTCTTCCTTTTTTTCTTTCTCTGACGAAGCCTATTGTAATCATTGGAATTACCAAATGGTGAATAAATATATTATTATTATAAAGATGTAAGCGATGAAGTGTTAAAGCATTGTGGCTGTGTGGGTTCGTGAAATCAAAAGTCCAGGTTACAAACAAAAAAATTGCACTTTATTTCCGTAGAAATACGCTTCGTACACATACACAATACAACATGCAAAGTCAACAAACACAGCTGTTTACCCACACGCGTTCAATTACCGACTAACTGCCTTTGGCAGAAGGGCTGCCTTTTTATAGATTACTAACACAACAGAAATTTCACAATCGAGACCCGGCTAGAACAAAGGCAAACTCTTGAGAAATCTGTCTCCTTCTCCCCGCCGTTTTGGCGAGCTTTTCTCTACACACTACACTACCTATCCTTTTTAATGCCTTGCCGCCTCAATCAACAACGGCCTGGCGACAGAATTCTAATAGGTTTATAAATATTTTAAAATTTCCTAATGGAGATCGATAAAGGGTTAATATGACTAGTTCATATGGCTTCCATTTGACTCAGTTGCATAAAGTTCAAGCTCTTTTTCTCAATAAAATCTGGATAAACCTAAAACTTTAACCCCAAAGGGCCTACTGTGGTAAGTACAGGATTGGCAATCCTGGGTTCCTGAGCCAAATCTGCCAAATGGGTGCCTCTGAGTTAATGCCAAACGCCCAAACAAGGTCCACATCCATGTTTGACCCTAATCTAAGTAAATTAAATTAAAGTCAAAGTAAAGTCAAAGCAAAGCCAGAGCAGAGCCAGAGTGGAGCTAGAGCCAAGCCAGACTGGGACCTGGGTGGTGACCGGAGCCTAGCCAGAGTGAAGCCAGAGTGAAGCCAGAGCGAAGCCAGGACCAAGCCAGAGTTAAGTTACAGAATCAAGTTAGTGTGAGGCCAGAGCGAAACCAGAGCGGAGCCAGAGTTAAGTTACAGAATGAAGTTAGTGTGAGGCCAGAGCGAAACCAGAGCGGAGCCAGAGTTAAGTTACAGAATGAAGTTAGTATGAGGCCAGAGCGAAACCAGAGCGGAGCCAGAGTTAACTTACAGAATGAAGTTAGTGTGAGGCCAGAGCGAAACCAGAGCGGAGCCAGAGTTAAGTTACAGAATGAAGTTAGTGTGCGGCCAGAGCGAAACCAGAGCGGAGCCAGAGTTAAGTTACAGAATCAAGTTAGTGTGAGGCCAGAGCGAAACCAGAGCGGAGCCAGAGTTAAGTTACAGAATGAAGTTAGTGTGAGGTCAGATCGAAGCCAAAACGGAGCTAGAGCAAAGCCAGAGCAAAGCCAGACCCAGAGCCAAGCCAGACCGGGACTGGAGTGGTGACCGGAGCCTAGCCAGAGTGAAGCCAGAGCCAAGCCAGAGTAAAGTTACAGAATGAAGTTAGTGTGAGGCCAGATCGAAGTCAAAGCGGAGCTACAGCAAAGCCAGACCCAGAGCCAAGCCAGACCGGGACTGGAGTGGTGACCAGAGCCTAGCCAGAGTGAAGCCAGAGCCAAGCCAGAGTAAAGTTACAGAATGAAGTTAGTGTGAGGCCAGATCAAAGTCAAAGCGGAGCTAGAGCAAAGCCAGAGCAAAGCCAGACCCAGAGCCAAGCCAGACCGGGACTGGAGTGGTGACCGGAGCCTAGCCAGAGTAAAGCCTGAACCAAGCCAGAGTAAAGTTACAGAATCAAATTAATGTAAGGCCAGAGCGAAGCCAGAGCAAAGTCAGAGCAAAGCCAGACCCAGGGCCAAGCCAGACCGGGACTGGAGTGCTGACTGGAGCCAAGCCAGAGTTAAGTTACAGAATCAAGTTAGTTTATGGCCAGAGCGAAGCCAGAGCAGAGCTAGAGCAAAGCCAAAGCAAAGTTACGGAATCAAGTTAGTGTGAGGCCAGAGCGAAGCCAGAGCAGAGCTAGAGCAAAGCCAAAGCAAAGTCAGAGTCAGACTGGGACCGGAGTGGTGACCGAGCCTAGCCAGAGCGAAGCCAGAACCAAGCCAGACTTAAGTTACAGAATGAAGTTAGGTCAGAGCGGGACCACAGCGGGGCTGGAACCTAGCCAGAGTTAAGTTACAGAATGAAGTTAGTGTGAGGCCAGAGTGAGTGAGTGATGATGAGTATAAGGGCGCTCAACTACAGAGGTCATCAGCGCCCTTTTTAAAGAAAATGGTCATGGCAAAAGCCAGATATAAATCATTCTAAAACAGTATAACTATGTTAAAAAAAAAAAAAAAAAAAACAACAAATATATACGCGTTGAAAAAAAAAAAAGAATAGAAAAAAAAGCATCCAAAAACCATAAATTCTATTTGCTAAATCCTAAAATCTAATCTCGAAAAGAACCTAAAAACCTTCTTCACTACTGCGTTATCGTCCGCTAGAATTTCTGCAAAGCTGACCGGCAGCTGCAGAGACGTCCTAAGGTCTGCTAGGTGAAAACACTCTAGCAGCACGTGTCGTACAGACAACGCTTCATTACAAAACGGACATAGTGGAGAAGGCTCCTTTTTAAAAAGAAAACTATGAGTAAAAATGCAGTGCCCAATTCGTAACCGAGCCAAACTCACCTCCTCGCGACGAGATGACCGACAGGAGGTAACCCAGGGAATCGGAAGTTCTTTGACAGATCTAAGTTTATTATTGCGGAGAGCATACCACTCTTCCTGCCAGCAGGTTTGCACAGCTCTCCGCAATTCGGCCCTAAAGTCTTCCGATGTCACAGATGGTATTCGAACCCTGGGCTTCATGATAGCCGTCTTGGCTGCTGAATCCGCCATTTCATTCCCCCGCAAGCCTACGTGACCAGGGATCCATGCACACACCACGTTAACGCCAGAAGCGTGTAAAACGTGGAGGGCATCCTGTATACGCTGCACAATAGGGTGGTAGTTGTACAGCTGCCGTAGGCTTTGAAGAGCACTGAGGGAATCACTCAGGATTAAGCAGTCCCCCAACTTTCGTCGGCGTACGTGTAAAATGGCCCGGTATATTGCATAAAGCTCTGCAGTAAAAATGGAAGTGCTAGTGTGGAATCCGAATGTATAGGGTTCGGTTCCACACACGTAAGCACAACCAACGCCATTTGAGTTCTTGGAGCCATCAGTATAAATTACAAAATGGTCCTCATATCGCGATAAAAATTCTAAAAAACATGTGCGGATACTAGACATAGACATGGTAGATTTATCATATTTAGTCATGCCCAGATCAACCGGGGACGCTCTGCACAACCAAGGAGGGTATGTCCTCTCCCCCCTAGGATACATCTTGGGCATGTCAGTATCAAGATGTCTAAGGACCTCCCGGAAACGAAAACCAGGTGGCTTTGGTTTAATAGTAGTGTTCCTATAACGCACGTCCATGAAGGTATTAAAGAACGGCGTAAACGATGGATGTGTGGGCATGCAATTAAGTCCACAGCCATAATTGGCTAATAACATGTTGCGCCTGTAGTGCAGAGGAGGTTCTGCAGACTCAGCATACAGGCTTATAACTCGGCTCGTTGGAAATGCCCCAACAGCTATACGTATGCCACAGTTATGGACTGTGTCTAATCTCTTCAGCACAGATGGTCGTGCTGAGCCATAAACGATACTACCATAGTCTAATTTGGAACGGATGAGTGCCCGATAAAGTCGCAATAACACTGCACGATCCGCTCCCCACGATTTTCCACTTAGTACCCGCAAGATATTCAAAGATCGGTCACATCGTGCTTTCAGTTGTTCTATATGCGACGACCAACTAAGTTTTCTATCAAATATCAATCCAAGGAACCTCGTCTCATCTGCAAAAGGTAGTAGATCAGCGCCTAGCCGGAGCCTTGGAGGTAGTCGACTCTGCTGACGCCAGAAGTTTACACAGATGGTTTTCTCAGCGGAAAAACGGAAGCCGTTTTTTAAACTCCAACTCTTAAGGTTGTCCAAGGTGGTCTGAAGACGGCGCTCTAAAAACGGAGTGCGCTGAGATGTACAGTAGACGGCAAAGTCGTCTACAAATAGGCATGACGAGACACCTGGAGGTACACATTTCGAGATAGAATTAATCGCAATAGCAAACAACGTAACACTTAGTACCGACCCCTGTGGTACACCGTTCTCCTGAACAAAAAGGTTCGAAAAAACCGAGCCAACCCTTACTCGGAATACGCGGTCTTTCAGGAATTCCTGAAGGAAGAGTGGTAGGCGTCCACGTATATTCCAGGTGTGCAGAGTACGTAGCAACCCTGCCCGCCAACACGTATCATAAGCCTTTTCGAGGTCAAAAAATATTCCGACTGTTTGACAGTTCTTAAGAAATCCGTTCATAATCTGTGTCGACATGGACACAAGATGATCCACTGTTGAACGGCGTCGTCGGAAACCGCACTGGATGTTATTCAGTAGGTTGTGCGTTTCCAGCCACCATACCAACCGCCCATTTATCATGCGTTCCATCACCTTGCATACGCAACTGGTGAGGGAAATAGGGCGGTAGCTAGAAGGGAGGTGACGGTCCTTGCCAGCTTTCAAGATAGGTATAATGGTAGCTTCTCGCCACTTTTCAGGAAATGTGGCATCAACCCAAACACGGTTATACACCTCGAGCAGGAATGCCTTACCTTCAGGTGAGAGATGTTGTAACATTTGAACGTGGATTCCGTCCGGTCCTGGTGCTGTCAGTCGTGATGACGAAAGAGCGTGTTCTAGCTCTGCCAAGATGAAGAGGCGGTTATAATCTTCAAGGTTTCTGGAACTAAACACGAAACCTTGAGATTCTACCTGAGTCTTAATTGAGATAAACTCAGGAGCATAATTGCATGAGCTAGACACCTGAGCGAAAGCACAGCCGAAGGTGTTAGCCACAACAAACGGATCAACAACAACTCCTGCAGCTGTTTTCAGACCAGCGATTGGCAAGTGGGTTGATTTTCCGGCCACGCGCCTTAATTTATCCCATACAACAGATGAGGGTGTACATCTGTTAAAAGATGATACAAATTTGTTCCATGAGGTCTTTTTGCTATCCTTAATTATTTGCCTAGATTTTGCGCGCGCTTTCTTGTACTCAATTAGATTACTTAGCGTAGGGTGTCGTTGGAATACCCTTAGAGCACGTCTACGAGCACGAATAGCATTCCGGCAGTCGTTGGTCCACCATGGGACAGGAAATCGACCGGGTTGGGTAGCCGAACGTGGAATAGACTGTTCTGCAGCGGAAAGAATTTTCTCTGTGAGATGATCGACTAAATCATTCACAGAATCGTGCTCGTTGTATTCAAAGACAGCCAACTGAGTGTAAAGATTCCAGTTGGCACGATCAAAGCGCCATCTAGGGATACGTGAGGGAGACACATCTTGTGCTAAGAGACTAAGAAGACATGGAAAGTGGTCGCTGGAATGTAAATCAGAGATGACATTCCACTGTAATGAAACAGCTAACTGGGATGAACACACTGCCAAATCGATGTGCGAATAGGTGTTAAACGCGTCTGAGAGGAATGTGGGCTCTCCGGTGTTCAGGAGAACCAAGTTATTGCTCTCCAGGAATTTTGCAATGAGGTTGCCTCTCGAACATGCCCGATTTGAGCCCCAAAGTGGGTGATGGGCATTAAAGTCTCCAACTATTAGAAATGGTGTTGAAAGTTGGGAAACCAGATCTTCAAGGTCAACTAACGAGAGGTCATCTGATGGCGGGAGATATACAGTGCAAATGCAAAATTCTATTGATGGCAGCTTAATCCTTACAGCTACAGATTGTAAATCAGACTGTAGCTGTAACGGATCTACAAATATGTCATCCCTGAGGAGCATCATAGTACCCCCGTGTGCAGGAATGCCCTCTTCTGTTTCAACATCACACCTCAGTGGTGTGTAGCGTCTGATTTTAAAGTTGTCTTGTGGTCGTAGCTTAGTCTCTTGTAAGCATACCACTAAGGGGTGATGCTTACTGAGCAAAAGTTCCAATTCTGGTCGATGCGCTCTTAATCCTCGTATGTTCCATTGTAGGATAGCCATTGGAACTATGGGATATAAGATGTAAAGGTAGTCTACATTAAGACGACTTCATGGGTGGCCGAATCAATTTGCCCTTTTTCTTTGGTGTAGGGCTAGTTTCGGCAGGTTTATCCTGCCTCTTCTTTGCTGCAGATGTAGCAGCGTGGTCAGCTGTTTCATGCTCCATATCCTCTATGGAAGAGGACGGTTTTCCTTCTACAACCTTCGATTCGAGGGGCTCGAAGCGATTGGAAATTCCGACCGACGTAGATGACGGTCGCCGGTCGTAGTCCTCCCCAGAAGATGACCCCGACGATGATCTCGGAGACGCTCTAGGGCTACGTTTCTTGGACTTTTCTGGAGCAGACTTTGTGCTTTCTTTCAGGAAGGCAGTTCTATCATACTGCGTCTTGAACTTGATCTCTGGTGCTTGGTATACAATGGGCAATTTCGTCCTGTTGTTAGAAGTGGATGCTTTCTCAGGCGACTTCACTGACCTGATATTTTCAGTAGTCTGTGTTCTCGGAGTTTTAGATGGTGTTACTGATGCTCTTGGTTGCGATCTAGGCACTAGAACTTTCTCGGATATTGTTGCCCCATTTAAATCAGATGTTTGGGTACCAGCCTCCCGTTTCGGTGACGGAGTAGCCGCCACAGAGCTATAGGTACGGGAGGTGGTTGAAGAGGGCTTGAGGATACATAGAAGTTTCCGGGCTTCCGAAAAGGAAACCTTTTCCTTAACCCGGATCTCCTGAATAGCTCGCTCTTCAATATAACGGGGACATTCTCGTGAACTTGATGGATGTTCACCGCTACAATTTACGCATGCTGGAGGTGATGTACATGCATTTTCATGCATGCCGGCTCCGCAGCTGACACATGTAGGTGCGCCTTTACAGAATGCACTAGTGTGACCGAACCGCTGACATTGGTAGCATCTCAGAGGGTTAGGTATGTATGGTCTAACCTCAATCACTTCATATCCTGCCCTGATTCTTTGAGGGAGATCTACCCGATCAAAGGTCAGGAACAGGGTACGAGTGGGAACCATATCCCCTCGTTCTCTCCTTTGGACACGATATACTGCAGTTACGCCTTGTTCCTGGAGGTTCTCCTGAATATCCTCGTTGGACATTCCGTCCAACGCGCTAGTGTTTACAACACCGCGCGAGGAATTCAGGGTCCTATGCATCTCCACTTTGACTGGATAACTGCCCAGCATGTTGGCTTTCAGTATCTTTGCTGCCTGGGATGCTGTAGTTGCTTCCACCAGCAGCGTGCCATTTCTAGATTTTGTACATGATTTAACAGCACCAGCTATTTTGTCAAGACCTTTCTGTATAATAAACGGATTAACCGTAGAAAAAGTTCTACCTTCCTCCGTTCGTTTAATAACTAAGTAGCGAGGACCACACTCAACTACTTGCTTAACATTGTTTTCAACTAAATCCTTTCCACGTTTATTGTTTTTTGGGGGGTGTATGTTAACCATAAATGTTGGTCTAAATTTCATCCCCCAGTGCTCCCCACCCACCACGGAGTCCAACAAGGGGTCACCCCACTGGGATGACAGGGCTACACAGGGGATATAGCGAGCTCGCCGTCCCACTCACCCTGGAGGTCGGTACAATACCTAGTCCTGGCCGATTGATTAGGGGTGGGTTAGTCCCTAACCTCCCGTTTAGGCGAAGCAGAAGCCAAAGTAGTGTATTAGAAATGCGCACCCTCCCCGAATTCAGAAAAAAAAAACTGTTACGAGCTCAGATACGCATCCCTCAACCACCAGGACAAACCTTTCCACCGACACGGGTCTCCACGCACGGCCTACACGTGGGTGGGCCTGTTGACCGTCTCCCTCAACCACGAAGAGGAGCCCACTCGAGGGAGACTGTTGGCTCGGGACCCCGGGTTCGCCAAACCCGTACCTACCGAAGTAGGCCCCTGGGGGGGTGAGGCCAGAGCGAAACCAGAGCGGAGCCAGAGTTAAGTTACAGAATGAGGTTAGTGTGCGGCCAGAGCGAAACCAGAGCGGAGCCAGAGTTAAGTTACAGAATCAAGTTAGTGTGAGGCCAGAGCGAAACCAGAGGGGAGCCAGAGTTAAGTTACAGAATGAAGTTAGTGTGAGGCCAGATCGAAGCCAAAGAAAGCGGAGCTAGAGCAAAGTAAGAGCAAAGCAAGACCCAGAGCCAAGCCAGACCGGGACTGGAGTGGTGACCAGAGCCTAGCCAGAGTGAAGCCAGAACCAAGCCAGAGTAAAGTTACAGAATGAAGTTAGTGTGAGGCCAGATCGAAGCCAAAGTGGAGCTAGAGCAAAACCAGAGCAAAGCCAGACCCAGAGCCAAGCCAGACCGGGACTGGAGTGGTGACCGGAGCCTAGCCAGAGTGAAGCCAGAACCAAGCCAGAGTAAAGTTACAGAATCAAATTAATGTAAGGCCAGAGCGAAGCCAGAGCGGAGCTAGAGCAAAGTCAGAGCAAAGCCAGACCCAGGGCCAAGCCAGACCGGGACTGGAGTGCTGACTGGAGCCAAGCCAGAGTTAAGTTACAGAATCAAGTTAAAGGCCAGAGCGAAGCCAGAGCAGAGCTAGAGCAAAGCCAAAGCAAAGTCAGAGCCAAGCCAGACTGGGACCGGAGTGGTGACAGGAGTCTAGTCAGAGTGAAGCCAAAGAGAAGCCAAAGTTACGGAATCAAGTTAGTGTGAGGCCAGAGCGAAGCCAGAGCAGAGCTAGAGCAAAGCCAAAGCAAAGTCAGAGCCAGACTGGGACCGGAGTGGTGACCGAGCCAGAACCAAGCCAGACTTAAGTTACAGAATGAAGTTAGGTCAGAGCGGGACCACAGCGGGTCTGGAACCTAGCCAGAGTTAAGTTACAGAATGAAGTTAGTGTGAGGCCACAGCCAAGCCAGAGTTAAGTTAAAGAATGAAGCTAGTGTGAGACTAGAGCGAAGCCAGAGCAGGACCAGAACCTAGCCAGAGCCAAGCCAGAGTAAAGTTAAAGAATGAAGTTAGTGTAAGGCCAGAGCGAAGCCAGAGCAGGACCAGAGTGGGACCAGAACCTAGTCAGAGCCAAGCTAGAGTTAAGTTAAAGAATGAAGTTAGTGTAAGGCCAGAGCAAAGTCAGAGCAGGACCAGAGTGGGGTCAGAACCTAGCCAGAGCCAAGCCAAAGTTAAGTTTAAAAATGTTATACAGTGAGGCTAGAGCAAAGCTAATGCAGGACCGAAGGTAGGCTGGCATCTAGTCAGAGCCAAGTTGGAGTGAATTTAGAGTGAAGTTAGAGTAAGAGTAGAGTGAAGCCAGAGCGAAGCCAGAACCAAGCCAGAGTGGGACCGGAGTGGTGACCGCAGCCTAGCAAGAGTAAGCCAGAGTTAAGTTAAAGAAAGAGGTTAGTGTAAGGCCAGAACGAAGTCAGAGGAGGACCAGTCTGAGCCTAGCCAGAACCAAGCCAGAGTGGGACCGGAGTGGTGACCGGAGCCTAGCCAGAGCAAAGCCAGAGCCAAGCCAGAGTTAAGTTAAAGAAAGAGGTTAGTGTAAGGCCAGAACGAAGTCAGAGGAGGACCACAACGCAGGTAGGAGCCTAGCCAGAACAAAGCCAGAGCGGGACTGGAGTGGTGACCAGAGCCTAGCCAGAGCAAAGCCAGAGCCTAGCCAGAGGAAAGCCAGAGCCAAGCCAGAGTTAAGTTAAAGAAAGAGGTTAGTGTAAGGCCAGAACGAAGTCAGAAGAGGACCGCAACGCAGGTAGGAGCCTAGCCAGAACAAAGCCAGAGCGGGACTGGAGTGGTGACCAGAGCCTAGCCAGAGCAAAGCCAGAGCCTAGCCAGAGGAAAGCCAGAGCCAAGCCAGAGTTAAGTTAAAGAAAGAGGTTAGTGTAAGGCCAGAACGAAGTCAGAGGAGGACCACAACGGGGGTCGGAGCCTAGCCAGAACCAAGCCAGAGTGGGACCGGAGTGGTGACCAGAGCCTAGCCAGAGCAAAGCCAGAGCCTAGCCAGAGGAAAGCCAGAGCCAAGCCAGAGTTAAGTTAAAGAATCAAGTTAGTGTAAGGCCAGAACGAAGTCAGAGAAGGACCTCAACGCAGGTAGGAGCCTAGCCAGAACAAAGCCAGAGCGGGACTGGAGTGGTGACCAGAGCCTAGCCAGAGGAAAGCCAGAGCCAAGCCAGAGCAAAGCCAGAGTAAAGTTAAAGAAAGAGGTTAGTGTAAGGCCAGAACGAAGTCAGAGGAGGACCGCAACGGGGGTCGGAGCCTAGCCAGAACCAAGCCAGAGTGGGACCGGAGTGGTGACCAGAGCCTAGCCAGAGCAAAGCCAGAGCCTAGCCAGAGGAAAGCCAGAGCCAAGCCAGAGTTAAGTTAAGGAAAGAGGTTAGTGTAAGGCCAGAACGAAGTCAGAGGAGGACCACAACGGGGGTCGGAGCCTAGCCAGAACCAAGCCAGAGTGGGACCGGAGTGGTGACCAGAGCCTAGCCAGAGCAAAGCCAGAGCCTAGCCAGAGGAAAGCCAGAGCCAAGCCAGAGTTAAGTTAAAGAATCAAGTTAGTGTAAGGCCAGAACGAAGTCAGAGAAGGACCTCAACGCAGGTAGGAGCCTAGCCAGAACAAAGCCAGAGCGGGACTGGAGTGGTGACCAGAGCCTAGCCAGAGGAAAGCCAGAGCCAAGCCAGAGCAAAGCCAGAGGAAAGCCAGAGCCAAGCCAGAGCAAAGCCAGAGTAAAGTTAAAGAAAGAGGTTAGTGTAAGGCCAGAACGAAGTCAGAGGAGGACCGCAACGGGGGTCGGAGCCTAGCCAGAACCAAGCCAGAGTGGGACCGGAGTGGTGACCAGAGCCTAGCCAGAGCCTAGCCAGAGGAAAGCCAGAGCCAAGCCAGAGTTAAGTTAAAGAATGAAGTTAGTGTAAGGCCAGAACGAAGTCAGAGAAGGACCTCAACGCAGGTAGGAGCCTAGCCAGAACAAAGCCAGAGCGGGACTGGAGTGGTGACCAGAGCCTAGCCAGAGGAAAGCCAGAGCCAAGCCAGAGCAAAGCCAGAGTAAAGTTAAAGAAAGAGGTTAGTGTAAGGCCAAAACGAAGTCAGAGGAGGACCGCAACGGGGGTCGGAGCCTAGCCAGAACAAAGCCAGAGCAGGACCGGAGTGGTGACCAGAGCCTAGTCAGAGGAAAGCCAGAGCCAAGCCAGAGTTAAGTTAAAGAATGAGGTTAGTGTAAGGCCAGAGCGAAGTCAGAGCAGGACCGCAACGGGGGTCGGAGCCTAGCCAGGGCCAAGTTAGAGTGAATTTAGAGTAAGATTAGAGTGAAGCCAGAGCAGAACCAGAGCACAGCCAGAGCAAAGCCGAAGAAAAGCCAAAGCATTGCTAGAGCAAAGCCAAAGCGGAGCCAGAGCACAGCCAAAGTGGAGCCAGAGCAAAGCCAAAGCAGAGCCAGAACGGAGTCACAGCATAGCCAAAGAAAAGCCACAACAGAGCCAGAGCAAAACCAAAGCAGAGCCAGAACGGAGTCACAGCAAAGCCAAAGCGGAGCTAGAGCAAAGCCAAAGCAGAGCCAGAACGGAGTCACAGCAAAACAAAAGCAAAGCCAAAGCAGAGCCAGAACGGAGTCACAGCAAATACAAAGCGGAGCTAGAGCAAAGCCAAAGCAGAGCCAGAGCAAAGAAAAGCACAGCCAGAGCGGAGCCACAGCAAAGCCAGAGCGGAATCACAGCAAAACAAAAGCAAAGCCAAAGCAGAGCCAGAACGAAGTCACAGCAAACACAAAGCGGAGCTAGAGCAAAGCCAAAGCAGAGCCAGAACGGAGTCACAGCAAAACAAAAGCAAAGCCAAAGCAGAGCCAGAACGGAGTCACAGCAAAGCCAAAGCAAAGCCAAAGCAGAGCCAGAGCAAAACCAAATCAGAGCTAGAGCAAACCCAGAGCAAAGCCAAAGCGGAGCCGGAGCAAAGCCAAAGTGGAGCCAGCGCAAAGCCAATGCGTAGCCAGAGGAAAGTCAGAGCAAACCCAGAGAAAAGCCAAAGCAGAGCCAGAGCGGAGCCACAGCAAAGCCACAGTAGAGGCAGAACAAAGCCAAAGCAGAGTTAAAGAAAAGTCAAAGGAAAGTTATAGTAAAATAAAATAAAGTTTTTGAAAGGGCAATGATGACCATGGAGTTGAGCGCCCTTATTTATAAATCATCATCATGACCTAAAACCTTACAGACCAAATCATTTCTAACATATTTACTAACGGCACCTTTAAGTAACTTTTTTCTACAGTATTCTGCTCTTAAATAGTACCTTTGTAGTGAAATTGGTTTACATTCCTGTTTTGCAGGTGATGTTCTGAAATGCATAAAATGTATGGAAGTTGATTTTCAGTATTAAGAATAATAGTGAGTTCATCTACTTTGTTTCTGAAGTCTCTTATCTTTTAATGAAATACAGATATTGTTTATTATTAATAATTTTTTACTGTTGTCATAATCATTGTATTGTTTGTGAGGGCAGTATTTTTAATTGAATTGATGTCATGCTATTGAGGTTGTTTATTTCAATTTGCTTAAATTTTCTGCACTTATATTTACTTAACCTAAAAATATACTTCTACTTGGAACAAGAGGAAATTTGCCCTTAATTGTCAGCAATCAGAAGTGAAAGCTTCTCTTTCCCTCTAGCATTTACTATTCCATATCTAAGTATGGACTGAAACAAAAAGTATGCCATTTGAACAAATTCCATCAGGACAGCTTTTTTAATTTAGCTATGAGAAACACCATGAGCAATAACTATCACATCAATATGCAAATTCTAGGATAGTTGTTTATCAATGGTTCCAACATTTCAACAATGGAGACAAGAATACTAAAGATTTACTACGTTCTGGAAGACCTAAGTATGTTCAAGAGAAAACTAAAAGTCGAGAAGAGAATTCATCTGAAGCCAAGTCGGAGGAAGACAATGTACCTTGTGGTTTCCTCAACATCAAATATCATGACCACAGATCTGTTACAAAAGACGACTGGATCAGATGTGATAAATGTAAGGTGTGGTTTCACAAAATTTGTGTGGGGGCTGCTGGTCCTAAACTGTTTCACTGTGGGAAATGTGTGTAACAGCCAATGGAACAATGTGTTATCTTGCATATTGTGTGTAACTATATAACAATTTATAGTGATTCACAGAGCCCCATATATGATTCAAATAGCACCACAAATTTTTCATTATTCAGTTTTTTCAACATTTTAAATTCTTCTGTTTACTATGAAGAACAAAAAAAATTGAAGATATGTGCCTTTACCATACAAAACTTATAACTATGATCTATTCATCATTACAGTTTGACCTGCACAATAAAATGTTTTACACCCCTTTGGGACCCAAAAAGTTGAAATGATTCACTTAGCCCCACCTCACCCTATATCATATACACTTATTTAAGTCACAAAATGTTACTTGAGCAAATTCACTATTTTCAAAGATCTGATAGATTTTTTCTACAACTGTATTGACTGCTAATACACTATTTTGCTCTGGGAGAATTAAACTGATTACTAAAGAATAAGTTTTGCTCTTCAAATATCTTGCAATTGATTTTTTGCAAGCATTCTATAATCTTAGAAATTATAGGAATTACTGAAATGAGTCTATAGCTAGTTAAGCTTTCTCAGTCGCCTATTCTATATGTTGCTGTTACTTTGGAAGGTTTAGTTTGGAAAATCATCTTCGCTGAAACATCTATTAATACAGTAAGTCAAAGAAGCTTTTATGTACTTTATTGTTTCTTCAACGACATTGTTAGAAACATCATATATATCTCTACTTTTTTAATTCTTTAGATTTTCGGTGACTTAAATCCTCATTTACCTGTGGCTTCTCTGAGGGAAAGATCCTCTTTTATTTTTGTAGTCTTATAAATTCAGTGCAATGACTGGACATGATTGTACTGTAAGGTTATATCTTCTACTGACTGTAATAATAAATTATTGAAGTCAGGAGACATCATTTCATATGTATTGTTTTTGCTATCCTTACTCGTTACGGAATTTATGACAGACCATACTGCTTTGCATTTGCAGTCTGACTTTTTCTATGAATAGAGTCAACATGAAAAATTCTAGTCCCGGCCATGGCATTGAATTTTTCATGTTGACTATCTATCAAAGATCTTAGCCTATATACGGCTAGTGTGAAGAAATGATTAATTTCCATCAATTAACTAAAATAATAAGAGTTAAATGATGAAGCCTGGGACTCAAGTGCTTACGATGGTGAGTCGCCACAAACGGTGTGTCTCAGACGCGAGAGCCCCTAGTGGTCTGCCGGGGAGGTGTATGAGTCAAATGGAGAATTTAACGTCAGGACGGCACGTTGGCCATGGTGCCTCAATGGGTTGGAGCAGCTGGATGGAAGCCGGGAGATCCGTGGTTCAAGTCCCGGCCATGGCATTGAATTTTTCATGTTGACTCTATCTATCAAAGATCTTATCCTATATTCGGCTAGTGTGAAGAAATGATTAATTTCCATCAACTAAGATAATAAGAGTTAAATGATGAAGCCAGGGACTCAAGTGCTTACGATGGTGAGTCGTCACAAATGGTGTGTCTCGGATGCGAGAGCCCCTAGTGGTCTGCCGGGGAGGTGTACGAGTCAAATGGAGAATTTAATGTCAGGACAGCACGTTAGCCATGGTGGCTCAATGGGTTGGAGCGGCTGGACGGAAGTTGGGAGATCCGTGGTTCCAGTCCCGGCCATGGCATTGAATTTTTCATGCTGACTCTATCAAAAATCTTAGCCTATATACGGCTAGTGTGAAGAAATGATTAATTTCCATCAATTAACTAAAATTTTTCTATGGATGTTTTTATTGCACCAGAGAACCAAGAGTATCAGGAAAATGTAGTCAGGTGTGCACTAAAACCCTTTCCTTGTAGTAGATGCTGGAAACTATATATATTTGTAATTTACGTCCTTTAACTTTTTTTAAGTCATATCAGACGATGAATGGAATGGATGAAATGATGCAGAAATGAGCCCAGGTTACATGGAGCTTAGAGTTACCCGACATTAATCTTGTAGGATAAGGGAAACCCCGGAAAAAGCCTTATCCAGGTAACTCACCCTGACCGAGATTCGAACTCGGGACCTCTTGAACGTGAGGCAGACATGCTACCATTTACGCTACCAAGGCAGGCATGCTGGAAGCGATCTTCTGGAAACTGCACTTCTCTCAGCTCTCTTGTGCAGATGAGGTTACCATGTTTTACTGACCCTAATATGTTATAAAAATATAAGCAAAGAGAACATTCCCTTGCCTTAATTTACTTGTAAATGCTTACCACTTTAATAATTGCTTGTTTATTCTAACATCTAGCAAGGTAAATAATAAGTATATAGTTTATATATTCACTAAAGTTGCAAAGAATGCCAAAAATGACAACACATTCTGTTGAACTGAATAGTTAAATGGGTAAACTTTATATTTTCAAACAGACAAAACCCTATTGTGAAATTTCCTCTCTCCTCAACTGAACAAAGTATTTGGTTATCCGCCTGTCTCCATTAGTATTTAAGAAATTTATTTCATAGTTAGCTGGAGAAAATATCGTACAAAAAGGGTGAGTAAAATAAATAAGGCAATCTTAAGAATTGCATAGTGAAGGAATCTGATTACCTCGGAATCCTGTAATTGACTCACGCATTCGATTTATGTATTCTTTTATGGCACAAATAACAGCAAATAGTGCCACATAGAGAATACTGCACTTGAAGAGATGAGGATACCAACCAGTTGCAATGATTTTAAGTTTTCTTCTTACCTTTGCAAAACCACTAACAGAAATGGATTATGTATTAAGAAAGTACAGTTGAGAAAAAGTATGACAATAAGATCTGAAGCCTTCCTGGTGACGAATATGTTGGAGATCTTCTTGAGAAACACGCCAGGTGAAAAGACGACTAGAAATCAATATTTTGGGAGTGTACATCTCTCCCATCATCATTTAATAAATATTATAACCACAAATGATAATAATTATGATATAAATCATAACAATTTATAATCGTCTTTTCACCTGGCTTGTTTCCCGAGAAGATCTCGAACAAATAGTACGATATAAAAATTATTTGTGGTTGGTTTATTGACACTCGTCACTTACTTTTTCATATATTTATGAGAGACTAGTTTCAAAGGCCCTGGCCTTGAAAATGGAGGCCAGGGCCTTTGAAACTAGTCTCTCAGTTGGTTTATTGACACTCGCCACTTACTTTTTCATATATTTATGAGAGACTAGTTTCAAAGGCCCTGGCCTTGAAAATGGAGGCCAGGGCCTTTGAAACTAGTCTCTCATAAATATATGAAAAAGTAAGTGACGAGTGTCAATAAACCAACCACAAATAATTTTTATATTAATTTTGACGTCACTGTTACTAAATTCCTCCAAACACACATTAAATAGTACGATGTTTATCATTTGTTATTTCATTTTGCATTCCTCTCCTACTTCCCAGACATTTTGGGTTACCTCACGGATGTTTTGGCTATGGTTTGTCATCACTTTGTAGTAACAGAACTGACTCATTCCTTTACTTAAGAAAATGTCCCTCAGCAATGGCCCTTAATGTTTGGTCCTAATATTGATAAATATTGTGTTTGTTAATAACATCGTCTGTCAGTTGCCACAATCACCATATTAGTGCCACTGGTGTGTCAGAATTTTGTCCTACACTAAATATACTGATATGGGGCTGTCACATTTAAGTACACTTAAAAGTCATAGTTCTGGGCAGGTTATGAGACCAGCGTCTCATTGACTGATCCACCCAGACTGACTCTTGGTCCTAAATCATTTGGATAGCAATGTTTGTTAGCTTCATATTGGCATCTGTGACATGAGCTAGTAGTACAAAGTACTTCATTATCCTAGGACAAATAAGGAACAATTACGTTTATTTATATATGCAGCCTGTATGCTGAACATGGTCACAGCTGAACTCAAACCGAATGTGCTGCAGAAATAAAATAAATGTTGTGATTAGGGCTCTCACATGCAACTTCATTCTTACTCCTACATATTTTTAAATTTAAGTAAATAAATTGACAATATTAACAATCTGGGTACCTCCACTGCAGATTGGCACAAACAAGTAGAGGTAAGGTTATCAACGCGTACAGAGAAAATGCTGTATCCAGCAGAAACACGCAACTTGCAGCACTACTGCGATAAATTTGCCATTATTTGACTGATCTCATGTTTTCTATACCCATATATTCATTTTAAAGGATTGAAGCAGAGAAGAGATAATTTTGAAGAATGCATGATGTGGAGGGTAGGAGGAGGGGCAATTACTTGACCTGAGGAGTAGTGGCGAGGGAATTAGTTAAAGTGGCCCAGATTGATCACATATATTGGTATTTGTATGTCACCACAGTAAGGTTTTGAAATAAGGATTAGCAATTACAGAATCATTTCACTTGTTTCTTAAGGCTGTTTGCATCGAGATATGTTATCACACAACTGTAACTTTAGCACAAATAAATGCAGACTCATGTTTCGTCTGTTAATCTTAATACATGGATCATGTTAGGTCAATGTTTCCCAATAAGTGTGTTACTGTAATAAAGAAAATGCACCTATTTTTATGTAAGTAATTTTTCATATCAGATATGGACGTTTGACCCTCAAATGACATTACTAAACTAAGTTTTCATTATTCTAACACTACAATATTACCTTAAATCCACAGTGATCTGCAATCCACGTAATATAAGTATGCCTCTTATCCTGAACTTGAACACTCTGTAAAGAAATAAACATTTACATATTAATGTTCTAGTAATACTAGCTTCGTTTGCATAAAGAGTGAGAAATACGATTTATTATATGGATACAATCCTTGTGTTTCTAATAAAACACTAAACAGCTACACTTCTCCACTATACAAGCACTTACTTTCAGGATAGTCACAAATCTTTACAGAGCCGGAGACGCCACAACAGCCAATAGCATCAGTGGCAGTTGTTAGCCAACCGCCAAAACGTATACGCAACAATGAAGAATGAGCCCCGAATTTTACACAAATCAGGCGATTTTTGCTTAAAAACGTTTCATTCTAGCAACTTCTATACTACAAAGAGTGTAATCCAACTGCAAATACGCGACTAAATGGTATGTAGTGTACTTAATTACACTAATTATTGTCATTTCGTAATTTCAAATATTCCACTTTGTGATTGGTCGAAAGTACTAGAATCATTTGAAAAGAAGAACCAGTGTTTCCAATATCAGAGAGAAGTCCCTAAATCTGGGGGATTTGAGAAGCACAACAGCCAAATATATATTTCGTATTGGACGAGATTTTTTGTTGTCTTCTTGGATAGGTTAGGAAAACATGGGGAGATTATTGAAATACAAATTATTTCGTTTCACTAAAAGTAACATCATTAACTGAACCTCTGAGGCCCATTGTGGGAAATAGTTCTGAATTTTCTGGAAAAGTGGAAAAGTGAGTTGGTTTAAGCAGTTCATTTAATGTATTAGTTGGTTTCGTGTTAATAGCTTTAAACGTAAAATGCGTGGGTTATAGTAAATATCACCTTAACAGTCCATATAATAAACAAAATTTCCAGTTTAAATTAGTACAAAAATAATGTTCCTAACTTTCAGCTATTCTATAATTGTCATTTGGTTTCACTGCGTTCATTTAGAACAACATTAAGCCAAAATAGAGCAATAATCTGATGTGTTACACTTACATAACTTTCAAACTATTCTTAGAGGTACTTATTCCTCAAGAAGAAACATTATTTTATTACTAATTTTCTTGTAATTGAAATGGAATATGGAAATACAGTAGAGTTTAAATGATAGCCAAATGTCTTAAAACTGGTCACTATGTGATGATATTGAAATTCCGTTCTCTTTGTATGATCAAGAAATAAAAACTAGTTCCTATTTGAAAAAAGTACTTGAAAATTCAAACAAATACCTGTATACCACAGAAAATGGTTCACTCCATAATGAAAATAATGCTATATACTGTGTGTTTTAAAAAGATCTCAATATTCTAAACATAAGCAAACTGAAATGACTGCAGGTTTCAAATAGACACGTGTGTGGAACAGTGGCGCCTCGTGGCCAAAATGTTTAGGGGGCGCGAAAACGGTTCTGCTTTCTAAGTACTGACAACAATAAATTATTACACTTGTAAATTTTAAGAACCACTTTTTCCAAATTCTACCTCCACAACCCACGAAAACAGTAGTTCTCAAGTTGTGATATATACCTCAGAAATAAGTATGAGAAACCCAACACAATCTTTGCCCAAACTTGCATATTAATATGCATGCAACATATAAAAGGATGTCATTAGAACATCATTAAAGCTCACGCAAATCCATATAAGCTGCCACCACACCAGTGTAATATTTTTTCACAGATTCACGCGCATATCATTGAATGTACACACATTAATTCTAGTATTTGGCATTTGTTCAGTTTATCATGAATTGTACTTTTGGCCAATTTATATGTTATTTAATTTAATGAACTTTTTCCATCACTCTTTCATCAGAATCCTGCATGTTACTTATAGGGGCCCTATTTATTGACAGCATTGCTAAAGCAATGAGTGTGTTATTTGTCATTGAATTTCTTAAAAGCGTTTTTTATCCTTTTAAGAGTGGAAAGGCAACGTTCAGGTTCGTTGTGTACTCGGCGTTGTTATGACAATTTTAAAAAGTTTTGTGACTTCACTGAACACTGACGAAAGTTTATTTTCGTATATGAAATGAAAAAGATTCAATGCTCCTTGAATGTTAGTAATTTTGTCTTTAAATTAGCTGCAACTCTGTGCGCAGTTTTTCTTGCTGTAGAAAAGCATACCATTGTATCACTCATGTGAAAATTCCTTCTGGGAAACAACCACAAAAATCCTTAAATAAGTCGTTACATAGCAAAGATACAGCTCCTAGATGTCCATTATAAGCAGTTCTATCTGACAGTACTTGTGATGACGTCACACACTTCCTTAGGCGTTTCTAACCCTTGCATATTCCATACTTTTTCTTTCCTTTGACAGCTGTGAAAATTCTTCACTTAAGTTTTTGTGTACTTCATCAATATTCAATCTTTCCTTTTCCATTTGTTGTTTAAATATAAGGATGTCATTCTGTAACGTTACACTACCTTTGCACTTCTTTTGAAGTTGCTGGTACAACATTTCTACATGAAGTAGGATATTGTGAAAAACTCTTCGCCAAAAAATATATTTTGGATCTGCAAGAGCTCTTCTATATCTACCGGCTTCATTTACTGTGGTTCTATTAGTGCATCTCTCTTCAGTAATTTCGAAGCAATCTTTCAGGTTTTCTATGTTTTCGTACATCAAATTGACAATACGAATGTTGTAATTCCATCTTGTTAAAGCAACTCTGGGCAATCTTGCTTGCACTGCTTTTTCTAAAATATCAGATCACAAAGAGGAATTGGAAAATAATGCTGCAATATCCAACAGATCTGAAAATAACACGCTAACCTGGAAATTAGGGTTAGTTGCCTTTTGTATGATTAAATTCAACTGATGTGCATATCAATGGACAAAGTACGCATATGAATATGTTTCCCTTATTTTGACCGGTACTCCACCAGTCCTTCCACTCATAACACTGGCCTCTTCAAAGGTTTGAGCAATGAGCTTTTCTTTGGTATTTCCAAGAGGCAGGTAGATTTCATTCCTTATGCACTTCTTCAGAGATTCCGCATCTCTTCCTTTATGGTTCACAAAAGCCCAAAGTCTCTCAGTTACAAATTCTTCATTATGTAATGGAATACCAAAACCATCTGACAGTGATCTGAAACGCCAGCTGTCTCATCACACTGAAGGGGAACAAACTCAGAAGCTCGTATCTGTTGCTCTATTTTCTTCCTATAGACTTTCAATATGTGGTCTAATAGATCATTCTGCACTGTTTTCGAACTTCCTCTAAATAATGTGGCTGTTCTAAATGTTCCTTCAACACTGTATCCAGTTCAGCTGTATAGTCAATGAGGCCCCATGTACATCCCTGGATTGGAAGAAGTAACACATTGGTCATGTGCTTGTAAAGTTAGTTCAAACACAGCACAAAACTTCACACATGAAATGAGCTTTTTTTAAAATATCTCTATTTTTACTCTCTTGAATATTATTTTTCTTAACAGTTTCATTAAACACGAAGTCAAGACATGATGCAATGTTTTGTTTTCCTAAGGGTGACATATGTACCACACTAATCATATGGTGCACTGAATGTTCATGGTTGTTTATTTTTTCTGTTAAGTATTTTATGTTACTCACTCCTCCCTTAACTGTCCACAAACAATTGACACATTTAGGAACAAACAAAACACATGGGTAGCAGAAAAAGGACTTGAGAATTTCGCAGCCACAGATCCAGTCACATTTCTCATACATGACCGTTGAACTAAGGCGTCTCTTAAATACCCGGTTTTCATTTTCCTTAGTTTTTACTTTTCCCATAAAGAATTCGGGCGTTGGTCTACCCAAAGGTTTCAATTTACTTTCTTTAAGAGTCAACCTTGAAAATTGCACTTCCATTAGTGATTTTAAAAAGTTATCAATCATTATTTTGTCACTGGATTCTATAAAGCCACCTGTAACACTCTCCTAATGTTCCTAACTCCACAAAGAACATTAAAATAAGGTACCCGTGCATTTTAGCAATATAAAACTACTCTACGGACTGCTCTAGGCGCGAACAGAACCGCGCCGGATGAGCACAGGCGCAAGTCCTTCCCTCACTCCCTTGCCACCTTCAGAGCTACATGTTTTCTGTTAAGTGCAAATGCAGCTGGCCGGCCATATACTGTAGGTATGAAGGCATCACTTTTACTACCTTATGAAGCTTACATATATTTTAAAAATAAACTGTTCTTAACTGTCGAAAATCCATGGTTCATTTATTTCCGTAAGATTTATTTTAGGGGTCGTGCGCCTTCGCGCCCTTATGACGAACCGCCCCTGGTGTGGAATGACTTTCTCTCCAATTTAAGAAGACCAAAAACGCTGGTCGTTGTGTTCATTCCAGCCCATTCCAGCCAAAACAAAATTAAATTCACCCAATATTTTTGTCTGGATACTCAAATTTCTGCTTTTCTTGGTTTATTAACTAATCCGCCAGCGGTACACGATGGCCGTAGCACCCGAGTCTTCAGTCGTTGAGGAGCACCATGCTACCTCCTTTCTTTCCCCCTACCTAATTTTCACCCGACATCCTGCAACATCCACATGCCGTCACTACGTGGTTAACCTGTTTCCAGAGCAGGTACACGTCTTAACCCCCCTCGGGCTGTTCCTCAGCCTGCCAACTGCTGTGTGTGTGGGTGTGTGTGTGGTTGTGTTTAAAACGCGCTTAGTCATCGGCAAGCTCGTTCGATTGATAATGCAATCAGTTTTAATACCGACTAGAGCGGTAATTCCGCGAAGTACCAACCAAAAGTTCACGAAAAATCGTCTACCCGAAACTGACATTCGGTGCGCTGCAAGTACTCATTACTTTCAAATCCACACACACACGACTGGACATTGAAGATCTGAATGCCAGACCTTCGGTCTCAAGCCAAATCACGGCTAGGCCCTATACTGGCAGTGGAGTGTTTTGTAAGGAAGGATAACATGTGGCAGAAGATGAGGTTAGAGTTCTATATAAGTCACCTGATGTATTATTTTATGTACCTAGAGGCAGCCTTGGGCGTTTGTAGCGCTCTCCAGGATCGATGTCGTACTCACCTAGACCGCGGATGAGGGAGTTGAAGTTGTTGGAGAGATTTTGATAGAAGGAGCGTGAAAGGGTATGGATGTAGTCTGTTTTTGTGGGGATACGTAGGTCACGTCGGATAACTAGATTGGGGATGTACCAAGGGGAGTCTGTGGCAATGTGGAATAATCGGGATTGTAGAATTTCAAGGCAGTGTAGGGGAGACTTGGCTGCTACTTCCAATATTTCACTGGCGTATGTGATGGCTGGCCACAGTACTTGCTTATACAGGAGCAGTTTTGTAGGCAGAGACATCACCGATCGTCGGTTATAGAGAGTGTATAGCATACCCATTCTTTTGGTAGCTTTATTAGCCACATGTTTAATGTGGTCTCTCCATGTCAATTTGATGTTCAGTGGAACACCAAGATACCTAACGTAAGTTTTCCAATGGACGTCCTCACCAGCTAGACGAATTGGTGGAGAAGGTGATGGCCTGGCGCTTCTGTGGGTAGACGGGTAGTCGTCAAAGTTCGAACCAGGTGGTAAGGAGGTTGGCTTATTGTTGAATCCTGCGAGTACCCAGGTTGAGCTCTGATGATGTGGAGGAAAAAACTGTATCGGCAGGAAAGAGATACAGCGAGCAGCATGGCAGGGATGGTAGCGTGTTAATGTATAAAAGGAAGAGAGTGGGTGCCAGAACACTGCCTTGGGGAACGCCACCTCTAATGGGATGGGATGAGGATAAGATTCCGTCGTGAAAGACAGCAAAGGTTCTGCCAGTGGGGTAGGAGTGAATGAGATGTATTAAGTAGGAAGGGGTTTGGTAGGGGAATAAGCCTTCGTGCTATACGCTGTCGAATGCTCTGGTGATATCTAGGAGTAGTGCTGAAGCGAACTGCTTCCTGTTAAAGGCTGTATAAACTTCATCGACCAGATGAAGTAGTTGGTGTTTAGTGGAATGCTGAGAGCGAAAGCCGAATTCCTCCGCTCTGACAATATTGTGTCGATTCAGGATAGTCCTTAGTCGACTTATAATAAGTTTTTCCATCAGTTTATTCAGTGTTGGAAGCAAACCGATGGGTCTGTAGCTCTCCGGGGACGTTCCATCTTTCCCATGTTTGCAGATAGCGATGACCTTTGCGTGCTTCCAGTTCTTTGGGAAGTAGCAAAGTTTGAGGGTTGCATTAAAGAAAACGGTTAATGCTTTCACGCAAGGGAATGGTAGAACCTTTAGGAACATTCGCTATGTTGTCAAAGCCGGGCGACTTGAATGGCCGTAGGCTGATGATGAGGCATTGCACTTCAGCTACGGAGATGGAGGGAGGTGGTATATCATGGAGTTGGGAAAGGTACGCCTGAACTTCCTGAGTGAGTGCGTGGATATGATCTACATCCGGGGTATCAGCGGCCATAAAGCTAATTTCCAGGAAGGTTGCATGCAGTTCAGCTTTTTCCCTTGCAGACTGAGCGACTGCCTGTCCGTGGTGCAGCGGCGGATCTTTGCGAGGGAGTTGAAGTAAGGATTTGGTCATGCTCCAGAAGGAGTTGTCCTCTACACGAAGAGAGATCTTATTTTCCTAGCACTCGTTGCGAAATGCTTGGAGTTGAAGTTTGATCAACTCTTGAAGTCAGCGAAACTCACGACGATCTGCTGGGCAGCGACTATGCAAAAAGGGCCGTCGCATCCTGTTCTTTTGTTTAATCGCCTCATGAATAGCCTGAGGTAAAGGATCGATATTCAATCTGCTAGGTTTTGATTTTGGGGAAGAGCTCATGATAGCAGTAGTCAGTTGGGAGGTGAAAAGATCAACCATGGTGTCTATCTCTTCTGGAGTTTGACATGGCTGCTGCGGGGGCTGGATTTGTTCCGATCGTATCGAAAACTCCTCCCAATTGGTCTTTCGTGGGAGTGGAAATCCTCGAGGAGCTTTGTAGTTGGACTTACCAGGGAAGAATAGGAGGATGGGGTAATGATCTGAAGATAGAGCAGGAACTGTGAAGAGGGCAAGGTGCTGCCGTATATTCCGGATCAGGGCGAGATCAAGCCAATCATGTGGTCTCCTCTCTCAATAGTGAATTTTAGGTTGATTTGGAGCCCTAGCGAAGGTAGCCCTAGACGCTGCGAAGTTGTGGAGTGTGCGCCCACGATGGATGGTAATGGAGGAGTTGCAGTTGCAGTGCTTGGCATTGAAGTCTCCCGCAGCAATCGTGGCAACTGGGGAGCTGAAGAAATGATCCAATTCAGAAGGAAGTGGGGAGCCAGCCGGTGGCGCGTATACTGAATATAAGTGCAGGGGACCATTGCTGGTGTCGACTTGGATACCGGTGATCTCCAGATTATTGGTTGTGGGGATAAATATTTGATGGTGAAGAATGGCACCATCAATGTATATAGCAGTACCTCCTCTGCCGTCGGCTCGATCAGTGCAATAGGAACACATTCCTGGGATGCTACATTTAAAATGAGGTCATAAATTGGTTTCCTGCACCACTAAGATATTCACCTTCTTCATGGACAAAAAGTTTGAAATTTCCACCAATTGTCTGCGGAGACCATTGGCATTCCAGAAGCAGATCTTGAGTCCTGGAGGCCGCGCCGTGGCTCAGCGGTTAGACCACTTGGCTCTCACCAATGCGACCCGAGTTCGATCCCAGGCGACCGCAAAGTGAGATTTGTAGTGGACAACACGGCGCTGGAGTGGGACCTCCGGGGGACCTCCGGGGGACCTCCGGTTTCCCCCGCCATCTCGTTCCACCGGTGCTCCATCTTCATCTCATGTATCATCAGTGTCACCACCTGCGGTGCCGCATGTAGTAAAAGTGGGCGTTAAACACTACACACATTGAGTCCTGGAAATGTGTGTGTTATTGGTGTCTAGTAGCCATTGGAAACGCAGAAGGTGAAGACTGAATAAGTACCATTTCTGGTGACGTTTGTAGAGATCTTGTGAGCAGAGCCTCCATCAGAGCAGCTGCAAATTTAATCTGCAAGTGCGGGGGAATGCGATCGGTTACCTCGCTGAAGGCTGCAATGTCCGCAATCCTCTGTCGATTTGAATGATCGTTAATAGATGACAATTGAGGTGGAGTTGCAGGTTTAGAGGATGTCGACCTTCTTGGTGAGACTGTTCAGGCATGCCAGTTTGAGGCGAAGTTGAATAGTGTTTGATAATTGTGGTTGAGGAGAAATGGCAGGTGCAGGCCTGCCTCGGTAGAGTAGATGGTAGCATGTCTGCCTCACGTTCAAGAGGTCCTGAGTTCGGATCTCGGTCAGGGTGAGTTACCTGGATAAGGATTTTTCCGTGGTTTCACCTTGTCCTCAAAGACGAATGTCAGGTAACTCTAAGCTCCATGGACCCCGGGCTCATTTGAGTATCATTTCACCCAATTCACCTTCCGATATGACTTAACGTTGGACGTAAAATTCCAAAAGAATGGGAGGTGCAGAAATAGGAGATGATATTGGTGGAGGTACTGTACGGTGATTAGAAGAGAGCTGACATTCTTGCGGTTGGGTAGGAGATGACACAGAAGCGTTCCTGACGGCTGCTGCGTAGGATGGGAGTTGCACTGGGGATCTAGCTGGGAGACCTGGGAAACGAGCACCGTCGAACGCCTCCTTAGGTAGCCCATGGGGGTTAGGTACACGGGGAGGAGCATGAACTGGAATCCTTCGGGCTCCATTCTTGGTGCTTTCCAGTTCATATCGTGCTTCCTGCCAAACAAGGCATTTGGCGTATTGACACGGGTCTTCAGCTTCGCAGTTAGCACAGCTGGGTTTAGTAATGGTGAGATTGCTACAAGCTTGACGAAGATGGCCGGTTTGCCAACAATGAGAACAAACAGATTGTAGTCTGCAGGCTTCCGCCCCATGGAAAAACTGCTGGCAGTTTAAACACTGCTAAGGTCGGAAAGGCGGTTTTATGCCTCGACGTTGACGGCAGCAGAGAACATCCTGTTCACCTTGTAGATATTTTCGGCCTCGCTGGAGTTCTCTAAAGCTACTCTGAAGTGTGGAAGAGGGCCTGGAGTGGGTCCGCGGATAGTGCGGAGCCAGTTGACACAGTTCGTCCTTGACCTCATCCTCAGTTATATATTGAGGGAGATCTTTGATGGTTACCTGAAGCCGCCTTTCTTCAGGCAGGAGAGTAGCGATAAACGGTATTTGATTATCTTCTAACGAGCGACGGACTTCACGATGTGCTGTGGCATCTTCAGGTATGATGACAACTGTGTTGCGCATATTACGGAGGGTAATAGTTTTGTCGTACCCAGCGAAGGTGTGCAGTTTTCTGCCGTCTTATGGCTGAAGAGGGAAGATGGGAGGGTGTTTCGCCACCCTGGGGAAATGTTGATGGAGCAGAGTCGGAGTTTGTCACTGAAGTGGGCAAGGTCTTTGTAGCACTGCGGGGACGTTTAACTGGAGCGGTGCTAGGAGGGGCTTCTACGACTGATTAGGAGGATGCAGTTGCAAGGGGAGAGAATTTATTTGACGTAGGTGTGTGCTCAGTGGTGTTGTTGCATCGAGGTGGTTAGTGTCTCCTCTTTGTGGGGACCTGTTGCCATTCAGATGTTGCTGAATGTTCGTGCTTGGTGAGGTAGGTAGGTAGGTAGGTAGTGATGACCTCCATTCGAGCACGGTGCAGAACCATTTTATGAAACTCTTCTGCTGCAACTTGGGAGTTGTTACCTTCAGAACCCGCTGCACGGAGTTAAGGGATATGTTGCTCAGCAAACTGAACATACTGTAACCGGGCTACCATCTCCAGTTGAAGAATGGTTACACGATCAGGATGCAGGGGAAACTTTGGATCAACTATAAATGCCCAATCCATGAAACAGCTGCTGTTATCACCGTTAATGTAATAGGACAGAGCTGCCGTGAGAACATCATCGTCTGAAGGGGATGTTGTTGTGAAGTCCATGTTACATGAGGACATGATGTACGAAAGAGAGCACAAAACTGGCAGTAAATACCGTCCAATAACTTGGCCAAATGCAATATCCTACTGTAGGTATGTAGGTATGTATGCGTGCACGCTGTCTCTTCCTGCACAAGGGCACACCAATCACACTTCACATGATATTTTAGTTAATAGGGAGTCTTCAAGTTTCACTTAGATTCACTAAAAATACGGCACTGAGCCAACAAAGTTCATTTGCACAAAATAACACTCAAATGCGAGAATAACACAGTCAAATGCACAAAACCGATGAAATATTGTTCACCACGCACTATTATACTAGAATTATACAAAACTGCCAATGCGATTCGATGTAAAATGATAATTCTGTAGCAGCATTTACAAGCTTATATTTTGAAAATTTGTTTACTCGTTGCTATCCTCTTCAAATGCATACGCTATACTAATCACAAGTGCTGCCAGAAGCCAATCAAGTGCAATAGCCACTTGTAAAGCCCACATAACGCTACACGCAATCTTTTTTTTTTTCCTTCTTCAAACGTTGTAGATGACACTGACCATCTCAAGAGAGAACAGCCGAAAGTTCTGCTTGTACACACGGGTATAAATAATATTCGAATAAGAGTCAGAGCAGAACACATAGCAGAAGAAGCAAGACCTTTAATGCATGAAATTCGATCGCAAACGAGTAATGCAAAAGTAATAATTAGTGGCGTTCTTCGCAGGCAGGATGTGACCAACAGAAAAGTTAGAAGAATCAATCAAGAGCTCGAGGAGTTGTGTCGCGAGGGAAACTGTTTAATGGTGGATGGAAACTACTGGTTCCATGATAATGACTTTGGTAGAGACGGAATTCATTTAAATCGCAGGGGATTAAATTTGGCCAGCTTATGAATAATGCAATCTACTCAGTTTTGAAGGGAAACTAGGGAACAAAAAGGTGGATGTGACTGAAGTAGGTACCTCAGAGGACAACGGTCAATTGGATTACAGAGAGGAGTCGAATAATACGTTAATTAATAGGCAAAATTAATTTGAATGGTGCAGTGTATCGGTTAGTAACGAAAATATCTTGTATCTTTTGCATCAAAACGTCCAGAGTGTAAATAATAAATTGATACAGTTAGAGTTATTATTGGATGGAGATTTTAAAGATGTTGATATATTGTGCTTTAGTGAACATTGGATGTCATCATCACAGTTAGCAATAAGTAAAATCAATTACTTCATATTAACAGATGTATATTCTAGGGAAAATCTGGGGCATGAGGGGTCATGTATATATATTAAATCATATTTGAAAACCAGAAATGTAACTAAGTTTAGTAAGTTAAAAGAAGACAAAGAATTTGAGATGTCTATAATGGAATTCAGTGATCATAATATACTTATTGTTTGTATTTATAGATCCCCTGATATTCATTTTGAAACATTTTTAGATTAGATTAAATTGATTTGGGTTCAGTAGGTTCACTTGTAGCCAGAAAAGGCTGTGAACATTGAACACGTCCAGAGGTATAAAGTTTAATAGCATATATAGGTACAAAAGTTAACATAAAACACAGATTATAGTATACAGAAAATATGAACAACAATATGGAAAACAAAGCATGGATAATTATATATGATACAAAATGAAACACTTTTTAAACCAGCTTTCACTTGGCTTATGCCAGTACGTCTTAACCTTTTTGCAATGGATACCATTCTTGTTATTTATTAAATAGATATACATTAAAAATAAACTTTCAACTTGCATCAAATATTTATTAGTAATGATTTGTCATCGGAATAGTTAGATACTACTTATAGAGCTACAGAAGCATTATCAGGATAATTTGTCATTCAGATAATCTTGTACAGAATAAAAAGATTTTGAGCAAAAGTACTCTCTAACAGCTTTTTTAAAAAGCACCGAAATTATCAACTTTTTCTTTAAGAACATTAGGAAGTGCGCCAAATATTTTGATAATTTTATAATGCACACCTTTCTGGAAGCAAGAGAGTTTAGCACTGTGATACTGGATATTATACATTTGTCTAGTGTTTATTTTGCGAATTACATTATTTGTTGCAAATAAGGCAGATTGCATACAAAAAATTTTAGGATCGAGAATATATACATCTAAGGAAGCGTTAATATTTTCAATCTTGTAAAAAGATCTTTACAGTAAAAAGACCTTTACGAGATCTTTATCTAAGTTGGACACAATGCTTAATAGTTTAATACAGAAAACCAGAACTGTAATATTATGTGGTGACTGGGATCTAAATTTTATGCGCGAAACTGCTAAATTGACTAAGCTTACACATTTGCTCGCTATTTATAACTTGACTAACACAGTAAACTTGAACACTAGATTAACGTCGTTATTGGATGTAATAATTAATAACAAAACAAAATTTATACAGCAAGCTACTGTCACAGATCTAGGTTTTTCTGATCACTGGGCACAAATACTACAAATTAAGACTGTAGTATATAAAAGAATGGATAGACCCATTACTATTTCTAAAAGAAACTTTAGTATTATTATTTCACTGTTTAATAATTTATTGGAAAAGGAAACATGGGAGAATGTCTTTGATGAAATTGATGTTAACTTAAAATGCGAGATCTTCCTAAACACATTTTTATATTGGTTTGACTTCATTTAGAAAAGAAATGCTTTAAATTACAAAAAAGAAAGGGTGGATAACAAAGGGAATAATTACATCCAGCAATAGTCTTCGGCTTTTGTCCAGGCTAAAAAAACATGTACATGGAAATAATGAGACCAAAGATTATATAAATAGGTACCGAAATATCTATAAAAACATTATAAATGAAGCCAAAAGAAGGTAAAATGAAAGATTCATACAAAACTAACAGTAAAACAAAGGCACTTTGGACATTAGTTAAACAAGAAACTGGAAAATTAGCCCCAAAAATCAAATTAATGAATTAAATATCAAAAGTAATATCACAAATCCAGAGGATATTGCAGAGTCTTTTAATGCTTATTTCACAGACAATGCAGAAAACTTAGTAGCTCAGAATATTAACCATATATGGTGTCAGGAGAATGGTGACAACATAGAGCAATGCAGTCAATCAATTTTTATATTGCCTGTTACGGAAATGGAATTAGAAGGTGTAGTGCAGGGTATGAAGGCCAAATATTCATCTGGAGTTGATGAAGTACCGAATGTAATCATTAAAAAATGTTATACATCCAATAGCTGAGCCACTAGTCAGTCTCTATAATGCGTCATTACAATCGGGTGCACTTCCAGATAAATTAAAAGTATCAAAAATTAAGCCACTGCATAACAAAGGGGAGAATAATAAGATAGAAAATTACAGGCCAATATCAATCATATCATCAGTATCTAAAATATTTTGAAAAACTGGTTCATAATAGAATGATATCATTCTTCTCAAAATACAATATACTTTCAGAGTCCCAAAGAGGGCTTTTGAAAAACGTATCTACCATAACAGCCATGGACAGTTTAATAAATAAAATTCAAGAAGCTATTAATAAAAATTAGCAGTTGTGTGTTTATTTTTAGACTTTACAGAAGCATACGACGTATTAGATCATGAAATACTGCTCAGGAAATTAAGTAAATATGGTTTTATGGGTATTATGAATAATTGGGTTGAATACTATTTAAGCAATAGAAAACAGTTTGTAGAACTTCAGTTTGAAAATAAAGAAAAATTAAACACAGTTCAGTCCAAAGTGAGAGAAGTTAGGCGAGGAGTTCCACAAAGATCAGTCCTGGGCCCATTGTTATTTTTGTCGTACATAAATAATTTGCTAATTTCCATTAATTTCACAGATGTTATTTTATTTGCAGATGATACTGACATCCTAATACAAGGAGACAATGAAGAAAACGTAGACCAAACTCAATTATGCTCTATGTAAACTGCACACATGGTTTCAGACAAATGAACTAATTATAAATAAGAATAAGACTATTGCCATTTCATTCCATACTTGCCAAAATAGAAATGTGGTCGAACCTCCAATAGTATTTGATAAAACAGCCATTAGCTACAATAATGAAACAAAATTTTTGGGATTACATATAAATGAGAACATGAAATGAACCACACATATTCAACATTTAATAAATAAGCTGAATTCCATTTTTTATTTGCTTAAACATTTAAAAAGCTTAATAAATTTAGCAGCATTGAGAAATATATATATATATAATGCTTATTTTCACAGTCAGCTACATACAATATGTGATAGTGTTCTGGGGGAAAGGCAGACAGAGTCTTTAAACCTCAAAATGAGCGATAAGGATACTAAATGGGTTGGATAACAGAACATCTTGCAGGCCACTATTAAAAACATCAAATGTTACCTCTAGCATGTATGTTTATTTTGGAATTAGTAATACATGTAAAACAAAATAAACTACAAATACAAAAATGCAGATATTCACAAATACAATACACGTCAGAAAGATGACTTTCACATTCAAAGTTGTAGAACGGATATCTTCAGGTCTAGGGCTATCAATAAAGGTATCAGCTTATATAACACTACCAGAGAATATTAAACAAATGAAGAGCCTTATACATTTTAAAAAGGGAGTAAAACTCTTTTTACTGCATCATCCATTTTATTCTGTAAATGAGTTTTTAAATGTTAGTTAGTTTTAAGTGATTTTAAATAATGAGCATAGCCATTAATGTAATTCTTATACTATGACGTGTCTGATATCAGTGTATGATCGAAAAATTGAATTGAAAACGCACAACCACAACTGCGTGACCACTGATCACCTCGTGTTGCCAACGAAAAACATGGAACATTTTTACCACAGAGGACTCCCAAAAGTTGGTGTTCCGCATGACCCATGCACAGTGTATGCCATAGGTAATCTGTGTTTAAGGGTTATCTTTTATTTACACTGCCGTCGTCTGCTACGAGAATAGTGGGCGTGACTTAGTAGCTGGAATGTTGCCAACTGTCCAGAGGATTTGTGCTTTTCCTTTTTACTGAAGCCTATTTTGCTGAAAACATCTTCACATTCAGCTTTTGAATCATGCAAGGCCAACCTGCGAGTGGAAATAAGACAAATGCTAAAACATTTTACTATCAGAGTTGTCCGCAAGTTTAATTATTATTTGAGTCCAAAAACATCAGCTTCTATTGTATACATGACAATAGTTAATATCCTTTGGAATACTCGGTATTTACCACGTATTTACCAATTTAAGCTATTCTTCGACAATATCTTGTATCAGATAAGTGTCTGTACAGCAGACAATCTTGGGTAACAGAGGTTAGAAGAAGTAAAACAGACGAGAAAGTCTCCCGCCCTCGGTTTAAAAGGGTCTTTTAGTGCAAGAGAAGCGACAGAAATGGGAGAAATAAAACATTAATGCTAAGCAACTTTTCTGCAGAAACTGCTTACACCTGGGTTAAAAGTCATATTTTGATACTGAATCTGAATTTGTGGTTTCTGTACAGCTCTTTGTTACTTCTACTCCAAAATGTGTGCTTTTATTATGAAAACATTTTTCAGTACTAAAAGGATCTTATCAATCAACTTTGACCATGTGCATGTAACATAATATGTGTGTGTGTGTGTGTGTGTGTGTGTGTGTGTGTGTGTGTGTGTGTGTGTGTGTGTGTGTGTGTGTGACATTGACGTCTGCAATAAGGTCGGTGAGGTGGAAGTGATGAGGTTTCATGGGGAAATCTCACGGAGAAATAGTGACCTGTATAGTTCTAAGTCTTCTATTTTCCACCCTTGTAACCATGATAGTGGCTGTCTGCGACCATGCCCTAAATTTCGCTGGCGTCTAGCATGGGGGGGGGACTAAAAGTGCTCGGAAAAGGTGTAACTTTATGCAAACTGGCATTCTCGAACTTATTATGGGATATAGTATGGCTGATGCCTACTGCACCCGTGCAGAGAGTTCCCTGGTGTGTTCGCGGAAAGTCTATCCGTATCCAATTTCACTCCTAGGTAGGTGATTGAATTTCTCCAATCGATTTTTTAGCCTATTAACCAGAATGTGAAGCAGTCAGGAGATGTGGCGTTTTATAAATAGTATGGCGTGGCACTTGTCCAAATGAAAGGACATTCACCAGTGCCAACATCACTCTTGGTGTCTCTGTACTGGATTGAAGATTGTAAGGAGGTGTTGCTCTGTACAGAACAGTAGCATGTCATCAGTATACTGGGCTATTTTGTCTTGCTTCTGGTTCTGTAAGTCCGCCATATAGACGCTAAAGAGCATTGGTGATAACACAGAGCCCTTCGGGACTTCACTTCTTTCTGGTCTTAGTGTGGATGTTTACCACGCAACTGTGACTTTGAATGCTGGATTCCAAAAAAAAATTTAGTACGGTGTTTGACTGTATAGGGAGTCTCAGTAAGATGAGTTTGTATAATGGACCCACATGCCAGTTCGCTGAGAAGGAATTCTCTAAATCCAGGGTCAGCGTAGTAGTGGAGGCGCCTTACTGGAAATCTACGGCAGCTGCTCCAACCATCCCAACCACTTGCAATAGCTGCTGGGTCGCAGAGTGTCTAGGACAAAGTCCAAGTCACGGATAGCTTGAATGCCACCCAAGGTGGGGTTAAAAGGTTTGATTAAAGGGATTTGAATAGCTCATGTGCAGTCATGACTACTAAAGCTCGCGTAACTTTTGCACCATCAGTAGCAATATGTATTAAACATAAGATCAGCTGAACGCCAGAATGACAGTAGTATGAAAAACACACTTTCTACAGTAGTCGTTCATAACTATTTTAAAAGACACTAATGGGTTCTATAATAGTTGATTGTAATTCGGTTTTCAGGAATGTTTATATGATTAGTAAATAACTGTGCCAAATTTAATGTTAAATTTTGATGTTAAATAAAAGGTTTAAGGTCCTACAACAAAGTTTTCTCTGTGCTTCATAGAAGCATGTAACAAGTTTTGTGTGAATCTGTAACCAGCTAACAAATAAAATGTAAATTTTTACAAGAAAATGGGGAAAACAACACTTCTCTGAAACTTTATTTCTTCTACTGTTCAGATAGCACAAAATTTGATATAATCCTTGAAACGAAATTGTTTCATTTGTGGTGATCGGTTGATGCGATGTGATGCAATGATACGCCACGTAGATTATCTCGAAGCTGGATTACGGAGCTTAACATGGCTGCTCTCTTCTTAGCATGAAGATCTATTTTTTAGGGTGTGGTCGCGGATGAGAAGCGATGATGGATTTGTAGGAATATTACATAATTTTTATAACTTAGTTTTTCAAAATTATATTTTAATTTAATTAGACCATTTAAAACAACTCTTTGAAATACTGAACAAGTAATCACTTTCGAAAAGCTCGATATTACGTATTTTAAAAGCAATTTATACAATGTTTTTTTCCGCCGCGTCCTTTCTGGAGACTTACAGACTGACTAGCACACACATCCGATCTCTACGACGACTAAACGCAGAAAGAGGCTTGCTTCGACCACTTTAAAGTTATTGGTCCTGCCATTGCTATGGCAACTCAACATCTTTTTATTGGTCCACGTCACATCCAATTATAACAATCTTCCTTGTAAAATTTAATAATGTTCTTTTGATAAGTTTTGTTTTAAATCAATTTTCACACCATTTAACACTCAAATAATGTTTCTTTAACATTTACAACAATACTGTCATTAAAATCATTATTAAGATTCAGTTTCCTTTTCTTTTATCTATCTGATCACTTTCAATTGTTATCTTAAGTCTCATTCCCTATCCACTACAATCAGAAAGAATGTTAAATAAAATTAAATCCGCTAAGCGTACCAATACCTGATTTGTCATTCCCTAGTTCATTGTCAACAATGCACTAAATGTCATTAGGAACAGCGTCATTTCACTTTATACTTGGACTGTATCATCAGCACCGGGTCGCGGAATACTATAACTCCAACTTGCCACTATGTACTTGAATCAGCCAATAGCCTTTCGCGAACCAGTATGCTAGCGCTCCCAATGAGTTGTGTGGCACACTAAACCTCTTAAGTTGCCATTTTATCTATTCATCCCCTGTTGTCTTCAGCAAGTTTCTTGCTCGGTGTATATTCAGCGTTCTTGATTATAGCTCGTCAACTTAGAAAAGAAAGTCTGGAGGGGAACTTACCATTGCTGTTTGACGGACTGCTTCTCCCACTCTTTCCTCGCCCACCTTCCATGCTTGATGTACGGCTTCTCCCTACTATATATCTAAGCGCACACCTGCGCAGAACATTCTTTTCTATAGTTCCATAGAATGTTCACTAATGTCAAAATAAATAGAGACGGAGCATAACGGCATTAACATATTTATTCGATGAACTTTGCTTTTGCACTTTTTTAAATACTGATGGACACTGGCAAAAGACATCGGTTCTGGCCATTATGACAGCTTGCACATTTGTTCTTGAACAATGTTCTTGAATTAGAAAACAATTTGCGAGCCTGGTTGTACCCTTCTCTACCGTACCTGTCTTTTGTCTCTCCTTCATTTAATGAACCATGGTTCGTGTTACTTGAAGCATTGAGCAATATTATTCTACCATCCTAGAGTACAATTAACCGTGAAGTATTGTTCGTTTAATTTCAAAAGCTATACACTTAACAATCAAACTCGTGAGACAATTGTGAATACAGGAAAAAAGAGGCCAAGTATAAGGATCGGAACTCTAAAAATACATTTCAAAAAATAAAATAATATACAAGTTGTAAGAAAGACTCGCATAGCTCTGTTCACTTACTTTTGCAAGACGAATGAAGAGAGAAAAAGGTAGGGCATTTATTTGGAGTTCCTAGGGGGGGGGGGGGAAGGATCTCGATAAGACCATTAGAAAGTGTTGAAAGATAAGAGAATTATAACTGAGGATAATGGAATTGAAATCAGTGATAAGATAATAACACCAGTCATAGCCGGGATTTGAACCACGCATCTTCTGGTCTCCGTCTAGCCGCTCTAACCAATTGAGCTACTATAGCCAACGTACCGACATGACATTAAATTCTCCAACTGACTCGTGTTTTTTCCGGTATACCGATAGGAGTTCTCATAAACACATGAGACAACTTCCTTAATGGCGACTTACTATGCTGTAAGTACTTTAAGGCCCGAGCTTTATAGTTCGGACCACTGTTAGGTACAATTAATGGAAATTAACTGTTCTTTCATACTAGCCGTGTGTAGGTCGCACTATGAAAGAGTAGAGTCAGACTGAAAAATTCAATGCCATAGCCGCGATTTGAACCACGGATCGTCTGGTCTCTGTCCAGCCGCTCTAACCAGTTGAGCTACTATAGCTCAGTCATTAGTATTATATAGTAGTCATCAGCGGTCTAGTTGAGTACGACATCGATCCTGGAGAGCGCAACAAACGCCCGAGGCTGCTTCTAGACGCATAAAATAACACATCAGATGACTTATATATAACTTCAACCTCATCTTCTGCCGCATATTATCCTTCCTTATAAAACACTCCACTGCCAGTAGAGGGCCTAGCTCTGATCTGGCTTGAGACCGAAGGTCTGACAATTAGATCTTCAATGTCCAATCGTGTGTGTGCTATGATCTGGGCGTACCCAACCAATGCCTGTTTGTAGCATTTGTCGTCTATGCATGCGCATAGCTTTAAACGTTACATGTTACGCTAGCACAAGAGAAGTGTGCTACCTGCAACGTTGCCACATGCTCATGCTATCGCCGTCTACTTACTACACATTTAGCAATGAGCGCGGTAAATACATATAACGAATGAAAAGAGGAAACGGGCTACTACAAGACAAATATTGGGTGTTCACGTGCTTTTGTGCTCCTAAGCAGCAGCCGCCCCTGCTTAGATGGAAAACTCCTTCGGTAGGTCAGGACAACAGACGTTTCCCACTATGTTTCGGAAGCGGTCCCAACAGCCGGTTTGGAGACCGGTAACCCACCAACCGGAAGAGGAAGTGGTTCATTCAGAGCATATCATCCCACCATGCACCGCCGAGACATCCGCCGAAACTTCTACCCTGAAAGAAACTACCAGATGAGAGATGATGTGCAGTGATAATGGAGGGACAGGAAATTCGGGGGATGCAATTAACCTACCCATTATTTGCTTGGCTACCCGGGAAAACCCCTAAAATACCATGAGTAGGTAGGTGGGTCACAGGAGTAGAACCCGGGCCTCCCAAATGCGGGTCACAGACGAAGCCACCTGAGTCATCACGCTTGGTTATAACATGGTTTTACTATGGCTTACAAATACAGTCTAGACTCTTTATTATCATTTGAAGGAAACAGGAAAGGTGCATTAGTACGTTCCAAATATATGGACAAAGGTTAGAGGAAGTATCAACTACAGGGATGCTATATGTCCCGGTTTTCCGAGAACGTCACATTGTATTGGAGACTCGAAAGATTTTCTCGAGATGATCTTTAGAAATGGTACTTTCTGCTTCAAGATTAAGATATTTTATAGTAATCACATAAATAAATATTACATATTAAGTTAATCTGAAGGAACTTCCTCTGTAAAGAGTTGATTACATTTATAACATATTTGTGTTATATCCACTTATGCAATTTGTGGTTGAGTTGAGTCCAGAGGTTCTACTCCCATTAGTCCTGGACCCGTAGGACCAAGACCCCGGCCTCTGTCAACCAGGGAGTATCGAGCTGTCCCAAAGGGCGCCCGGTGTCCTCCGTGGGGCTTTCCATAGGGCAAGACCTGGGTTACTAACAAGCCCCCCATCTGGTCCAAGGACACAAGACGGGATGGAAGTAGATACACCACTTACGCGCGCCAACACCAAAGTGGGAAGGCTACCGATATGAACTCGTTGGGGCCGCCTGGTGATCTAGCCCACCTTCTACTAGCTATGCGGGCTAGTACGCGGGGATATTAATGGCTTCCCTCAACCCCTTCCGGAGACGTACCCGATCTCTCACGGGTATCGGGAACCACTGTCCCCTCGAGTCCAACCCAATCCGAAGAACTCCCTATCACGGAGGGGCTCGAATGTTCGGCCCGAGGTTCCTCTAGTAACGTCAGAGGTACCACGAGTGCTAGGGGTCGGCAGCGCCCGCACCATGGCAGCTGAAGGGGACGGATGTTGTCACCTACGGGAGCGATTTGTGGTTATAACATTTCTTCAAATATCCTGATGATGGGAACGATGCACGCTCCCGAAACATTTATTTCTAATCTTTTCACCTGGCTTGTTTCCCGAGATCTTGAACATATTCGTCGCCAGGAAAGCTTCAGGTCTTATTTTACATTTATCCTGTTCGCAATTTTAGGGACCGATAGAATATTAACCGGAATGTGCCCCTTTTCGCAGAGTCGACACACATATTCTATGCTCATTGTTGGTCATGCTCAGCCCAAGAGCGACGTAACTGAAAACCGAGCAGATGCTGCCGTCAACGTCACGTGTGCGCGGCCCCCAGACTAGGAGCCGGGGTCGCATGCAGCAGTACAACGTCGGAGAGCCTTTCGAACGCATCGCTGTCGACATAGCTGGACCATTCCCAGTGTCCGACTGACGCAACAAGTACCTGATGGTGATCGTGGACTACTTCACCAAGTGGCCGGTGGTGTATGCCATCCCGAAGCAGGAGACGAAGACGAACACCGACTGCCTCGTGGAGCGACTGTTCTGCCGTTTGAGGCGCTGTTAGAACTCTAGTGACCAGGACACCAATTTTGAGTCTAACCAGATGAAGGAGGCACTTGAGCGAATTGGGGTGTACAAGACCCGCACACCTCTACACCCTGCGCCGATTGGCACAAAGGCATATTTCAGGTGATTGACTTCCCTATAGGGGCGGTGGCATTGGCGTATTGTGTTTTGTTTAGTGTTTGCCTGCGCCACCGTCTATCGGGAGGTCGAAGCTGGGTACCTTGCCTTGAGCGAGGCAGTTGGTGTTTACGGCTCGTCTCGGCAAGCGGTGAATTGTGAAGGACATTTTTAAAACTGTTTGTTTTCATGAAGTTGAAGGACATTCAAAACTGTTCAGTAAAATTTGACCTGTTAAAATATATGGGTCTTCAACAGGTAGGGCACCAATTCATGTTAATAAAATAACAATAACATCATCTTAATTGGAAGATAACTTCACTTAAGATTTTGATTTTCTTATGTACTATCATTAATTTATCTTGGAGGAATATTAGTTTTATTTATATACGTTACTTTTATATAGAAGTAAATGTTCTATTTTCACGAATGTTCAATGTTCGTTGTCGTGAAATCATTGTACAGACCAAAATGTATTTGTAAAGGGGAGAAGTCAATTAAAGTTCTAGTGCAACCTGCAGTCAGAAATAATGGTCGAGAGGTACATCAAGACCCTAGAAGAACCGAGGAAGGTCGTGGCCAGCCATCAGCGAGACTGGGACATCAAGATGCCACTGTTCTTGCTGACCTACCGCTCGTTAACACACACCTCTGGGATGACGCCAGCCAGCTTAATGTTCGGCCGAGAGCTACGACTCCCTTGTGACTTGGCTTTTGGGAGCCCCCCGGAAGCGAACAGCCAGCAACCGAGTATGTGGAGAACCTGGTGGACCATCTCCACATGCACGAGATGGCTCGTCAGAACATCCAGAAGGCGATCGACCGCATGAAGACCCAATACGGCAGACAAGCCAACAGCCAAGGGTTCCAGCAAGGTGACCTAGTCTGGCTGTACCGCCCTACCCGGACCAAGGGACAATGCCCGAAACTTCAAACGCGATGACCGTACCGGGTGGTAAAGAGAATTAACGTGGTCTACCGCATCCAGAAGGTGCCCCAAGGAAAGCTGGTACACCTGGATTGTCTGGCCCACTACGATGGTGCTGTTCGGGACGACCAGCCTTGAGGAGAGTATTTTGAACACTGGACTGAAGATAGATTGAGTCAACATGAAAAATTCAATGCCATGGCCAGGATTTGAACCATGGACCTCCTGGTTTCCATCCAGTCGCTCTAACCCATTGAGCTACCATGGTCAACGTGCCGTCCTGACATTGAATTTTCCATTTGACTCGTGTATTTCCCCGGTAAACCAATAGGGGCTCTCGTATTTGTGGTAACTTACTATCCTAAGTACTAATTAATAATTTCCTCATACTAGCTGTATATAGCCTAAGGTTTTTGATAGATTAAGTCAATATCAAAAATTCAATGCCATGGACGGGATTTGAATCATGGATCTCCTGGTTTCTGTCCAGTCACTCTAACCCATTGAGCTACCATGGTCAATGTGCCGTACTGACATTAAATTCTCCATTTGACTCGTGTATTTCCCCAGTAAACCACTAGGGGCTCTCGCATGCGAGATACACCGTTTGTGGCGACTTACTATCGTAAGTACTTCAGTCCCAGGCTTCATCATTTAACTCTTTATTATTTTAGTTGACTGATGGAAATTAACTAAATCAACTAACTAAAATAATAAGAATTAAATGAAGCCTGGGACTGAAGTACTTACGATAGTAAGTTGCCACAAACGATGTATCTCGAATGCGAGAGCCCCTAATGGTTTACCGGGGAAATAGTCAAATGGAGAATTGAGTGTCAGGACGGCACGTTGGCCATGGTAGCTCAAGGGTTAGAGCAACTGGACGGAAACCAGGATATCCGTGGTTCAAATCCCAGCCGTGGCATTGAATTTTTGATGTTGACTATCAAAAACCTTAGCCTATATATGGCTATTGTGGAGAAATGATTAATTTCCATCAATTAACTAAAATAATTCGACTGAAGACTGGAATCGTATTGTGTCCAAGGGAGATTAAAGGTCTGTGAGGGAATTTGAAAAAATGTAAGCAGTATTTTCCATTAAAAAAATAATTCTGCTTATGTTTTGACACCCCTTCATATTGCACAGTAAAATTCCTAAAGAAATAGTCAATAACAAGTATAAATGTTTTGAACAAAAAACTATGTAAATATTTAATTGATAGCATTTTCTACTTTATTGAGAAATTTTAGCTCATCTAATTTTGTTACAGATGTACAGAAACCCTACTTAAATTCTTCACTGACAAGGTGTAACACATTTTTGTAACCTCTATAGACAATAAATTAACTGAAATGCAAATCAAGGTTGTATATACATGCAAGTAGTGTGGCCTATGCTGGAGTAGTATGGACGTACCTGTTACATTTATAATTGTTTCCTTCTTTGAAAGAGCTTCTTGTATGCTGACTCCATCCTTGACGTGAAAAGGGAGTGAAAATAGTATAATGCTAGTTCTGTTATATGAGTGTAATACTTAAACACAAATTTATCAATTAAGAACGTACAAAAGCTGTGAAATTGTATTTTTACTTTTTTATTTAGAGCAAGTATGGGTAGTATTGTACTCTACTATTCCACCAAAAAATGTAATATCAGTTATATCACCAAAAATACCTATTTTGTGACATCCTGAACAGTAATAATAATAATAATTATAATAACAACAAAAATGTATTTAAATACCCTGTGCAGTGACAAGGTTACAGAATAGTACCCAGTCTATGCGTGCCATAGGAGGTGACTAAAATGGTGCTTGGGGGTATAGCTGAGCCACCTGACTCCGGAGTTATAAATGCGAGTCCTGGTGTTCCAAGTTGGGGGTTGGGCACTACACCCTAGACCCATAAAAAAATTGTTAAAGAAACCTTAGACAAGCCTCGGACTGAAAGAAATAATGGCAACTAATCCAATGAAAGGAAAAGGAAATTATTTTTGGTGCATGGAATGACACTCCTCGAAATGCAATAGGAAGAGGTGCCTTAGGCATATTAGGAGTGCAAATGTGGAGATGGAAGCAGAAAGAATGGGATGTTGAGCTTATCACAAAGCAACTTGCTCTTGATTAGACTATTGCTTAAAGTCTATTGTATTCTCATATTTTCCTGGTGCATACAATTAGAATTTCAACAAACATTTTACATGAAGTACAGGAATAAAGGTTTGTACGAATATTTAGTACAAGAGTAGAAAAACACATGTGAGTGCAACACATCCTTAATTTACAGGAATGAAATTTGTAATCTTAAAAGACTTCTTTGGGGATCACATACTAAAGTTTTTTATTTTATATAGCTTATATTTTAATTATGTTCTATGATTAAGGATCTAGCTTAAACTTAAACTTATGTAACATTACAAAATAAGTGCATTAGTAGATGCAACTGTAAGTTTCAAGTTAATTATTTTATCATCTTATTCCTGACAATCATTTTAAACATTACACAAAATAAAAGTTATCACTTCTGGTCACAAGGCACTTGAAACAGTTTCAAACAATACTGTTAATGTAAACTTAGGTAAACAAATGTGCACAAAAGACTACTTTAAAAGGACTGGATCTTTCAAATCCTCTCTGAGTACAATTAAATAAAAGTTACTTTTGTGCGAGCCTGATTGATTTGCCATACGTTGACCTCTTCATATTCATCAATGCATTCTTCTATTTGTTCAGGGGTAAGTCCATTATTTCTCAGGTGTTCTACTAATTCAGAAATCTTCAGAGTTTTTCTGTTACCAGCAAAATCTGTTATTATGCTATACACCTTATCCATGATACTTTGATGCCTGTAAAGCAAAGTATAACCAGTTTAATTAAACAACAAATTAATGAGAATATATGTAAGATGTAAAAAAACCTGGGTGATCTATGACAACAAATGTGTGGAACTTCACTAAGCATACTACTATTCATAAATCATAATGTAAATGGTGTAGAACCTTTCACAGTTCAGATAAATTTAAACATTTTCATGTTGTAACTGTTATCATTTTGCTTTTCATATTTAATTCTACTTCTCTGTGTTGTGCCTCTGTAGGTAAAACCAATGAGATTCGGCAGCTGTTATTAAGATACAGAAACACAAGAAATCTCATTTCACATCTAAATGAAGCTTATTCTTCTTTCCCCCACATTATTATAAATATCAGTATACTTTTTTCATTTTGATTTTAACTTAAAAGTTTTTTTTTATTTGAGTTTGATTTATGAGTCACTATGTTTACACTCAAACTTCACTTACTTGTTGCTGTATAATTAAAACATTTTCACGTTTTAACGTTTTCACTGTTCTGCTTTTAATATTTAAAAGTTTTTGCCTAAATAAATACATTAAAATGTAAATTTTAATTAAAATTTTCAGATATTAATGAGGAATATTATACATCAATGATGAACTTACCTTGTAGGATCATTTTCTGTATGCTTGAGAGACTGCTTTGACTTTTGGGTTAATCTAATTGCCTCCTTTACATCTTCTATGACAACTGTTTCAGATAACCGCAATCTTGCCTGTAAAAGAAAGTAAGAATAAGCATAACATTTCAAGAATTACTTTAAATAATGCAATCCTTTTACCTTGTTCACCAACTTAATTGCTAATATAAGAAAACAATGAGTTTAAGAACCATTAAAAATTTATTTTTCCCTCAGATAAGAAACATTAAATTAAGTTAATTTTGAGTTGAACTAATACACAATGCTCCACTTATTGCTAGTATTTACCTAGAACGCGTTTCGTTAGGATCATCCTAACATCAGCTGTTGTCGACTAATGGACATTGGTTTGGTGAACTCCTTGGATGTGACAGGTGCATCTCTGTCGGTATCTTGATGAACTTGAAGTTTGGGTTTTCTTCAAAGGTAGAGTCGAAATTAAAAAATTTTCTTTCATATTTCTTTATGAAGTCTTTTCCCCATGTAGTTAATGCAGCTGGACCTTGGACACTTTTTAAGAAGTGGATTTCTTGTTCTATATCATGATTCTCCTTCCAAAAATGGTACACTACCGCTGATTTATCTATTTCTTTGTTCCTGATGTTCCTAAGGGATTATAGAGCACATTTTAGGAACATCAGGAACAAAGAAATAGATAAATCAGCGGTAGTGTACCATTTTTGGAAGGAGAATCATGATATAGAACAAGAAATCCATTTATTAAAAAGTGTCCAAGGTCCAGCTGCATTAACCATAAGGGAAAATCTCTCTTCATAAAGAAATATGAAAGAAAATTGTTTAATTTCGACACTACCTTTGAAGAAAACCCAAACGTCAAGTTCTTCAAGATACCGACAGAAATGCACCTATCACCTCTAAGGAGTTCACCAAACCAAAATCTATTAGTCGACAACAGCTAATGATGTTAGGAAGATCCTAACAAAACACGTTCTAGGTAAATACTAGCAATAAGTGGAGCATGAAGTACTAGTTCGACTCAAAATTATATTAATTGTGCTTCATTGTATCACAGTCCTTACACATTGGAAATAAATTAAGTGTTGCTGAATAAATATCCTGTATTTCTCAAGAAATAACATATTACAACATTTTGATCCAAAACACAGATTCCATATTTTGTAGGACCTATTTCATACTTCTTATATTAATTATTAGTTCTTTTTTTACTACATAATGCAGGGTTAATATGTTCTACAATTTCACAAACAATAAAGATAACTACAAAGCAAACATTATTAAAAAAACTGGTGCCGCTTTAAAGCATTCAATGGTTTTGTCACACATAAGCAATAATCTCTTCATCCTGTATTTTTCCACACACAGCTAGACTGTTATCAAAATGCGCAAACATATCAAAATTTGCACCCTCCCATACAACTAGTTCATTTATAGGCACAATTTTGTCACTACTGGTACAATCACCAGATTTGAAAGAAAGTGACTGTGCAGGATGAGAACCGCTTCCAGGCAGCCAAAATAAATTCCATGGCTCATAGTAAGTTAATGGTGAGATAACATCTTAAAATGGAAATATAAAGGCCAAGTTTTAAACTTTGAAATCCCACTAATCGATAATTTGATGAAGTTCATAGTTCCACCACCAAAGAGATCACAGGAAATAACAGACAATAGTTGGACCTTCAATGATGATATTGGAAGCAACAGCTTCTCAAAATTAAGTCTCTCAAAAAATTAAAATATAGGTGACAGTGTAAAAAATTGACTACAAATAGTATTATGCATTAATTTGGACATTGTTACTAAATTCCTCCAAATAACATGTAAACTTCTCTTTGGTTAAATATGCATTAGTTGACTATAAAGTCCTTTGAATTTGGAAACTTACAAAACGTAATTAAAAATTATACAGTGAGATGACTGAGACACACTGTATTTTATATATCTCAAATTTTCTTTCAGAGTATTTGGTATCCAATCAAGAAGCTGTCGAATGGCTGGAACTTTTGTGCTTATGCAGATGATGGTTCTCTAGAGACAAGACATCTGATGGCGATTCAATGAGGCTGAGTAAATAATTTTCTTCTGAGTGTATGTCGAAATTCATTAGATGTGTTTCAAATTTCTTCGTATAAATGTTCTTCCAGTCAACGTCTTGCTAATGCCTCCAAGTGGAGGTGAAATGCATTGAAAGAAAATTTGTGGTAGGTGAAGTAGTGTATCTCATTCGACTCAATGTATAATTTTTCATTATTGAATTATCAATTTGTTTTTTCAAATAACCCTATTGTAATTCAATAATCAATGATAACATATAACTGAAATGTACAAGATCAACAAATGGAGGTGATTTTAAAATCGTTCTTTGCTTTGTTTAGGTCACTTAATAAATTATAAGGTCATAAAGTCATATTGAGGTCTTTTTAAATATTCTTTAGGTCATCAAAATCTACTCCTTTTTATCAATGTCAACAAAGAAAACTCCTACATAAAAAAATTCTACCAAGTTTAACAATAAGACCTCTTTATAGAAACTTACCAAAGCTGTAGAGAGGCGCAGTATTGCTAAGAGATTTCTGGCAGATGTGAATGTCATATCACTGTTATTTCGAGCTTCTTTCCTCATTTCCACATAAGAATCTGAAATTGCAGACAAACATCAAAATGAAGTTTTTTCTTATAAATAATGAAATACATATGTATGTGTACTAGCTGATAAACTGCATTTTATCAGAAAATATATACAACAATGATGCTTACATGATTCAGATATCAAGGAAGAGCTGTCATTTAAAGTATACTGACTGCAGGTGCAATAGTTGCAAACATGTAATTAAAAGGAAAGTGTTATTCATTGTCAGATGTGAGATAATATATGTCACACAGTTTTGTAACAAAAAATGTGAAACTGATCAGAATTTCAAAATTACACAACATAACAAGTACCACTATGGTAAAAATATTTACATAATCGTTAATGTTACCTACACATTAAGGTATTAAGTAATTAATTACTCAACAGTAAAGTTTCTTCTCTTTTGGAGGGTGCTAATGAGCTAATGTATTGCGTAAAAAGTATGTTCTAGTAATAAAATAATTAGTTGCCTTTCCAATTACCTATGTAGCATTTTTCACAATTCTTACAACTTATCTGATATATTCTAAAGGTCAAACTAAAAGAAATATAAATACCAGGGTCAAAGAGCACTTTAGAAACATCAGATTGAAACAAGGAGATAAGTCAGCAGTAGCATTTTCACTTTTGGAATGAAAACTATGACATTGATCCAAATCCAAAATTATTAAAAGGAGTGATAAACCAAAATAAATTGACAACATGGGAGAACACATTCATATGGAAAAATAACGATTGCGTAATGAACTTTGAAATCCCACCAGTAGATAATTTGACAAAGAAGTTCATAGTTCCACTACCAGAGAGAGAGCAGACAACAGATGCCAGTTGGAAAGAGATTGAAAATGGAGGCGAATGCCTCTCATAAATATAAACAAGTGACGAGTATTAATAAACCAACTACAAATAGTTTCTGAGTTACTTTATCTCGTTAGCTCCCCATAATTCTGTACCATATGTCACTTTTGATTCTACTATTGTCACAAGTGACAGTTTTGATTAACACAAATAGCAGTTCATTTGACTGCAAAAGTATGTGTGACATCACTCCCCAACTCCTTCACCCTTTGGATAGTAAGTTTGTGTAAGACGCTTTCTCTCTCTGTGAGTAGTCATCATCTGGAGTGGACGTATGTACCTGTAACGGGTGAGGGACAAGTAACCGGTCGGTGCGGCCAACTATGTACCTTTATATATATAGTAAACTTGAAAAGTTTGAATCTCTAAGCATAAACAATTCATTTGATTTAGTAAAGAAAATTGAAAACACAATTATAAAAACTGAAGAGGTGATGGGTCCTTTGATATCAGATCTCTATTCACGAGCATACCAGTAAAAAAAATTCCAAAATTGATGAAAGGCTGGTTATCCAAAAGCAACGTTGCGGATGATAAAATAGAGGAATACATCAAATTAACCACCCTATGTATTGAACAAAACAGCTTCACGTTCTCCAGCAAGATCTTCCAACAAACAGCAGGCTTGGCCATGGGTAACCCTCTTTCACCATTACTAGCAAATCTGTTCATGAGTAATTTGGAAACACACATTACTAAAGCCTTTCCACATATTTTCAAATGTTGGCATAGATATGTCGACGATGTGTTTGCGATAGTCCCTAGAAGACTAACCGAGGATGCTATAAAGTTGCTAAACCTACAAGAAAAATCCATAGTTTTCACCATTGAAGTAGAGCAGGATGAATGGCTACCTTTCCTAGATTTAAAAATCATTAGAACACCAACAGGATTACAATTTGGAATATACCGAAAAGCAACACATGTTGACAATTACATTAAATGCAACCCATTCAACCCAGTACAACATCAATATGCAGTATTCCATAGTTTAGTTCACAGACTAATCAACATTCCGCTAACAAAAACAGAATATGAACAGGAGTACGCTCACACACACCAGGTTGCCGAACTGAACAACTATAACACAAATTTCATCAAAAAAATGATCTATAGACACAAAAGAAACAAATACTTAAGGGACATTACTACGTTAAAAAAACTAGAAAACCCAAACACCAGATATGGAAAATTTACATTTCATCCAAAATACTTCAAAAAATTTGAAAAGATATTTAAGAGCTTCAACATAAAATTAGCCCCTCAAAACAAACACAACATCCGCAACTTACTAAACCACCCTCTAAAAAATAGCACACCGAAAACTCAATTATCAGGCATTTACCAAATGAGTTGCCAGGATTGTGACAAGATATACATTGGTAAGACCAAAAGGAATCTAGGAACAAGAATGAAAGAACACTTCAGAAATATTAAATTCAAACGAATGGACAAGTCGGCCGTAGCACATCACTTTTGGTCTGAGAATCACAACATAAAACAAGAAATAGAACTGATCAAACAGGCAAAGAAACCTCTGGAACTACATATTTGGGAAAACATATTTATTATGAAAAAACAGGACCTCTTGATGAATTTTGAAATTCCCGCGGTAGATGACGTCATTAAACTTACCAGGACGTTAGATGGCAGCACAACACCAAGCCAGATGCAGACACCGGATGCATCATCAGTCAACCATAGAGCTGACGATAGGGGAGAAGTCCCCAGAAACTAGTCCTCATAAACAACTTGTAAGTGGAGAAAAGTATATACAAGGTTGACTCACTTGCCTAATTTTAGTAAAAACCTTTTCTTGTCTAAATTGTTGTTTCAGCATGATTATATAATTACACCTGACAGAAAACCCCAACCTCTCGCAAGCATGTAGTTCCTACCTTGAGCAGTTCTCCCATGTACAATCTGGCCATGTGCTAATTATCCATTACCATCTTTGGTTAGGTCATCACAATATTGCTTCATGGATTCTTTCAAGCCACTTTACTGACATATTTGGTACTTACCTACAATAAAATCTGTAAGATGTTCTGGTATGACAGGTTGTTTCTGTTTGCATACAGCAATGTAACGTCGCATTATTTTCATGTCCAGTGGCTGTACCTCAGTTTCAGGCTGCTTGCAGTGCTGATGTACATAGGCGATATGTTTAGCAAGTTTGAAGTCATTTTCCCTATTTGGTCTATCTTGTATGAGCCAGAGCAAATCAAATCGAGATAGCAATGCTGCTGGAAGCTGAATATTTTGTTCTACTGTGCGACGAGGATTGTAACGGCCAAATGCTGGATTGGCAGCTGCTAGTATGCTCACTCTTGCATTCAAAGTTGTCATAATTCCTGCCTGAATGTAAAGAATCAATTTCATTATAAAACTTCAGATGAACCCAATGTTATCTGATGCACAAATAAAAGATTAACCAAAAAGTAAAGTTTTATTTACTAATCTATTGGAAGATATATAAATGAAAATTATAACACTTTGAAATTGTGAGTGAATGGATCACACTGTACTTTGACTAATTTTGCACTCAGAATATGTATGCTACCTGTATGTGCACTGGCCTCTGCAAAGTGTGCCTGTACAGTGTACATAAAGTGCCTGTACATAAAGTCAAATTGATTACATACAATATACACAGTAAGCAGCTTTTCTATGGTTTCATGTGGTATTTGCATACACTCATTTACTACAAGAAATGTCATAATATAAATATTACAGGTTTGTGAATGTACTATGCTCCCAGTGCTCATTTACATGGTTATAGTTCTAAAAATTAATTAACCGTATAAAAACAGTGTGCATGCAAAAATTTCTTAACCTTATTCTTAAAATGTTTTAATGATGCAGCTTGTTTACATGAATTTGGAAGTTTATTATATAAAATTATCCCTTTGTAGTTAAAGCTTCCTTCATAAAGGCTCGTTTGGTGCACTCGAATTGCCAGTTTATCCTTGTTATGAGTGTTGTACATTAGCATTTACTTGAAAAGGATTTATATTTGTATGAACATTTGTGGATGTTATGGATCTCGAAAGGGGACACATTATTATTCGTCTATCTCCGTATAACTGTGATCTGAATGTGATTGAGTGCAAAACTAAGAAATGTTTTCAGAGGATACAACGTTACTTGTGATATCTTTGCTTATCTTCCACGCTATTTTGTTGAACTGTGTTTTTCAAGGTTGACTACACTGCAGAAACAAAAGAGCATTAGCTCTTGCTTCTTCCCCTCTGCCCACACTACACCATAAATACAGCGCTCTTCATATCTTGCGCATACTGTACAATGTTTATACCTAGGGCTAGCTATGTAGTAGAGAAAGTAAAACATAAATGTGAAAAATAAACTTCCCAAATTTGTTAAATTAACTAAGTAATTAGGTTTTAGTATCTCAATGATGAAATTTGATGTTTCAGATTTTATGAAAAGGTTTTAAGAAAGAACAATCTCTAAGCAACCAAATTGTGAAAATGTGTCACAATATTATGCATGGTAACTCAACATATGAGCATCCTAAGTATTAACAGTAATATTTGTGCACAACTTATTATCGGAATATCTCCAGCATTGAAGTAATTCTTATGATTAATTTTTGTAATGTAAAGGTGAGACTGAAGAAGAATCTGGAATGATATGGCAGAGGAAGCCTTGCAGCTACAGAGAACTAATCATGCCATAGTCATGAGGTGAATTATCCTGAGAACTAAATTCCTATATTAAGTTTAGGAACTGATTATCTTGCAAATGACAATTAAGTGTACTGACCACCAAGCTTGTATGAAGGAAAGGCTGGCATTGGGAATACCAATTATTGAAAATAATGCAGGAGTGGCAAATACCTTATCTCATGGTGATGAAGTTGTAACTAGCCTCAATGTTTTAAGACTACAGGTATAAAGTGATATACTTAGCAGGTTAAGAACTAAACTAAAGCGGAGGTAGATTACATTGATTTGCATTCAGTAGGTTCACTTGTAGCCAGAAAAGGCTGTGAAAATTGATCATGTCCAGAGGTATAAAGTTTAATAGCATATATATGTACTTGAAAAGTTAACACAAGACACATATTATAGTGTTCAAGCAATATGAGCAGCAATATGGAAAACAAAGCAGGGATAATTATATATGATACAAAATCAAACACTTTTTAATTCAGCTTTCACTTGGCTTATGCCAGCTCGTCTCAACCTTTTTGCAATTGATACCATTCATTGTTATTTCTTAAATACATATTCATTAAAAATAAACTTTCAACATGCATCAAAGATTTATTGGTAATGATTTGTCATTGGAACAGAACTACTTACAGAGCTATAGAAGCATTATCAGGATAATTTGTTATTCAGATAATCTTGTACAGAATAAAAAGGTTTTGAGCAAAGGTACTATCTAACAGCATTTTTAAAAGCACTGAAATTATCAATTTTTTCTTTAAGAACATTAGGAAGTGTGTCAAATATTTTGATAGTTTCATAATGCACACCTTTCTGGAGGCAAGAAAGTTTAGCACTGGGATAATGGATATTATACTTTTGTCTAGCGTTTATTCTGTGAATTACATTATTTGTTGCAAATAAGGAACGGTTGCATACAAAGAATTTTAGGATCGAGAAATATACATGCAAGGAAGCGTTAATATCTTCAATCTTCTAAAAAGATCTTTACAGGAGCATCTGTTGAGGGTGTTTGATTCTTATAACCTTACTTTTGCATAAGAAATATTTGTTTACTACTGAGTTGCTCCAAAATAATATTCCGTATTCCATGATAAAGTTAAAGTATGCTAATTTAAGTGTGTCAATAGAACTCACATTAACCAGCTCTCGGATAGCATAACAGGCAGAGCTGAGTTTAAAGATATAATTTATGTGAGCTTTCCAATCTAAACATCTGTTCACTTGAAGGCCCAGAAATTTTATGCTGTCAATTTCTTCTAATAACTTATAATTAATCCTCATTTCTATTTGAGTATGTGACGTACGACAGATTATAAATTTGACCACTTTTGTTTTGTCTAATCCTTGTTTCACGTAAGCTTGCCCAGTATTTCTTACTGCTCACGTGACCTAATCACCTCTCATTGGCTGCTGTTGTGGTAAAGACTGTCGTGCGGTAAAAATTAGTTCGTTATTTAACATGGTGATATATCATTATATGTTGGAAGAGAATTGTGAAATTTATATTTTTGTAACTGTTTTAATTAAATATATTACGGAACACAGTTGATTAATCTGAAATGCATGTTAATTCTTAAACGAAGTAAAGAGGAGGTTCCTTTGCTCTCAAGCACATGACACGATAGCACGTGCTTTTGCGGTACATATTTGTTTATATGACTTTTATCACTGACCTTGTTTTGAACTGGATTAGTCACATCGGCATTCGAAGGTTGTTGTGCCTAGTGCGAAAGCTAAATTATTTTATTGATCGTTTATTGCGCGTGTACTTCTATGAATAATGGCAGAGCCTACCGCCAGTTTTTCGCTGAAGTATCGCAAGGGTAAATCCTTACAAACAGGCGAAAAAAGAATTGTGGTGCATGTGCTTAATGCACTCACAGAGAAGAATCCGTCTTTGTCAGTGAGAGAAGTCGAACAGCTGTGCTCTGAAGTTACAGGTGTGAGTGTTAGATCCGTAAGAACATCGCGATGTGAAATTGAGAAAACAAGAAAACTTACCACTCCAAGCAAAAGCAGGAATAAACAAAAGCGCGTGCTCGGAGAAAATACGTGAAAAGTGCTGTGCGTCGTCATGTGTGTAGTTTTTTTTCTTTAGAAATGAACTCCCTAACATAAATAACATTTCATCTGCTGTAAATGAGGATGCAGATTCACCAAATTTCAGCAGATTGCTTATACAGCTGGGATTTGTGAATGAAAAAAGAGGCAAGAAAAATGTGCTAAAGACAGAGGCGATATTGCTGTGTGGCGAAGACGCTATTTAAGGAAGTCAGACTGTACCGAGATACAAGTCGCAAAATACTACCTTGACCAGACTTGGGAGAATGAAGAACACACGAAAAGTAAGGTATGGCGTGACATGACTTTTAAGACTGAAAGACAAGCATTTTTGTAATGTATGTGTGCTGGTTTAAAAAATCCCAGTGGAAAAGGCCGAAGGCCTTTCATTATAAACTTGTTTCAGTTACATTGCTCCGTCATTAAGTTCCAACTCACTCATTTCATTATAAACTTGTATTTTTGCATGCCTTCATATCCTTATTTGTATGATTTTATTTATCTTCCCGGCAATTATTATGACGTTTACTGCAGGTTTAAATGTGACGGAAAGGCACCGCCTATGGCCTATGGCGCGAAAGCATTAGCCAATTAGGACTAGGGGGAAGGTAGTTGGACACGGAGTGATACATGTCAGCGGGGCAAGGTTATATGAAACAGAGTATAGATTCACAGATAATTTGTTCGCTTTAAACCAGCATGACATAACAGTTCAAAACATAATTCATTTTAATTATACACTCGTTTAAATTTGTAATGGTCACCAGGACATTAGCATCATCAGGGAAAAGAACTGTACTTGCGATGTCCTTTATATAAAGTGAGAGGTCATTTATATAGATCAGAAATAATAAAGGCCCTAACACGGAACCTTGGGATACTTCATGAGTTACTACTTTCCAGTCCGAAGTTTGTTTTTCATAACCAATATCACTGACGGCTACTTCAACAGTTTTCTTTCATTTAGATATGATACAAACCATCTTAAATGTCCATTTTTTAGTCCATAGAATTCAAATTTTGCTATAAGGATGTCATGATTAACACAGTCAAAAGCCTTTGCTAGATCACAAAAAATTCCACCTACATGTCTTTTTTCGTTTAAGGCAGTCAACACTTCATGTGTAAGTTTGTAAGTTGCATTATTAGTCGATATTCCTTTTCTGAATCCAAACTGATCACTGACAAGGTGTTTATACAGTCTGGTGAACATTACTTTTTCAAGAACTTTTGAAAAATTGGCAAGAGAGATATTGGTCTATAATTTGAAACATTATTGAATTCGCCTGTTTTGAAAAGAGGTTTAACAATTGAGTATTTCATTCTGTCAGGGAAAATACCAGTCTTTAGAGACTCATTACATAAATAAGGGGAATGCTAATTTGTGAGGAGCAAGATTTTAATATTTTTGTAGTTATTTCATCATAACCGGAAGAATTCTTCATTTTTAAAGAGTGAGATGATAGTTTAAAATAAGTTGTAAATATGTGCACACAAATTTAGAAAAAGAAGAATGCTGTTGAGAATAAAATCCTAACTTTGAGATAAATGATAAAATTAGCTGATCAACTTTTATAAAACTAGTAATTATATAAAATTATTCTATACCTTAGCAATGGAGATGGTCTGCTGTTCCATCACTTCATGAATGGCTGTTCTATCTGCATCTGTCATTTTGTCAAATTCATCAATACAACATATTCCTTGATCAGCCAAAACCAAGGCACCACCTTCCAACATCATTTCACCTGTAAGGGAGTCCTTCATAACGGCCGCTGTGAGACCAACACCTGAAGATCCCCTACCTGTTGTATACTGACTACGGACTGCTAGTCTATCAATATAGGACAGTAACTGGGATTTGGCAACACCAGGATCTCCCATTAGACAAATGTTGATATTTCCTACAACAAATATTTTATGTAATTATTTAAACCGGTATCCTTACAGAGAAGTTGCAATAAAAATAAATTTAAAAAAATTTAAGTTAAACACAGGATATCCACACTAATCTTTTTTGCTTTAATCCCCCATAGATACTGTTAAAAAACATCACACACAATACAAATTCTATAACTAAGAGAGAATTGTGTAATTACGTTGAGGGTGAAAAATCTTAAGCTTACATAAGAAGAATATGGATATGCTGGCAATAGTACAGTTGCTTTCCCTAATTTGACTCCTTTAATTGTTGCATTCAATAGACTTCTGGATATGGCATTGAATTTTTCAGATCTCATTCTACCTTTCAAAAGTTTGGCTACACCAAATTGTGCAAAACCCAGGACTTTAGTACTACAAATTGTAGGTCGCTACTTGGATATGTGGCCTAAAATTTCAGATTTTCTCGGTGTTTATTAGAACAAATGTGAATCAGAGAATTTAAAGTCATACCAGCATGTTGCCATGGTAGATCACTGGTAGAGGAGCCACACGTAAAGCAGAAGATCCATGGTTCAAATGCCAACTATGGCATTGAATTTTCTGGTTCTAATTCTATCATTCAACATAAAATTATAATTTTAAAATAATAAAAAAGCATGTTATTCAATGACAGTAAATTTCAATGTCAACAACAAACAGCTACACCACGACATGTGAAAATATGAACGAGACACTGAGTCAGTTTCTTAACATTTGCACATATTGATGAGAAATAATTCTTAATATTTTCTCTATAATTATATGACATTTTTGGCATATGATGCTACTTAACAGAGACACAGAAATATTGTGTCTGAACATGAAACACTTGACCCAGTCACAAACTAGTCTTTTGAAAACTTGAGCATTTTTGAAAGGGCTTCTGTTTTCATTCTGTTACTTTGTATTGAACACCCATGAAACCATCTTGAATGCAATGTGCCAGAATAACCTTATTTTTACTTCTTAAAGAGGTGATAAATAAATAAATAATAATAATGAATTACGTATATGTATTCCTTTTTAAGTATGTTTTTGCTTTCCGATTCTATAAGGTCATTCTTTGAATCTCGCTCAGGGTAAGTTAACTGGATGTTTTTTCTGGGGGTTTTCCTTATCCTGAAAGGCGAATGTCAGATAACTGTATGAGCTGTGAGACCCTAAGCTCTGTCTGAGCATCATTTCACCCATTTCATTCATCCTCTGAATATGGTTTAACGTGGAGGATGTAGAGTCTAGAGTTACTTAGAAATTAAGGTCAACTGAGGATGGGATTGGGACAGTCCCAAAAACGTTGTTTTTAATAGTGAGGTGAGTAAAGTTATAAGTTTATTGGGAGTCGATTAATGACATTAAACAACACTTTACTTTTAAATTTTCCCGTAACTAGTTTCAGAGGCCTTCCCTCTATCCTCAACCGGACATCGACTGTTGATGTCCGGCTGAGGATAGAGGGAAGGCTTCTAAAACTAGTTTCGGGAAAATTTAAAAGTAAAGTGTTGTTTAGTGTCATTAATCTACTCCCAATAAACTTAATTTATACAACACTATTTTCAACACTTCCATGAAAGGATTTATAAAGTTATAAGTGTTTTAAAATGAAGATTTGTTTGGTGCCATCTAACAGCATATGGTTGTAATATTTCTGTCAGCAACAGCAGTTGAATCTGTGGTTGATCTCAGCAAGCTTAAGGACTCATGCAAGGCAACAACATATGGGCTTCTCCCTTTCATTCCTTAAAAATATTCTTGTAAACATATAAGAGGAGAGAAAGAGAGACAGAGATATTGTAACGGAATGCCCTTAGCCTGCTGATTGGTGAAGGGAGGATCATGGACAGAGAGTTATTGTACCTTAAAGAACAAAACCATTAACATCCCTCCATTAATGTGCGGCCTTAGAACATTCTTTCATGGTATCCATCTCTGTTTCTGCACTCCATATGTAGAACAGGACCATTCTGGCTTGAGATAGATTGTAGCATAAAACTACATGCAACGAAAATAATGCAAAATACAATAATGAAAAACTCACAAATTTATCTTAAAATATTAGACATACTTCAATGTAGAGTATCAAGGCCCATCCGTGATTTTGAGCCAATCTTTACAAGTTTTTCACTAAATTCTGCTCCTGCAGCTTGATTTTTGCTTTGTTCTGCAATGCATTCAGTTTAAAACCTATCTTTTTCACACTGACAATTCAAACATGGCTTAGTGACTGCTACTACAATTCACAACTTCACTCCAATTCACTTTGCATTCATGCAACTTTGGCCTTTGAACATAATAGTACTCTGTTGCAGTGTCAATGAAGTTCAACGTCCTGATCAGAATCACATTTTCCACCATTACATGATCAAATACAATATTTACCACTTTTCACAACATTTTATACCACATTATTTAACCATCCTACAAATATTTTAACATTAAAACTTGTATTGTTTCTCTAAGTTCCACATTATGAAACAAATAATAAAAATTTAATCATTCAACTCTATTCCTTTCTTGGAAGTGTTGAAAACAGTATTGTTGTAATAAATTAAATTTAAAGGGAGTCGATTAGTGACACTAAACAACACTTACTTTTAAATTTTCCCATCAAATGTTTCAGAGACTTTGCCTCCATCGTCAACCAGACATCGACTGGTTCTTAGTGGTGTAGCTGGTGATATTTTGTCATAGGTCTCCTCTGGTGGCAGTTCAAGGAACTTGCTGAACAAATCTTTCTGGGGGATGTCGAAATTGAATACTTTGTTCCTATTTTTTGAAATGAAGATTTGTTCCCATGTGGACAGTTCTTGTTTTCCTGATGTATGTTTTAGTAGTTTTGGTTCTGGATTTATGTTGTAGCTTTTTTTCCCAAAAATGCGTAGCTACTGCTGATTTTTCTAATTGTTTATATTTTATGTTCCTAAAGTGTTCCAATTTCTTTTGGTTTTTCCAATATAAATTTGACTACAGTCACAACATTCAATTTGATATATACCAAAGTTTTTGTTAGATGAAATGACATCTTTGAGGTTTGAGCAAATTATGTTTTTTAAGGTGTAATGGTTGACTGGTGCTAGTTGAATGTTTTGTTTTTTGAAGATATTTTGAATTTATCAAAGGCCCATGGATGGTAAGTGAATTTTTTGAAAATCATATTAGTATCTGTAGCTGAGAGTGTTATGTTTTCCTTTATTAGCTTCTTCTTTTTTGCTAAGTTCACTTTTTTGTCTACTAATGATTTGGGAAAGTCATTTTTTGTGCTATTCAATAATTTTGTTGTATTCTGTTTTGTATTCTTCTCCTGTGAAAGGGATGTTGACCAGTCTGTGTGTTAAACTAGTAAGTATTGTTTAGTGTCATTAATCGACTCCCTTTAAATTTAATTCAACTATATATTCATTACACATATTTACCACAGTGCTATTGCTAATTATGTTAACATATACTTTACTATATATTTGCTGAGGCTTTTATGGCCGACATCATGAGTAACAATTATCTTCCGGGCTTGTAGGCCGTGGTCCAGTAGGATTGAAATATCCTGATGTTTCGCAAAGTACTGCGCTTGACATCTTCATAAGGGTGACCTGTGTTAAGAGTTCTGTTCTTGATGATGCTGGCCAGAAAACCTCAGCATCCATATGTAAGAGTGCACCAGCCGCTATCAATTCATTCGAGCTCTGACAAGCAGGGATCACCCTTTTGAAGATGCCAAGTGCCATTCTTGGCAAAATATCAGGATATTTCAATCCTGCAGTACCACTGCCTACAAGCCTGGAAGATAATTCTGCTCTTCTTATATTTTAATGCCATTTAAGTCACAACTACTCTGTGAAACAGATAATTTGAAAACTTATTAAACATTACCTCTTATTTTCATTCCTTGAGGACGTCGATCAACTCCACCCACCAGCAAGAGAAGCAAAGCCTTCTTCACATCTTCATGGCCATATATCTCTGGTGCTAAGGAGCTTGATAGAAGATCATAGAAATCATTTGTTGCAAAACTCCTTATTTCTTCAACGGTTAAGTCACTTTCTTGAATTTCCTCATCTACTTCTGTTTTGTTCACTTTTACAACTCTCTAAGTTTGGAAAGAAAAAATTAACAGCAATGTTTAAATATTACCTAATGCCTTTAATCATTAAACTTCTGAGTTAGCTAATGACAATGATAAAACTTACATGAGCATCTAAAAACGTTTCAGAAAGAAGTCCTTGTAATATCTGTCGAAATCCTGTGCGTACAAGTGGTAAATAGACTCCTGTAACTGATATGTGGTCCCCTGGTAAGGCTCGACGAGTTGTCTCACCACGACAGAATACTGTCAGACAACGAGGAATATGTCCTACTGGTACTGTGTCAGTCTGCAATGGATACACAATACTATATTATATATATGTATAAACTATATTATTGTAGTGTATGCTTTGGTGAAGTGAAGTGAAGTAACTTGATTTATTTTAGGAATTTATTTGACATTTTAATAGCATGAGGTTTCTTTATACAATTGAAATTATTAATTTGTGGAAGCAAAGATGTAGAAACCTCATAGCGAAACATTAGACGTCAAACCTGTAGTTTGCATATTCTCGGAGCATTACATTAAACCCGGTAATTAGAAATGGATGATCAGCAGGTCGTTGGGCTTAAACAAACATGGCGGATGGAATGTTCCAGAAGCTTTACTGCTGATTAAAGGGAAATAGTCCCTAGGTTCACGTGTGTTGGCCCCCTCTTTTTGGGTTTGGCCGTTAATACTTATAGCCGTGATTATCGGGGCACAAGGGAGTCTAAAGTGTATCACTGCCGCCGGAGGCTATGCTGGATCTTCATTTCACCACGCATCCACATCTTCTCGAAGGTAAGCCCGACTGGGTCTTAATGTACAATGTAGCTATCAACACCATTCCATGCAAAGTCTCTTCAACACTTCGGGGTTGACTTGTATTGTAGAAAATTATGATGTTATAGTAAATTGGCATTTCATAGAAAGTTGCGCTATTTCTATTTATCTATCTGTAACATGACTACACACTCCGCTTATCGTTTACCTCTACCATCCGACCCCCTACCCTTTCAGCTACACTCCCAGCTGCAAAGTAGATTTTAAACTCTTACGGTAAAATACCTTTAAGTAAACAGAACTTGAAGTTCTTCTCTAAGTTGATGATGTTTTTGCTATCATTCCGGAAAAACTTAGAGAAGATTCTCTAAAGTTACTAAACCTGCAAGATAATCACATCCAATTTACTATGGAAGTAGAAAGAGACAACACCCTACCCTTTTTGGACCTCAAGATAACTAGAAATCGTCATGGTGTAGATTTTGGAATATACAGGAAGCCCACACACATAGATAATTACATAAAGAAAAATAAATACAACCCAGTTTCACATCAACTAGCTGCCTTTAGAAGTCTAATTCACCAGCTATACAACGTCCCACTGAGTAAGGATGAATTTTTGAAAGAACAACAACACATAAAAGACATAGCGGTATTAAATGGATTCAACCCAGCCATCATAAGGAACATGATGAAGAGGAAAGAAAAACTGAAGATAAGATCAAAAAATACCACTCTGACACCACTTAATAACACAAATTGGCAATATAAAAAATTCACCTACCATCCATGGGCTTTTAGAAAATTTGAACGAATCTTCAAAAGACTAAACATAAAACTAGCACCCCAAAACAAATTCAGTCTGAGGAACCTGCTAAATAAACCACTGAAAAATACAATCCCCAACAATTTGAAATCAGGAATTTATCAGATTAATTGTGAAACCTGTGAAAAAAGCTACATAGGAAAAACTAAGAGAAACTTGTTAACCAGGCAAAAAGAACGACAGAGGAACATTAAGTTGAAACAAACAGAAAAATCTGCAGTTTCACACCATTTTTGGACAGAAAACCACAACATTGGCCACAACATTAAACTGTTAAAATCTTTAAGTACACCCATAGAATTGGATATTTGGGAAAAAATATTCATAAACAAAAACCGTGATAAAGTTATAAATTTTGAAATCCCGGCATTAAATGAAGTATTAAAACTTAGTGCCCCTAACACCAGATGGCAGAGTGATCGGAGCTCCGTAGCAGTGGAAGAAGAGGAAGGTTCATCTAGTCACCAAACAGCTGAGGATGAGATCGAATGATCTTGAAAACGTTTCAATTATACAACAAGTGAAGACTGAGTGTAAACATAGTGACTCCTAAATTCAAACTTAAATAATGTTGGTAGTTTCAGTGATTTGAGTCCCTTTGTTTTTTTAAAGCGAGTGCCAGAAGTGACTGAGGTGTAAGATGGAGAAAATTGAGGCTCGTAGTGTGATCAAGTTCCTGCATTTGAAGGGCAAAACTGCCCGGGAAATCCATGATAAGATCACGGCTGTTTATGGAAATGATTGCCCATTGTATGAGACTATTGTGAGGTGGAACAGGAATTTTCAAACTGGTCACATGTCACTGACAGATGAGCCAAGAGCTGGCAGGCCGTCAATGACAGACGATGCTGTTACAGTGAAGAAAGTGGAGTGTTTAATACTGGAAGACAGACGAGTAACCATCCAAATGGTCATGAATAAGACATCTTAATTACTGAGTGTGTGGAAAATTATTCATAACGAACTGCACATGTCTAAGCAAACACGGTGTGACCTTTCAAGACAGATGTTGATGCTGTTGGAACACAATGAAGATGATTTTTTTTATCGTCTGGTAACCATGGATGAATTCTGGATCTATCAGTATGATCCAGAGACAAAAACCATGAGCATGGAATAGAAACATGCAGATTCTCCCCTCCCAAAAAGGCAAAGGTGCAAAAGTCAGCTGGGAAGGTCATGCTTTCAGTTTCCTGGGACTGTCGTGGAGTCATCCTTACAGATCATCTTGCCAAGGGTCAAACCATGACTGGCAGATACTACTGCAATCTTCTGGACAAGTTACGAGCAGCTCTGATCAATGACACGGTATGCTCTCCAAAGGTGTTCATCGTCTGTCTGACAATGCACCAGCTCATTCATCTCAAGTTGCAGTTGACAAAACAGAATGTGGATTTGAGATCTTAGAGCATCTGCCTTATTCACCTGATCTCACATCAAATTACTTTTTCTTGTTCCCAGAAATTAATCTGTTGCATGGTCGCCGATTTGGCAACACAAATGACATCATTCATGAAGTGGAAGAGTGGTTTAAAGCAAATTCTGCAATCAAGGTATTTGGACGGTCAAGAAATGCTGGGAAAAAGTAAATCTGGATGGTGACTACGTAGAGAACTAACAAGTACATATCAACACAAATTATCACATTTCTTAAAAGGTGATAATTAAAATTTTACAACATCCCCTCGTACAATGTAAATTCACATTCAGTATGGTATATTTTGCTTTAAAATCAAGACAGTTATGGCAAACATGTCAGAGTAACAAAATCCAGTTCAAGTTTTACACATTATGTGCAGTTTACCTTGTGCAAGACAGTTTTGATTCAAATTTTATTTTTGCCTTATGTATTTTTTTTATTTAGACTACTCACATGTTCCTGAATCCGAAGCTCCTGAAATTTTGTGAACTTGGAACCACGTGTCTGCAAGTAAAGGCGGCCGCCTGATTTGTTTACACGGCAATCTTCACTGGGACACATGATCAGCGGCATGAAGGATAAAGAGCTAACCTGCAGAAAACATTCTTTCTTCATAAAAAATCCTAAGAACAATACTGAAAGTTTAACATGTTATAAATAACGAGCTATTTCTACACTCCGGAAGCAGTTTTAAAGACATTGAAATCCAATAATTTCACCCATCTGTTTAAAAACCAATTATCAGCGTCTGATGTCAATTAGCTTTAGCACAATGAACTGCATTATGTTGAGCCGCAGACCATGCATTACCTATCTCAACTTGCTTATATTAGTGATGTCTACAAACACTGATATTAATTCATAATAAATCATAATAAAATCTATCTTAATTCATAATAAAAGTATATTCAGTTTTAACTTACAAGCTGATAAGTCTCTGCACCACATTGGTCACAGGTGTAAGTGGCAACCACCATCATTGGCTTCACTTCTGAGCAGCGTGTAACTACACCCCTTACTGTTACCAGTTTACCTATATACTGAGCTTTAACATTGCGGATGTTTACAGGCTTATTCTGAGTCATATCCTTGAAATATAATTCACTGTAACAGAACCACATCAAATTAAATTAATGGCAGTATGTGTTAACTGAATCCTATGTACATATTTTGTATCATCACATGAACAGTTAAGTATTAATTACCCAACATAAGCAAAGTTTTACCTATGAAATGAATTGCTCAACTTTTTTATATAAGGTGCGCTCAAAAAGAAACGAGCCGGAGACATAAATACAGAAACTAGTACTGTATGTTAGAAGTACTGGCCCTGTTGAGACACTTGTCCCACTGTGACACAAGATGGTAAATGGCTGTCTCATAAAAGTCCTGGGGCTGCGATGTGAACCAGTTCCGCACGTATAGCTGGACGTCGTGATCCGAGGTGAATCATTTGCACCTCAAAGCCTTTTTAAGGGGACCAAAAATGGCACAATCACAGGGACAGAGGTTTGGACTGTATGGAGGGTGGACGAGAACCTCTCATTTGAATTTCTGCAGGAGTGCTGCAACTGTGTTGCCTGTATGAGACTTTGCATTGTCATGGAGTAGAATGGCCCCACGGGTGAGATTGCATGGTCGTTTTCATTTGATCACTTGGCGAAGGTTGCTCAAAGATTACGAGTAACTCTGAGCATTCACTGTTGTATAGTGCTGCAGGAAGTGTATCAAAAGGGGGCCATCTTGGTCAAAGAAGAACGTCAGCATAACCTTTCCTGCACTTCTGTGGATGGCCTTGGCTTTTGGTAGTGTGACCCTGGATGCTTCGTTGTTTTGATTCTGGTTCGAAGTGATGACACCATGACTCATCTCCGGCCATCATTCGTGCCAGGAACTCATTACATTCCCTAGCACAGCGCTGCAGATGACCAAGACAGTGGGCCATTCGACATGCTTCCTGGTGTAGTTGAAGACTGTGAGGCACCCATTGGGTACACAGTTTCATAAGAGTAGTCTTTTCTTCATGATGGTGTGAACACTTCCGATGCTCAATCTAACCTCGACAGCTATGGCTTTCACTGTCACTCGGCGGTCCTGGGTAATGAGTGCATCAACCAGCTGGACGATGTCATCGATAATGCAGTGTGGTGCTCCAGACCATGCATCATCAGCTAAAGACACTCGTCCTCCCCTGAAGCACTTGTGCCACACCTTGATCCTTGCAAGGGACATGCAGTGTTTGTCGTACATTGTGACATTTGTCGACGAATGTCCATTCCCCCTACTCCTTCCGCTATCAAAAAACAATACAACACTGTTTTCAACACTTCCATGAAAGGATTCAAACAATACCTCTTTGCTCTTCTTTTGACACCTCCATTTCACAGTTTGCAATGCGACTAGCAGTGTTGGATGATTGATGCATGTTGCTGCTAGCTTTGTATAGTCACGTGACATGCACGCGTGCCCTCTAGCAACGGGCTGTGAACTTCCATGTTCTGGTCGGAACAACACTTTGTTACACGCACCATGATATGACCATACTGTCACCGGTTTGCACATACCAGACTCCAGCTCGTTTCTTTTTGAATGCCCCTTATATATCCCAAATGGTAACATTCTTGAAAGCCGCTTCTTTGTTGAAAACACCCCACTTCCTTAACAGCTCTTAAGAGACATCTTCTAATGCATTTTGAAAATTTCTGCCTTATTTGCAGTATGCTGTGTAACTGTTAAGCCTTTACAACCCACATAGCTGTGATTACACATTGAGCATTGTCAAATTCCAAACAAATCATTATCATACATACGGAATGTTCATTATTCCCTATTATGTTGAAACAGTTGTTTTATTTAAGCCCCAAAACATTATTATTGTTTATACATATTTTAAATTTGCATTAAAGATGTTTAAAAAGAAATTGTAAAATGTTAAGGTATTTGTAACGTGAACAAGAAGGTTAATTAGTGAATGAAAGTAAGATGCATGATAGGAAACTTATGAATGTTTGAAAGTGTGGGTATGCATTGGTCATTATGGCAATGAAAAATCAATAATCTAGTCCTTTTGTGGAAAGATGCCAAAGGAACAAGATGTACTGATTACATAGAAAATGAAGCTAGCTACAGTGAAGCAATGAACATTATACACATCTAACAATTGTAACAAAAACTTCACTTAACTTAAGAAAATGTTAATTCTTCTTTCTAACTGAAATCGATTTCACGAAATCTTGTCCGCATCTTCAGTCAAAGAAAACCACAGGAGAAAACAAATTCGTCATTAAGGAAGTTACTATGTTATGTTTTTTCAGTATTACCAAAAGTAGTTGATTCTGTTCTTAAGTTTGTTTTATTTTCATATTCTGGTAATACTGAAAAAACATAACATAGTAACTTCCTTAACAACGAATTTGTTTTCTTTGACTGAAGATGCAGACAAGAGTTCGTGAAATTGATTTCAATTAGAAAGAAGAACTAACATCATTTTCTTAGGTTAAATGAAGTTTTTGTTACAAATTGTTATCTTTGTATAAGAACAAGATGTATTTTATAAGCGCTGGTGAAAGAACCAGAAAAGTATTTTTTAGAAGTGTGAATATTGTGTATGTAATCTCTAAATACCAAGAATAAGTGAACTCATATTTAGGTGTAAGCTAGACAAGGCAAAATTTTGACTGAATAATTTTATAATCACAAAATTATTTTAAAACATAAAACAATCTTCAGCTTCATTCAATATAAAGAATCAAAAGTTCTTTATCATTCACTTTGAAAATTATACTACAAGCACCATCTCCATTTGGAACTTCATCATCTCATCCAATTCCGAAACTTGCTACAATGTCAAGATACTTCTGATTCCAACGAATGTGCAAAAGCTGCCACATTAATTGATGATGGGAGTCATTATTGCTATGTAGCTACAGTTTTACCAAAAACTCCCAAGTATTCTGCAAGGTGTAAGGACACTTTGACAACCAACATTTGTATCAGGGCTTGCGTCAGATTGTTCAAGATGTATATGGGAAAGAAACTCACAAATAAATTTAAAAATTCAAGAAACAAAAAGCAGTTCAAAGTTAATTATACATCCCTTAAGCAAAGCTAAGACAATGTTCAGAAAAATTTTAAAATAGTGACATACAACTTTTAATTTTGTATTTGTGGAGGAGTCAGTTGTAAAATGAACCTATAAAAATTACATCATCCATGTGACTCCAGTTAAAATAATAATAATAATAATAATAATAATAATAATAATAATAATAATAATAATAATAATAATAATAATAATAATAATAATAATAATAATAATAATCTACCGCTAAACTCAGCAACCAAAATCATATGGAAAAAACAAAGAGCAACTAGCTAACAAGTACTATGGAGCATTATTTATTAAACATAAAACTTGAGAAAAATCAGTAGTTGCCACCCAATGTGGACAAAAAAATCACATCATAAATGTGAACCAAAGCTATTACAACACCCAACAAGAAAGGAAGAATGGTCAACATGAGAACAGATTTTCAACTGGAAAAATCAGATCAGTATCTTCTACCTGTGATCAGTCAATGCCTAAGTCATCAATGGAGGAAACTAACCTCTCAAACATGTTCCAGGAAATTTGAAGTATTTTTGTGCCTTGACACAGATTTTACACTTGGTTGATTTTAACAAGTCATCAATTTCCAGTAACTGAAGATTAAATGTTAGACAACATTTATCTGGAAGAAAATAGATCTACATGATTGTTTGGATTGGGTAAATAAGAGAAATGTCATAAGTAGTCTTAAAAGAATAAAGCAGCATACACAACAGCCATACCAGTATAACATTTTGGGAACAGAAAGTATGAGATCAAAAGAAAAATTAAAATACTAAAACTAGTAAATAAGGTTATCAACCTCAACACAAGGGACAAGATCTTTGTAAAGAAATTCAACAATTTCATTAACTTTTCAGATATCTAACCACAGAACTATCACTGTGCTCATATCTGTATTCGCTTGAGAGTTTGATGGCATCATCTCTGCTCTGTGGGGCCTGTGTGCCAAAAATCAGATGCAGAATATAGCTAGAAGTACCCAAAAATGAGTCCAGAATACATAAGAACATACAGGCATAATAACACAGCTTTGTATGGGAGGGATTGTTTACCCCTGATGGGTAGCGGCCTACACTTGGTATACATAAGGAGCGCTGTGCCCATCAACCGGAACACATGAAGAGTGCTGCCCAGCAGCTACTTGTATGTGCTTGCATGTGGCACTTTCCAGGCTTTTGTTTTGGGTGTTGTGGTTCTACTCCGCAGCAGATTGTTGGTGCACATGCTTTATATATAGCAGGCATTATACCATCAAATTTTCAAGTGCGCAGCAGTGTGAGGAGCATGTGATCTTCTGTTCATCAAATCTCTACCAGCAAATCTAAAGAATGCCCTTATAAAAATATTATCCAATGCCAGTTGCCAACAAGGAGCTGAGGTAGATAAGTCTGAAAAATGCTCTCAATCTTTTAGGTGAAGCAGGCTTTCTTGTACTAATATAATAGGATTCACTGTTTAATTCTTTATCCTAATGGTATTACATTTTTAATTAGTGCTTTTGCTATGATTTTCTATTCCCCTGCATATGTGTAATTAACACTATAGTATACCACAGGAGAGAAAGTCTCCGGGGAATGAGATGCAGGAGGGTTAGGAAAGGTTCCTACACCCTCCTCTGACAGGTTTATGACACCCCATGCCAGTTCAGTTACGGACCATTCCAAAACATTCTGACGGCTTCTACTTTTGTGAATGAATCTTCTGGGTAGTGTGCAGGCTTTCACGACCGGAGTCATTTGGTAGATAATGATTATCTGGGCTTGTAGGCCGTGGCTATAGTGTTCCAGACGTTTCGTTTGAAACTGTGTTGAACATCTTCAGTGGCGTGGCCGTAACACTCTCGTTGTACTTTTGGCTGCGACTGATACGTATCAGTCAAATAAAACGTCTGGATGACTATTTTCCAATAGACCATGACCTACAAGCCCAGATAATCATTATATACCAATCTTCTGGGTTTTAGTTTACAGAGTGAATAGGGCGCATGCTTTTTTAACGGTCCTACTCCTTGTGTAGCATTTGTTCTCCATCACACTGTGTAAGGGGGCACATTCCTTTCAGGGAGCTTCTTTGCATTGCTGGACAGTAAGATGTTATGTGCTATTCAATTGGCAAGCAGAGAATTTTATAAGAAAACCTAAACAATAATTTGTAGCAAAATTTATAAGTGCATTTGCTGCACATTTGAAAACTTGTGAACAACATTTTAAGTAAATAAATTTCAATAAAACAGACAGGCTAAAAGTATGTGTACACCGAAGCTAAATAAAGAAAACAAAGCCCAGCTGAAAGGAAATATCAGGTAAGAAATCAACTTGTCAGTAAATGAACAAATATAATTTCCTTTCATGGAACCACCACCAGAGGAGACCTCCAACAAAATATCGCCAGCTACACCACTAAGAACCAGTCGATGTCTGGTTGACAATGGAGGAAAGTAGCTTCCTAAACATGTTCCGAGAAATTTAAGTGTTGTTTAGTTATTAATCGACTCATCTTTAAATTTAAATGAATAAATGCTGGAAATGTGAAAATGTAGCAAGACAGCATCTTCTATTATTGACTACATGCTTATTTTGTAAATATTTAACTGCAGGAATTGTACAAGTTGAATCAGTGGCATGGATATTACATCTCACTTGCCAGGAGTTATAACTCTTATAGTTGACAATTACTCTGAAACTACCAAAATCACCAATACTATAGAGAAAGTCCTTCACTATCAGCACCTTATTAAATTTGATATCAGTTTAGTAAATAAAATAAAAAAACATTCAATGCTACATTCAACAGCTAATGCTTTATTCGTCTTAAAATATTCAAACTTACAATCGCCTCATTAATTCTGGTGGATATCTATTGTGAGGATCCCTGTGTTCTCCAGGTTGACGAAGGCGTTGCTCCATCAACAAACGATGTTCAATGTACACATCTAGGGAATCTTTTGCAGGTACCTGTAATATATTATCAGCATCTTAATCTATACATTGCTATTTTCCAATAACAGACATGTTTTCTATTTAAAGATCCACCAAAAGCATGGTTAATTTATTCAGTAGATTCTGGACAATGATTTTTTTCTCCCTTTTTTATTCCTTTTATACGACATCAACATTTTAGGTTATATCAGTGGCTTTGCCTTTGGAACAATTGCTCATGATAATGATGTTATGTAGTGCCTGTGTTAATATAATGATGTAAAAACCATTTAGGTTGGGTTTGAACTCGCAACATAGGGATCAGTAGACTAGCGCCTAACCAACTGATCCACCCAACTGTTATGATGTTCTTTATTAAATATGCCCATTTATTCACACACTTTTTTCAAATACCTAGACTCTACAGAAGATAGGAAATAATCCTGCAAAGAAAAATTTGCCTGCCACCAACATGGAATCAAACCTGGAACTTCTGGATTTGGAGGTTAGCATGTGAACCACCAGAACAAAGGCATGTACATGCTAATGACTTAAAAATAAAAGTATTCTTTGGCTCCTTTGGTTTAGCAATTTACAAATGGAACAAATCTTTTCCTGTCAGCTTTACCATTGCCATACAGCATAAATATGGCTTGACCATTGGCCATGGCATTGAATTTTTCATGTTGACTATCAATCCAATACCTTAGCCTGTATACGGCTAGTGTGAAGAAATGAATAGTTTCATCAATTAACTTAAATAATAAGAGTTAAATGATGAAGCCTGGGACTCAAGTACTTACAATAGTAAGTCGCCACAAACGATGTTTCTCGGATGCGAGAGCCCCTAGTGATTTACTGTGGAAATATGAGTCAATTAGAGAATTTAATGTCAGGACAGCAAATTGGCCATGGTAGCTCGATGGGTAAGAGCGACTAGACAGAAACTAGTAAAAGCGTGGTTCAAATCCCAGCAGTGGCATTGAATTTTTCATGTTGACTCTATCAACGGCTTGACCAGTTTCTAATAGGGTAACTTATCGAAAATGAAATGACTTCAATGCTTTAGCAATTTATGAGTAAGCAACAGAGAAAGAGAGTTATAGATTAGGTATAACAAAAAAATGTTGGACAAACTTCCTTAAGTACATTTTCCTGGTAAGGAAATATTTCAACAAAACTCCCACCAAACGTAATATCTTATATATGGATTCTCTTCCTCCTCACATTGCTCCAATGATTGCATTATGAAACTATGCTGCTTCTGTTAAGGTTTTTCTGACAAACTAATATTTTTAACTGCAAATTTAGAAATTATAAAGTTTCTGATTGTCCACACACTGTTTAATTATTAGATTTTATTAGAAATCCCCATTAGTGCTCTTTTGTTTTGGTAAATGTCTAAACCGTAAATTAAGATATTCAGCAGTATGAAATAGTACCATTACCATGGCAAATTTTTAAAACTGTGTAAAATATGAGAATATTACAAATTACACTTACCTCTCTTTCTTTATAATCTGGCAGAATTTCTTGCACCACTTCTGATGCTAAACTAACGTATCGTCTGGTATTTCCCTGAATAGATTGGGCCAAATCAGCATCAAATTCATGAACATCATCTAATTCAATGGTCATTGCAACCTGCAAGGAAATATAAATTATCTGTAGATCACCAATGTAGCACAACACACTCTAAAGCAGACATATTAAAATTTAAAAATAAGGAAATGCCATTTAAAAAAGGGCAATATACTTTAATATTATAATATGAGATGTAATAAAACTAGATAATTTGTTTTATGGAGTGATTCTTTGCAGTATATTAAACAGCTTTTAAAATAGAGTAAATATGAAAAATTCAATGCCATGGCCAGGATTTGAACCATGGATCTCCTGGTTTCCGTCCATTCGCTCTAACCCATTGAGCTACTATGGCCAACGTGCCGTCCTGACATTGGCCATGGTAGCTCAATGGGTTAGAACGACTGGATGGAAACCAGGAGATCCATGGTTCAAATCCTGGCCATGGCATTGAATTTTTCATGTTGACTATCTATCAAAGACCTTAGCCTATATACGGCTAGTATGAAGAAATGATTAATTTCCATCAATTAGCTTTTAAAATATTGGAAGGGAAAATGAACTAAGAATCATATGCGCAGGTTTTTCCACTGGGTGTGAGGATACAAGATTCTGCACTTCTGTTGTAAACCAAGCCACACTTCTGACATGGTTTTGTTATAGAGCCAACTTTTTTGAGCCAGAAGATGTTATCTTATTCACATAGACAATTCCCCTTCCTCCCTATTTTTAGAGAATCATCAGATAGGGATCCTAAACGGAGTAGTAAAACGGCTACTCCGAATATGACGTTGAAGCCTTGATCACCAAAACTAGGAAAGGGAAACCTGTAATACAGCAAGCATCAGATAAGCCTACCGCTACAGCCTGCATTCCGTTTACCGGTAATCTATCCAGCAGAATCAGCAGAATTCTCGCCAAATACAACATCAGAACCATCCACAAGCCACCTCCGAAGAGTAAACATCTGATGAGACCAGCAAAAGACAAACTGGACTTCCAAGTTCCAGGAGTGTATCGCATTCCCTGTGAATGTGGGACACTGTATATATGACAAACCGGAAGGACCATCACTACTAGAATAATCGAACATGAACAGAGCATTCGTTTAATACAGCCTGAGAAGTCTGGGCTGGCAGAGCATTGTTTTGATAACGACCATAGAGCCAATTTTTGGGAGACGACCATCTTGGCAAAATGCAACAGTTACTGGGAGCGGAGAATTAACGCTTATCGTGATGCTGCATTTAAGTTTAGCTCCTCTTGGAAACCGGCCTTAAAAATAGAAATCCGTCAATTTAAGTAGCAAAGATCAATACGGCTTGATAATCAAGTTAAGTAGTTACGTTTCTTTGACACAATTTTCTATTCTCACGCCATCTCCTGATCTGGCATATAAGTTACTGAAAAGTCTTTTGTTCAGTAATGCGAATTTTGATAGTGTTTTGTCTTTGTTTATAGTTGTGTTATATTCAGTGTTTCATTTGTGGTTATAACATTTTATAAATATCCTGATGATGGGAGAGATGCAAACTCTGAAACTTTGATATCTAATCATCTTTTCACCTGGCTGGCTGCCCGAGAAGAAAGTGAGCAGATAGGGATCTTGATTTTGCCTTTTTTTCAGCAAGACTCTGCAACAGTTCATATGGCCTATATTTTGATGAGAACTGTGTGTTTGAGAACAGAATTATCCTTGGTCTCCCGACCTAAGCCACTGCAATTTTTATTCTGGGGTAGCTTAAAACATGAAGTCTACATGAATAAACCCTGGAAGAATTAAAACAAAATATCTGCCAGGAAATTGTCAGCATTTTTCAATGTGAACTATGGTGAGTGATGAATAGTTTCCTAGAGGTGCCAAAAATTTAAGGACGGTGATGATGGCCAATTTCAATATCTTTTATAAAGATAACGCCTTTAAAAGTAGTTTTAAAAATGTTTGTGGGAGCCTAATGCTCAGAGTTTGATAAATCATTCTTCTTGCTTGCCAGTATTTACAGACTAGATCCTGAATTTTAAATTTTCACTTACAGTTAGGTGATACTGCTCATTAAGTCATCTTTAGCAATAAAAAGTCCTTTGGGGAAATAAGAAATCCAAATGGGAACAAATGCCCACTCAAACAATTACGGCCTGTGATTTATCTGAGTATTGCAACAGATTATTTTCTAGGTAGACCTGAAATTGTTTTAAGTTTATTTTGGAGATCATTACAATTAAGTTTTTCTTCAGAGGAAGCAAGAGGCTGCAAAAATGTTTTTAATTAACCTTTTAGCTGTTTCATTGGGATATTTTATTTCATTGAGCAATTTTGGAACCCTTCTTGGCCAACATATCTGCTTGCTCATTCCAAGAAATTCCACAGTGGGATGGAATCTTTGGAGAAGTTTAAACATATTATGAATTTTACTTATTTTTTCTATTTTAGGGCAATCAGTTGAAATGGCTGGTTGGTTACCAACACGCCCCACATGGCAACCTTGGCCTTGGGGGTAACCTTGTCCCACCATGTGATGACCGGACTCATTTCTCAGGTGGAGGTACCCCAGAGGTCGGGTCTATTACCTCCAATGATAGGGTGATAGTGAAGATGACAGTGAGACGATAGGACTTACAGCTTATACCGTGGACTCCGAACCACGTTGGGCATAGGGGAAACTTCACATGTGTTAGAAAGAGGTGAAGGCGTGGATAGGGCCAACTTAGAATTGCCACCCCAGAGCTGGAAATCGAACTTGGGACCCTTTACACGGGAGCCACAAACAAAACCACTGGTAGCTCAAGGGGTTACAGTGATTGGACAGAAACCAGGAGCTCCGTGGTTCAAATCCTGGTGTTGGCATTGAATTTTTCAGTTGGCTCTAATTAATTAAAACCACTCCGCTACCCCAGCAGTTGAAATAATAGCCAGAATAATTGCTTTGGAATCTGATCAGAAAACTATGTTGGAAAGCTCATTTGTCCAAGCAAATACATGTAAGAAAATATAAATTGAATAAGTTTCTCCATTAAAGCTTGTGAAATAATTTCAAATACACTTATAGGAAGAAAAGAATTTCAAGAAGCTCCTGCTCTATCTCCTTAATTGTAAAGACAGACATCTGTATAATTGTGAGTCTATTTATCATTTACATTTATGGTTTCAAGGGCATATGCTTTAGCCTCTATGGATGACTGATTCGTGAACTGTTAGCACATGTTAATTTCTCACAGCAGACTTGTGTGATCGCCAATGTTTGGTATTTTGAGTTATGTACACACACGCACTTGCTCGCTTGCTCGCATGCACGCACACACACACACTCTATCCACACTATCACACACACTCAGGGTTCCTAAAATGTATATTTCCATATGTGTTGGAAATGTTGATATCAAATGTTTTAGTGGAATCCAATACTTTCCTTACTTACTACATAAAGTAGAGAAAGTATTAAGTTTTCATAAAAAAAGCTTGTGTATCTGGTAATTTATATTCATTTATTTCATCCTTAAGATCATGTTTACATGATATGGAATCGTCAACATTGTACAATATAAATACATTTCAATTTACACTAAAACAATACAATTAAAAATAATGCTCACTCACACAGTCTTAATTAATTAGTTTATATGGAACTAACCATTTACATTTCCATAAATGAATAAAATGAATTTTCTACTAAATATGCTTAGAGCTTTTTCTTAAATATATTCACATTTTCTATGTTTTTTTTTATATTAGGGGATAGTCTGTTGAACAATTTAATCCCATTGTGATAAGCACTGGTTTTAGCTAGGTTTGTTCTGCAATATTGTACATGTAAATTTTCTTTCTGCCTTGTACTATGAATATGAATCTCTTTATTGTTTGGTAGCTGATGCCTTATTTCTCTGATATGGTTGATGACTTCTAATATGTATATACTTGCTGTAGTCATGACCCTTAATTATTTAAATAATTCCCTGGATGATGCTCTGCTCGATTCACCAGCCATTGTTCTTAAAGCCGCTTTTGCAACCGAAATACTTTTTCTGACTCCATTGAAGCCTCTCAGAACCTTATTCCATACTGTCGCGAACCTGATCACGATAATGCGGCTTGCGCTCACAAAGGAACTGATAGGCAGCACAGATATAAAGAGTATGCTGGGACAGATAAACATAGTGCGAGATAAAAGACTTGCCGGCACAGATAAGGTTTCACGTATAGAACATTCTAGTGATATCTTGGTTGTTGTATAGCACATTCGATTTGTTTGTTCCGGAAATATCTAGAATTTATCAATGAGGTATTTTAAGAAGGCAACAACTTGCCAAAGGTCAGTCGTAAACAGAGAGACGTAACTGGTGTGTTGTAAATAGATGTAATCAGAACGCTGTTTGTGTGGCCATCGACCTTGGTAGACTGTGTTGTATATGTGACGTAATGTTATGTGAGAATTTAACAGTGTATTTCTACGGAAATAAAGAACATTTGGAATATCTGCAACTTGGACTTCTAATTCTACGAACCCACAAAGTCACAATACCTTATGTGACTATGGATGTAGGCAAAGTATGCATTTCTAACCACTTTCATACTAGTCACCCTTGTAGTCATCAGTATATTCAATATGCAGCATCCCACACCTATTTTTCTGCATAGCATATTTATATGCCCTCATTTTAGATCTTCTGTTATAACTATCCCTAAGAATTTAGTTTGATCTTGGTACTTTACTATCTCACTATCAAACTATTTGTGGCTTTACCATATTTCTATGACCACTTAAATGAAAGCTCACAGTAACAGTTTTATCTGTATTTAATAGCATTCTATTTGCCTCAAACCAGGATGCCAATTTCCCTATATTTATCATTTATTGTTTCTTGCAGATGTTTTCTTGCTTGCTTCTTTAGCAGATTCGTATCATCTGCAAACAACACCATATGAATGTAACATTCATTTCTAGACTGGTTTGCTTTATAATCATAGCTGAAAATTAAATGACCAAAATAAGAGAATAGGAATAAAAATAATTGTTTGTCATTTTTACTTGTAATCATTACTTTTTACAAACAATTATAAGAATGGAGTCAAATAAAAACCTTAAATATTTTTAAAAAATTTTATTTCATTGAATAAAATTAGAACAGGGTTATATTTTTCAACATGTTCTCCCTGTAGTTTAACACACTTCCTCCAGTGCATAAAAGGTGCAGCAGTCCTCTGAAAAAAATTAGTTGTGTGCAGCCACTGTGCACCACCTGGTGCACATCTTACCAACCATCGCCTCCAAGTGGTCTAAACATATGGTAATCATTCAGTATGTCTGGTGAGATGAGTAAGATGGATTCTGGAGCGAACTGCCAAGCACCCATCTTAAATACACTTTGCAACACTTAAGTATGTCAGAATGTGACGTATGGGCCATGACTAATGTTCAGAATTGTGGCTATTTCATCCATCACCGGCTGTGCAACTGCTGCATTAGACTCTGGGAGTTCAACAAGGTGTGCCAAGCATCTTTACAAAAGTCACACCATTTCTGAACTTTCTGCTCCACTTATAATAAACATGCATCACCAAACTGAAACTTCAACTATGATTTTAGTTGGTTTTGTACCTTTACTGTTTAGAAAACGGTTCAAAGAACATTGTTCTTCCTTGGTGCATGTTGGAAACAGCAGCTTGGTATTGCAGCTGCAGTATGGAGTATTCATCTACTTCTTGGGCATTCCTTAATACTGGTAACAGTACTGCTAACTTACAGAATAGTGCAAAATGTTGATATTTAATTACAAAGGTTTTCATTTGACTCCCCCTTATAATTTTATAAGGAAACAACAACAAACCCATGGAACCAAAGATAAACTCATACATGGCTTCAGTCACACCAAGGCCTGAAGATAAAAGCAATTGTTTCTGAAATACATTCTTATTAAATTACACAAATTTACATGTTATATATGCCTTGTAAGCTTTTCTTTACAGAAAGGAATCCAATCTTTTAAGTCTTTAGTTTTCTGTTATTTGTACTTAGACATACAATACTTTCTCACAATTCCTATCACAATTTTCCAATACTATTCTAAGTACAAACTTGTCAGCTGGTTATATTTACGGGCTAATAGTGGTATTGGTTCCAAGGCCGTTGACATCTATTCTAGCTCTTATGTGACCTTGACCTAATATTCTCTTGTGTCCTCCGTTTCCCTATCTCTTAACTTCCTTACCCTTCTCGTCCATTGCCCTTTGATTTTGTCTGCATACTTCCCCACCTCCCTTATTATTTTCTCTCCTTTCAATGTAAGCATTTTTATAGTTACTACGCAAGCCCCTTATTATCCTAGTTCTTATCCCATATTACTTTCCTCCAGTTTTGTATTTCCTTACATTCCACTACATAGTACTCTATGCTTATTTTATCTCTACATAAAATGCACTCTTTTGGTGAACCCCTCTCAATATGATCTTAACCAAGTTACACCCTCCCTCTCATATAGATCACATAGTCTATATATGTTTCCCTTCCTCATTCTCTCTTCTTTTCAGGTGTACATTAAGTGATTTCCTACTTATCAGGTTTTCCCATGTCATCTGTCTGTCAATGTCCTCTACCCTGTTCTTAATCATTGTCCAAATTCCTTTACATTTCTTTCTCCCTCCTGCCAGATATCCCCCATCCCTATTCTATTCAATGTTCTCCCTAGCTCCGACCACCACCTATCTTTAGATGTTGAGTTCTTCAGTTGTTCTAAACAGATCTTTAACACATTATTATCATCCCTTTTTATACAGCTCTACCAATATTTTAAGCACATTGGAGAAGAACATTGGAGACAAACAAAGTATAAACTTGGAAGAAGCGTAGGGACAGTGAAGCACAAATTAGTACAAAAGTGAATCGAGAAGATATTGACACATTGTTTCACTCACACTGTGTTCTGATCGTAAATTTTTTATTATCGGGCAAATTATATATCGCTATTTCAATGTCCGCGATATAGTTTTCAATGTTTTTTTGTGTAATCTACACATGTTTTTAGGCCTTTTTTTAGAAAATCAGCCGATAATAATAAAAAATCTATGATCAGAACACAGTGCATAGAAACTCTAGCTGTGAATAAACAGTGTGAGTGAAGCAATGTGTCAATATCTTCTCGAATCACTTTTGTACTATTGGAGACAAAACTGACATACAAAAACTACCAAGAAAAACTGCAGTGGTCCTTTTTAGAATGGAAACTGGCCATGATTGTCTTGCAGAACACCTTTATAAAATACACTGCATACCTACACCCAAATGTACTATCTGTAAAGAGTATATCATCATGAACAAACACCGTTTGGACAAATGTAATGGTCTTAAAAGTGGGAACCTAGTGGCTTTATATTGGGAAGCTAGGGGGAAAATGATGCAAATCACTAATCCCCAGAGCCATTAGTCAACAACATATTTAAAGCATCTTTCTATAACTACCCCACTTCTTTAAGTTCTTCCAAGTTCCCCGTACCTACTCCATTTTGCATTGACTTATTCAAACCTAATATCTCTTTACAAAACTGTTCATATGTGTTCTGCATGCTTCTTATCTCATTAGTTTCCCATAATTCTGCACCATACCTCATTTTTGATTCTACTATTGCTTCAAAGATTCTTTCAAACCACTTTACTGACACATCTGGTAATTTGTATTCATAGTTCCTTAACCCAAAAAATGCTCTCTTCCCTTTCACTCTCATCTTTCTCCCATGTGCTCCCCAACCTCCATTATACCACAGTCTCTTCCTAAATCAAACTCCCTTACCACCTCCACTTTTTGGTCATTTAAATACCACTTTTCATCTTTTATTAACTTATCAACATTCTTAAACACCACTATTTTTTATTTGTATTATTTGCACCATTCCTTACAGTAACTCGTAATTTCACTTATTGTTCTCTGTAATCCTATCACTGTTATAGATCCTATTAGCAAGTCATCTACACATAGTAATTCTGGTATTACCTTGTTCCTAATAATAATTGGGTACTGATTGTTACTTTTTTCCACCCTATTGTATTGATAAACAAACTGAAGAATACACGGCTAAACTTACAGCCTTGTCTTAATCCCATTCTCTGTTGTACTAATTCTGTTAGCCCATTCTTCTCTACGCTAATTCCAAGCTTTTCTCCCTCATAAATTGTTTCTAACCCTACAATAAATTTCTTGCTGATTCATTTCTTTTGTAATTTCAACCACTTTCAACTTCTATCACTACTGCATCAAAAGCTTTTTTGAAATCTACAAAAAGCATATATACTCTCCTCTTTTCCTACTTGCATACTTATCTAATATTAATTTTGTGTTATTCCTTTAACTTTCTTTGGATACAATGCTGTACACAATAATTTGTGAAAATGTAAAATGATAAAGTGAAAATTAATTATCTTTCAGATAAAATCAGTTTACATTTATCTTTTGTACTACTGATAAATTGTACATTTTATGAAGTGCTTCAGCGGTTTCCCAATATAAAAAAATCATTCCTCTGCATCCACTCCACTCCTATGCATTTGTACAAGTTATCTGAAGATTATTACTAAGATTGTATTATTCAATTAAATTTAATTCAGTTTATTCATCCTTTAAATCTCCATACAAGATTGTGGACACGTCAAAACAAAAATATTTACAAAATTTAAGTACAAAATTTAAATACAGAAATTACAAAAAACATGTATAACAGTAAATGCCAAAATATAATAATATAATTAACTTTCCAAATACTCTTGAATAGAATAAAAACATGCTTCACTTAAAAATTTATAAAGTTTCAATTTAAAAAACTTTTGGTTGTCAATTTGTTTTAAATAAAGAGGTAACTTATTGTACAGATGGGTACCACTATAAGTGAAGGAATGTTTGTATAACGTGGTATTATGACTAATTGCTAGTAGGTTTGAACTGTTTCTTGTATCATGCTGGTGTGTCACTGCATATGTTTTAAAGCAGCTTAAACTAGCTTTTACATGTAAAAGAACTTTGTATATGTATAAACATGGCAAGGTTATAATTTTCAGTTCCTTAAAATACACTCTACAGCTCACATGTGCACGTTGATTCACTATTATTCTTATGGCTCTGTTTTGCATTAGAAAAACCTTTTCCGACATATTCGAATTACCCCAAAAGATACCATAATTCATAAAGGAATGAAAATATTAAAAATATGCCATTCGGACTGCCTTTACGTCTATCATTTTTAATGCTTTTATAGCATAGCACTGCTTACTTAACTTTTTAATAAAATCTTCTATATGTACAGTTCAATCCAAGTTTTGATATAAAGAAAAACCTAACATTTTTGTATCTTTTACATATGAAATGTTGATGTCATCCAAATTAAGGTCAGGGAAGGTAATACTTCTATTTACTTTATGCTGAAAACCTATTGCTACTGTTTTATCTTTGTTTAAAATTAGTCTGTTTTGATCAAGCCATAGCATAATAGTTTTATTAATTTCATTTAAATTTTGAAGTAAATGGACTTTATCATTACCAGTGATGAGTATGTGTCATCTGCAAAAATAGTAAGTTTAATATTTTGCTTATCTACATTATGGGTTATATCATTAATATAAACTAGAAATAATTCTGTTTGAATATGCACGTACTTACCTCTTCTCTGTGGGCCAATTTCACCAATTCACGTACATATTTGAAATTCTTATGTCCTGAAGAATCCATTGCTGCAAACTCTGTCAGGAATTGCTTCAGCTTTTCTACATTATAAAACAATAAAAGCATATTACCTTTATATTCCTTAAAATGTTGCATTGTCATTCTTAAGTCATTATTACAGCTCCATTATGTTTCTTCAACTTTGGTAGGAAACCTGATCCATTTCAAGAGCTGACCAACAACATCCAGGAAAGTTAACTTGTGGTTTAGTATAATAGCTTAAATATGTAAATAAAACATTAGCCTGCTTAAGAGAATAGTTGAATTATACTTTTAAATTAAAATCATGAAAACTTATACATTTCTTTTATTGACTGTACTATATTGGCTCTTTTAACAATGACAACAAAGACTAGAGTGATTGCGCGAACTATGTTAGCAACAAAATAACTTGTCTGCTACCAATGTCAGTGCATATGCAGTAAGTACATTTGGACTTTGTATTCTTTGTAATTGACATGGAAGGTCAATAATACTAAGGACAACCTTGAGGTATGCCATGGTATGTTTGTTGATATTTTTTATGATTATATTTGATGGCAATAAAGCATTGAATAATGAATTGACTGCCCCAATGTATCATTTTTGACTTGGATTCTAAAAATGTTAAGTTTATTGAGTAGTTTGTACCTCCAAATACAATCATATGCCCTTTGAAAGTCAATAAATATTACCCAGGATATTGAGAGTGCTGAGCCATAAAGCGTAGCCAATGGATGTTTTTATATAAGCAGGAATTTCAGTCGAAACTGCGAAGCAGCGGGAAAGTGTAGTAGAAACATTTATGTAGCTAATCCTTAATAATCCCCAATTACTCCTTAATAACTCAGGATTAATGTGCAACTACCCTGAAATTAATAACATATGTCTTTCTCAAGCTTTAGTAATCCTTAGCCATATGGAAGCGCAACACTGTATAATTGACATGTCCCAGTCTTAAAGTGGCAATCTTTTAATAGTTATACAATTATGTGTATACCAATTAAATATGTTATAGGTAAAAGATTAGTGATGGTGTTCTACATTCCTTAGCTCTTCATTTAGTACGTTCTACAGAACAAAGAGTGTACCAGTATGTATTGTATTTTATTCATTGGTCCGCACTGTGAGCAAGGCTCAGGACATCAAACACATACATTTACGGCAAATATATCGCTACCAGTAATACACCCACCATCACTACTACATTTGCCTTTTTTTATCTTACTCTATGTATGACATGAAAATTTGTAAACCAACACCATTAAGCATTAACATGAAAACATGCATCAAATAGGTTAACAATAATGCAAATCATCAAAAAAACTTCATGTGCAATCTGCTCCAAATATTGAAAATTTAGCTGCTGAGTAGGATATCAAAGAATTCCTCCACATTATAAGAGGAATATATAAAAATGACTTTAAACGTTTCTTGAGGATGTTATGTTGATTAGGATTACCTAAAAGTTTCAATAAAAATGGAAGGTTATTATAAATTCTTGTTGCAGAATAGCAACGTACTTTCTGGAACGGGTTATACAGATCGCCTACATTCTTTGTACTGTTTATTATAATTCTCTGTAAAATAGCTTAACGGAAAATGTGTTTCACCAGCAAAGGAAATAATCGTTTGGTTTTAAATAAAGGCCTTCAATAATAATGGGGTCCAACAACACAAATACTACGTATGGCCCTTTTTGTAATATACAGAATTACCCTAAGATAATTCCATATCATAGCAGGTAATAAAATTTCTTAGTATAAAGCAAGCTGCGCTAAGCTTTGTAACATTCTTGTTTTTCTCCAAATGAGCTCATCTATTAAAAGCCCAAGAAATTTTGTGTCGGATACTTTCGTTAACGCCACATCCAACAGTCATACATACCCTTATCGGAAACGTAATCCTTCCCTGCCATTTCTTATTTCTGAATTACAAATTCTTGGTAGAGTAACTTTAATTATGAGTTTTCTGTTTCAAGATAACACCCACTCTGTGAACCCACTTATCACTTCCACAGCTTCTACAGTTTTGGCGCGTCTTTTTACAGGAGACCACCAGGAGACCAAGGTTTCAACTTTATAAAAACAAAATTTTATGCGTCATTATTATGTTTGCGCAGAAATAGTATTGCATAACAATAATAATTAAGTTAAACTAAATTAAATAGTAATTTGTATATTTTCCACACATTTTACAGAGGAAAAAGTTGTTAAAATTCCTCGTAATTACACATTTTTCTGCAGTGACATTCATTTAATTTGTCTACACTGATAAAAGCCGATCCTCAAAAGCACAAAAGTAACAGGATTGGACACAAGAGGAGGCAATAATCGCGGACAATTTTGAACAGCCACGAACAACTTTGTTACGCATTGCACAATACATGAAATAAATTAAAGTTCCTTATTCTTTTGGCCGGAAATAATGGCACGAAAGAAAAAATAAGATTTGCTTCACTTTTTTAGTCACTACTATATAGAGCACTCAGCTCCTTGCGTCATTGGGACTTCAGTACATACAGATTACAATGAACAGATTTAAATGTTGCGCCATCATTCTGCAATTGAATGGGAACGTACTGCTGTAGATTTGGAATTTGCTGGAAATTTAGAAAAGTTGAAATATCTGTGGTTGAAATTAAGCAAATGAAATTCTGCATGCTGTGACGAGAAAAAGAGTAACGATAAGGCATAAAGATGGTGAGGTTCTACGGTGTTAAATATAGACATTGTGATTGAAAGTTTCATAAGAATTAAGAATTTTTGTTTATTGGTTATGTTATTCTTATGAGTATTGTATTTAAATTTGTGAATACTTTAGATCATATTTGTAATGCTTTCAAATCTTAATTGTAAAATGCAAGCAAGTTGTACCATAAGCTGTAGAGCATACCAGTAAATAGCGTATCTTGTTCTTTTAATCCTAAAATGTGCCAGGCTCAAGAGCAAACATATCATACAACCATATGATATTTATAATTTGTCAGTTATTTATAAACACCTAAACACAAATATTATAATAGAGGAAGTTTAACACTACCAGGATAAAAAAAAACTATATTATGTTGCAATATATTTAGAGATATTAATTTGTCATTTATAATTTAGTTGATATAGAATGCCCGGGGTACTGTCAGTGCAACACTGTTAATCCTTCTCTTCTGTCTTTTAATTTTTACAATTCTTTGCTTTTTCTTTTTGACATTTTATCTTTTGCAGTTTTAATATGAAATGCAAAACATGATAAATACATTTTTAAACTTTTAAACTTACGGTTTTTGTTTATAGGTAATTAGCTAATTTGTCAGACTTTGATCTAGTGATTAAACTAATCCACTAACCCGCACTTTTGAGCTATTCAGTGGTAGAAACAATGAAAAGTAATAAATGCTAGTATTTCTGTCCTTGTAACATTGTGGTTTACCTACAATGTCAATATGCAAACAATATACAAATATTTAACAAATTAGAATAGGATGTTTAGCAGTAGTCTTCAATATTTTACTGCAAAACTTTGTTGAGTGTTCAGATGTAGAGCTTATCTTAAAAGCAGATGTTTGCTAAAAACAAAGTTAATGCAATGTACTGTTACTTTGTACATTCCTAAGAACAGCCCTCAATTATTGCACAGATAGGCATACTAATTGTGTTGTGGAATTTAGGTAATAATACAAGTGGCATATTTTGTAGCTGTTAGGAAATGATGAACAGAGAAGGATACAAAAAGATGGTAATACTTTAACTCCATTGGTACCGAGCAACAAGTATATTCTAAACTTTTCTGTTTCCAGGCCTCTGGAATAATTGTTGCAGGCTTAGGACTTGCAGCTGTTGGATTTGCTGGGCGGTATGTGATGAGAGCTATGCCAACAATGTCACAGAAAATGGGTGAAGCCATGAAGTCATTTCCTAAAATAGATGCAGCAGTAAGTAACACATATTTTATCCTAATCTTGTTATGAATGACCTAGTAGAAAAATTAGGATACCTATAGGTCCATTTACAACTTTTAAATGCTTATGCATATCTTTATTTTTAACCCCTTACACCCAAATAAAAACCACTTAATTGATGTGGAAGAAAAGTTACAAATTTACACTTACTTAAGGATCCATAAAAATCTTAAACTACTCATTACTTAAATAGTAAAGCCTTACGAAACTTTGTTATTCAACCTATACTGACACTGTTTTTGGCCTTGAGAAAATTGAAGGATATTTTAAAAATTCCAAAAGTTTTACGCATCTTCTCAACCTAGTAGCCCTACACCTTCCAAATAGCTTTTGAAGCCTATTCCTGATTAATATATACTAGGTAGGAGTGCAAAGATAGTCATGTATAGGGAACAATAGTTTTATCAGTTGAGATAGAAATTTGCTATTAAATGGGTATAAATGTTTAATAGAAGCAGAGAAGATTGGAAAGAACGGATACTAAGCAAGAAGAGCAATAAAAAGTAAAGATAGAAACTGAAAATTACTAACAAATGTAAATAAGAAAGAACAGATAAAAAATGAAATTACAGCAAGTAATTGCTAAAAAAGATGAAATAGCATATATAGTGCTCTGATTTTAAATCAACATACAAAGTATAAACTTGGAAGAAGCGTAGGGACAGTGAAGCACAAATTAGTACAAAAATGAATCAAGAAGATATTGACACATTGCTTCACTCACACTGTTTATTCACAGGACATGTTTCAAGAGCTCTTGCTCCTATCATCAGCTGATACTCGACTAGTGCAAGTTGTAGTGGTTTCCTCTTTCTCCGTTTTGTCAATAGATGGCGTGATGTACTTGTCAAAGATGTCCGGTGGTGGAGTTTCAAAATTCATGACTCTATGACGATTTTTGTTGATGAAGATTTTTTCCCATACGGAAAGGTCTATGGGGTGATTAACATATTTTATTAGAGATGTTTCCAAGTTGATGTCATGTCTAGTATTCAAAAAATGAAAAGCCACTGCTGATTTTTATGTTTCACCATTTTTAATGTTTCTTAGATGTTCTTTAGTTCTGATGTTAATATTTCTTTTTGTTTTTCCTATATAAATTTTAGGGCAAGTTTCGCATTTGATCTCATAGATTCCTGGTTTTTCTTTGGTAGTTGAATTTTTGGGAGGGCCTTTTAACAAATTTCTGATATTAAACCTATTTTGAGGTGCAAGAGTTATTATTAAATTAATTGGGAGTCGACTCCCAATTAATTTAATTTATACAACAACACTGTTTTCAACACTTCCATGAAAGGATTTGCAAGAGTTATGTTGTGTTTTGAGAAGATTTTTTGGAATTTGTTATAGGCTGATGGGTGGTGGTTTCTTTTATTTTCTTAGCTTTGTTGAGTCTGTTAACTGTTTTGTCTACTAAATTTGGGTTGAAACCGTTGGATATAGCTACTTTTTTTATGTTTAGGTATTCTTCTTGATAATCTTCTCTGTTTAGTGGAAAGTTGATCATCCGAAAGATTAAACTGTTGAAAATGGCATGTTGGTGGTGTTTTGGGTTGAAACTGTTGTTCTTTAAGAAATGTTTGAAATTTAATATAACACCCATATTCGTCAGAAAAATTGTTAAACAAAATAATAATAGCAAACAACAAAAAGCAGCAGAAAAACGTGTAATTAAAATGGAAATAAACCACCACTACAATTCGTTAAATTCCACACAGTTAAAAATATACGAACTACACCTAAAAATTTCGAAATGTATGAACCCGGCCATGTGGTCTAACTTAGAAAATAATATGCTGTCAATTCTTAATTTGAAAATGCGTAAGAAAACAGCCATTTTGAAACAAAAATTCATGAATCAGTCAAACACAGAGCTGACGATAGGGGAGAAGTCCCCAGAAACTAGTCTTCATAAAAAACTTGTAAGTGGAGAAAAGTATATACAAGGTTGACTCACTTGCCTAATTTTAGTAACAATGGCACTCCACTTTCTGAAATACTTCTTTTTATTCTATATAAAAGAGATAAATTGAACAATAAAATAGACAATCCAAAAACACCATACATATATGGTTTACCCAAAATACATAAACCTGAAATTACCCTCAGACCAATAATTAATAACATTGATGCACCCACTTACCAACTATCAAAATGGCTGGTTCATATCTTCAGATCCTTCACAAAATTTGAAAATTTAAGTATCAAAAACTCGTTTGAATTGTTAAATCTCCTGAAGGACACAAAGATCAACTCTACAGATGCTTTAGTTTCCTTTGATGTCATTTCTTTATATCCAAGTATACCTACCAATGAGCTTATTCCACTTCTCAAAAACTGGCTGGAATCAATACAAATAACATCTGAAGAAATAGAAGAACTTTCACAACTTACAGAAATTGGTATCAATCAAAATTTTTTCAGCTTTAATGGACAGATCTATAAACAAAAATAGCTATGGGCAACCCATTGTCTCCCTTCTTGGCAGATTTATTTATGAGTGCTTTTGAAACACATATCACAAAAGCTTTTCCAAATTATTTCAAAGTGTGGTATCGCTATGTTGACGACATTTTTGCAATAGTACCTAAAAAACTCATACAAGATGGTCTTAAACTTTTGAATATACAAAATCCAGCTATAAAATTTACATTGGAAACAGAAGAGGATGGTGTGCTCCCCTTTTTGGACATCAAGATCAAAAAATTGAACAACAAACTCACCTTTGGTATTTACAGGAAACCGACACACACAGATAATTACATAAAGAACAACAGTTTCAACCCAAAACAACACCAACATGCCATTTTCAACAGTTTAATCTTTCGGATGATCAACTTTCCACTAAACAGAGAAGATTATCAAGAAGAATACCTACACATAAAAAAAGTAGCTATATCCAACGGTTTCAACCCAAATTTAGTAGACAAAACAGTTAACAGACTCAACAAAGCTAAGAAAATAAAAGAAACCACCACCCTAGAACCTACAGGAGAAAAAGAGAAAAAACTATTTAAAAAATTCACCTTCCACCCATCAGCCTATAACAAATTCCAAAAAATCTTCTCAAAACACAACATAACTCTTGCACCTCAAAATAGGTTTAATATCAGAAATTTGTTAAAAGGCCCTCCCAAAAATTCAATCACTACCAAAGAAAAACCAGGAATCTATGAGATCAAATGTGAAACTTGCCCTAAAATTTATATAGGAAAAACAAAAAGAAATATTAACATCAGAACTAAAGAACATCTAAGAAACATTAAAAATGGTGAAACAGAAAAATCAGCAGTGGCTTTTCATTTTTTGAATACTAGACATGACATCAACTTGGAAACATCTCTAATAAAATATGTTAATCACCCCATAGACCTTTCCGTATGGGAAAAAATCTTCATCAACAAAAATCGTCACAGAGTCATGAATTTTGAAACTCCACCACTCAGCTGATGATAGGAGCAAGAGCTCTTGAAACATGTCCTGTGAATAAACAGTGTGAGTGAAGCAATGTGTCAATATTTTCTCGATTCACTTTTGTATTAAATCAACATTTTTGTTCATAAGGCCAGCTCAGAAAATGTGTTAGCAGGATCATAAAAGCAGTGAATGGGTTAATTCTTGTGCATATAGATTCTTTTAATATTTCTATAGATTACTCAAATTTTTGAGGAACAACTTTAAATGCATTGCCCTTTTTTTTTTTTTTTTTTTTTCCAGTCATTTGCAAACAGCAAATACTACAAGGGGGGATTTGAGCCTCGAATGACAAGAAGAGAAGCTAGTTTGATCTTAGGAGTGTCTCCAACAGCTAGCAAAGCTAAAATTAAGGTAATTTATGTTGTAAATCTTTGTAATGTTTTTATTTATTTAGTTTCCAAAATGTTAACTACATTACTCTTTTCATATCACTTTTCATATTCAAGTTTTCTTTTCACCTAGAATTAGATAAGTTTTTATTAATAGCATTTTTTAATTATACTTATTAAATGTTGCTTCTTGCAGGAAGCTCATAAAAGAATTATGTCTTTAAACCATCCAGACAGAGGAGGTTCACCATTGATAGCTGCTAAAATCAACGAGGCAAAGGATTTGCTTGAAAGTGGAAAGCACTGAAATTAATTTATGTGTTATTGGTTCTCAGCATTGTTGTACAGTTTTATTATGGAGGAAGTATTTTTACTGACTCTGCTGTATATAGAAATATTTCAATAAATGCATTTTTCCTATTGTTATTACTTGGACTTTTTCAATTCAATTTTGAGCTTACTCCAAGCTTTGAGGTAGAGCAGTTCCTAAAGGAAGCACACATCTTTATTATGCCTTCTTTGAACTCTTATTTGTGACAGTTATTTCATCAAGGAAATTAACTCCACATCAGAGGGCTGTCTTTTTGTTTTAAACTGAAGGTAAATAATTTACAGCATGCATGTTCAACTGATTAGCAATCTTGCTTCAGTAGGATTAGAGCTATATGTAAGTCTTCAGACATACGTTAAAATCTATTAACATTCAAACAAAATGGTCTTTAAAGCAAATGTATTGAAACAAGGATTAATAGGCTGGCCCAAGTCGGTAGAGCATCTGCCTGCCGTGCTAGGGGTCCTGGGTTCGATTCCCAGCTGTGGGGGTGGGGATTTTTCTCTAAGATAAGAATGACAGAGCAAATGTGAGCATGATCTAATGATTAAAACCCAACAAATATGAGTTAACACCTTCAATATGTTCCAAAGCAGAACGGCCGCCGAAATGACTATTGCAGTTAAAGGTAGGGTATAAATGGAACAAATAAAAAAAATAAAAAGAATTAATAAATTGCCATAACAATAGAAAGCATTACAGTTCATCTGCTACCTAAGGAGAAATTAAAATTGTTCTGCTATAGCACACTTTTAATTCTGAGCTGAGCATCTTGATCTTACGTACTGTAAAATACTACTAAGTAAGGGAGACAGCGTCTACACTAAAGTTTGAACACATGTTGTAAATGTAGCCTTAAAAATGCCAAATTATTGTTTAACACGCAACCAAAATGCATTGAAATTTTCTTCTTTCACTCTTGCAGGCACACTAAACTTAGCAGAAGTTCTTTCAATCACAGATTTCTGAACATTTCCTCTAAAATTCATCAGGACGATTAAATAACAAAGTTATGCCAGAGCTAAACAATCCATGCAGTAACTGAGATTGGAACCATGTGTTATAGCTTTCTGTGTCAATGCTCTTAGCATATCCATATAATCTTATCTGATTCAAGATCCTGGCAAACTTTCATTTTTGTGCATCAGATATCATGTCACGATGGCTCAAGTGATAACAGCAATGTTATGGACAATCTATGGCTCAAGTACTAGATGTGGCATTGGATTTTTCAAGTCTAATTTTCTAAGCGAGTGCACATGGCTAGTATGAAATAATTATAACACATTTGAAAACAGTTTTGGTATTTCTAAAACATGCTTCTTTATATCGAGATTTAACTGTATTGGAACACCACAGTGAAGCGAAATAATGCTTCTTTATGTCAGCTGATATTAACTTTAAACTGTAAACTTCTTATTAATTATTAAATTTTAGATGAGTCGCATTTTTTAACACATCTGCTTCACTTTCGTACCTATTTTGAGGACATGTTTCGCAAATCTTCGCTTGCATCTACGGCTCTTGTGCGACTGACGCTAGATCCAGCGGTGTGGGTAATTCTGGGGTTGTTGCTGCCATCTGTTGATTTAGTGATGAACTGAAAAGTGGGATTCTCTTCTAGCGGGATTTCAAAGTTCATTAGTTGGTTTTTATGTTTTTCTATGTATATCCTCTCCCATATGACGAGTTCACTATGTTTTTGTACGTATTTTAGTAATTCTGTGCTATCTTCAATTTCATGATTTTCAGACCAGAAATGAGCTGCTATTGCGGACTTATCAATATTTTTGTATCTTAAGTGCCTGAAGTGTTCTTTCTTTCTAGTGCCTATGTTCCTTTTTGTCCTTCCTATGTAAATTTTTTCACAGTCTTTACACTTAATTTTGTAAATGCCTGACTTTTCCTCTGGTTTTATCTTATCAGTATTATTACTGTGAAGTAGGTTTTTACTGATAAGATAAAACCAGAGGAAAAGTCAGGCATTTACAAAATTAAGTGTAAAGACTGTGAAAAAATTTACATAGGAAGGACAAAAAGGAACATAGGCACTAGAAAGAAAGAACACTTCAGGCACTTAAGATACAAAAATATTGATAAGTCCGCAATAGCAGCTCATTTCTGGTCTGAAAATCATGAAATTGAAGATAGCACAGAATTACTAAAATACGTACAAAAACATAGTGAACTCGTCATATGGGAGAGGATATACATAGAAAAACATAAAAACCAACTAATGAACTTTGAAATCCCGCTAGAAGAGAATCCCACTTTTCAGTTCATCACTAAATCAACAGATGGCAGCAACAACCCCAGAATTACCCACACCGCTGGATCTAGCGTCAGTCGCACAAGAGCCGTAGATGCAAGCGAAGATTTGCGAAACATGTCCTCAAAATAGGTACGAAAGTGAAGCAGATGTGTTAAAAAATGCGACTCATCTAAAATTTAATAATTTTTCGCTTCACTGTGGTGTTCCAATACAGTTGAATCTCGATATATGTAAACTTCTAATTTTTATTTCAACAATTATGAACCATTACTTAAGAATGGAGTGAAAAACTGGTGAAACATTGGCAGTTAAGAGTAATCATCTTAATACTGTGCTTCCTACGACTAAATATAAAACATTCTTGGTTAGAAGTTTAGACTTGATGTTTCTAGACTGAGGATCTTAGCCTCAATTTGATGATTCTGTTCTATTCACACTGTACCTCAATGGATACATTACAGGGAAATATATTCATATCAGTATCACACAGATTTTTAATTTGTGTGTCAAGACAGAGATCAGAAAGGACTTCAAATTAATAGACTTGGAACTTGATTGGGGTAGAGGTAAGTATGTAGGTGGATGTATTAAGCCAGATAGAGAAGATGGGGCTAAACAGGTATACTCCATAAATGCCTTGTGCATTTAAAACTTAATGGGTGCACAGCATTTCACCTGTGCACGATTGGGTGTGCCACAGCTGGCTTTGCTCCTACATAAACTCTGTGTGTAAAGCATCTCTGACCTTATAGATGCTGGACATGTCATCCACCCTCAGCTAAACAAGCATTACATTGGGAGAACACATTTTGATTTGCACAATTAAGTTGGGCCACTGTAATGTTTCCAATTTCATTTCTAGTATTTTGTTTTAGTTCTTCCGATGTATGAAGATCTGTCCCATAAACTTTGTCATTCAGGTTACCCCATAAGTAAAAATCACACACTGTTAGGGTAGCAACAGGGCCATACACCAGCAATGATCACTGTATCTTCAAACACTTCTGTAATTTTATTCATAGACTCCTCTGCATATAGGCAGTAGCAGAAACATGTTGGAACCATCCATACAATATCTCTTATGTTGTTCATGATGAAATGGGATCAAAATATCATTTCAGTACCTCTCTGTATTTACCATCTGCTTGTAGAATATTGGACTGATTATGCATCTAGCGCTAACAGAACACCAAATCCAACTTTCCGATGATAATGAGGGATTTTTTGAATGCGATGTGGACCTCCAGAGGCCCAGTACCGACTGTTATGAGTATTGACATAACCTTTTAGGTGGAATCTTGCTTCATTGGAAAAGAATAGAAGCTGTGGATCAATTAAACCATCATTCATGATAAAAGAAACCATTTACACTAATGCATTCATGAAACTGGGTCACCTTATTTTAAAACATGGAGATTTTACACCTATATGGTTTTGAGTTTTAATAATTTAGTTGCTCCTTGTGCCTTATATGCTAATTTTGGGTTGGATTTGGTTGGTGAACATTCAAAACATGGCCTAAGTTGTCTTAATTTTTCTTCTGCTTACACTGTACATTTACGCTTTAATTTTTTGTTTGCCACAGAATCAGTGGTTTCAAATTTCTTTACAAATTCGTGAATTGTAAATCTAGAAGGAGGCACTTCACCACAGAACGTTTGAATGTACTCTATGTGAACAAGGTCCACTGGAATTTCATCCTGCAAGAGTTCTTTTACATGCTAGTAAATCTACTGACATAAGACTATTGCTTTTAGCACACTTAAAAACCTTGTTTAGGCCAGGTTGTACCTGAAACCTTGGGTTCAGCAGGCCAGTCCTAAGCAATTGGCCTACCCAGGCTGCCCCTTTTTGTAGAGAAGTACTAAATGATTTATATTAGATATAAAGAAACTAAAATTTGAGGAAAATGTTTGTACTGAAGAAATGAGAAAATATCAGGACATGTAAGAATTAAGATAGTGAAATTAAAAATTGAACAGAATGTGTGTGAAGAATAAGGAAAAAGTTGTTCAGGAATAAACTAGAAAATGAATTAAGGCAAGGCTCATAATTCGCTATTAGTCATAGTATTAAAGTGTGTATTGCTAATATATGGTTGAGCAACTCTTATAAAAAAATCAGGAAATTATGGGGATTTATTTGAGATTTGGCAAATACAATTATTACTTGGGACAGTTAGCACTAATTATAGTAGTACTGTACAGGTCCCCCAAGAGAAACTCCATTATATTTCTTGAAAAACTTGAGGAGCTCTTTAATTTTCTCTTAAAACCTCAATGGATGCACTTTAACATAGTAATTGGTGGAGATGTAAACTCAGATTTTAATGTAACAACTAACAAACTGTAAACGACTTCAAAAATCTTCTTAGGTAGGTTAACTTCAAATGCACTAATAATAAACCTACAAGAGTTTCGGCTTGCTTAGACAACATATTTACAAATATTAATCAAACGCGTTTAACATGTGACACAGTAGCTTTTCCTTACTCCGATCATGATTCAGTCTGGCTCACAATAAAAAACATCAAATCAGGTGATCAATTCGCAGCGGGGATGAAGAAAATTGTTATATTTAGGCCCATAACAGATAGATATGAAATCCAAAACTGAGGAAAACGATGTGCTCAGTGTAACACAGAATGATGTAATATTGGATACAAAAAACTAGGCAACATTTCACACAGGCAGGTAAATAGCGATTCTTCACATTTGCAGGTTAAAGGTATGTCATTAAAGCTCATACATCAGAATATTCAAATGCTCTCTAACAAAATTGATCCCTTGAATATTTTTGTAGATGAAAAACAACCTGATATTCTAGTCCTCACTGAACATGGGCTAAGGGAATATGAATCGCACAATGCATTTATTAACAATATGAAATTGGTAGCAATATACTGCCGGGGAAAAAAGAAATGGGGTGGTGTAGGCATTTTTATAAGTATAGCACTAAACAACTCCTATGAAAATATCGATCTTACATCTTTAATCATTGAAGGCAAATCAAGCTGACTGGTGTCAGATTGATCTGGCAAAAGCTAAGAGTAATAATTATCGGCATATACAGGCCACCTAATGGGGATATTAATATTTTTTTTGAGAAAACGCTCTTACTAGAAATGTATCTGGCAAAAAGTAACACAAAAATTATAATATTAGGTGACCTAAATATAAATACCCATAATAATACACCCTCAAAAATTAAACTTGAATGCTTACTAAATGAATTTAATCTAAAATTAACAATCAATGAGCCCACTCGTATTACCACAAACACAGCCTCAATAATTGATAACATTATCACAAACATCACTGACTTGCCATATAAAACTGAAGTAATCCATTCTTGTCTATCAGACCATACTGCCCAAATGATCAGTTTCCAAGAACTTTTTGAAAACAAATTTCCTACTGTATCCAAAACTGTAAAAAGAAGTTATAATTCCTTTAACGAAACCAATCTATTTCTGTTAAAAAAAGCCCTTATAGCTGTTGACTGGGGGGATATATACACGGAGTCTGATCCCAATAAAAAGCTAGACATATTTTATAAAATTATAAAGGACAATATAAATATTTACTGTCCTCTTATTAGTAGTAGAAATAAAATACAAAATAAAGCAACGAATATACAATGGATTACACCAGAAATTAAACAAATGCGAATTCAGTTAAAATTAGCTATTTCTAAGGTAAACCACTACAATACTGAAGCTAATAAAATTGGTTTAAAAAGCTTAAAACGTATCTATGAGCAAACGGTTGTAAATGCCAAACGAGAAAGCATAAGTCGTAAAATCCTAAATTCACCAAACATTTGTAAATCCAGCTGGCAGGTAATAAATGAATTCCGAAAACCATCAAATTTTGCTGATGCTAGCGTCTATGTAATCAAGACGAAAGAAGGTATCACAGATGACCTGGAAAAGGCAGCTGCAGCTTTCAATGATCATTTTGCCTCAGTTGGAAAAAATATACATAACCTCAATAAAACCAACTGCAATAACTCGAAACCAAACAATGTGAGTGATAAAACGAGATCGAAAAATCAGTCAAGTATTTACCTCTACCCAACCTGTGCAAATGAAATCCGTAGTATAATAAAACATTTAAAAGCAAAGAACAGCCTTGGTGTAGATGGTATTCCTGTCATTACTGAAAACATGTAGTCAGGAAATTGTAAATCCCCTTGCTGATATAATAAACTCTTGTCTAGAAATTGGAATCTTCCCAGACAAATTAAAAATCGCCAAGGTAGTACCAATCTTTAAAAAAGGAGACAAAAGAGAACGAAATAATTACCGCCCAATATCTATCTTACCTGCCATCTCAAAAATCCTTGAACAATTAATCTATAAAAGATTCATGGGCTTTTTAAATAAATTCAGTCTTATACCTAAACACCAAAATGGTTTTGTAAAAAATAGATCAACAGTCTGTGCAGTCAATGAATCCATTCAAGAAATTATAAAAAACATCAATGCAGGTAGATATGCAACAGCAATCTTATTAGATCTTACTAAAGCTTTCGACTGTGTTGATAAGAGTATACTAATGAACAAACTGCAGCTTTTGGGAATTAGAGGTCTAGGATACAAATTAATAGAATCCTATATGACAAATAGGAAACAATATGTAGTTTTGAATTCCATTAATGGCGATGTTATATCAACTACAATGGAACTGACATATGGGGTCCCACAGGGATCAATCGTTGGTCCTCTTTTATTTATTTTATATATACACGATATAGCTGGAATATGTACATAACAATACAAAATTAATACAATATGCAGATGACACCACTGTCATAGCCAGCAATACATCAAGCAAAATGCTAGAAGAAACCCTATATATAACAACTACAAAACTATTGCAGTACTTTTCTACATTAAACTTAAGTATAAATGCATCAAAATGTGAACTCATAACATTTGGCTCGAAGACACTGAATGCGCCTATACAATTAAATATTGACAACAACTTGATAAATAGTGTTGACAATGTACAACTACTTGGGGTCACACTGGACAAAAAATTATCTTTTACACCCCATGTTGACCAATTAGCATTAAAACTAAGTAAAAATTATTTCTTTTAAAGTGTCTAAAGAACTATGTCCCAGAAGCAACTATTTCTCCCTCATTCAGTCACACATCTCATATGGTCTGGAGATCTGGGGAATACTTCGAAATTAAATTTACACAAAATTTTTACTTTACAGAAAAGAGCAATTAGATATATATCTAATTTAAAAACTAAAGAATCATGTAGGGAAGCCTTTCGTCAGCAAAAAATAATGACGCTGACAAGCCTGTACATCTACAAAACAATTTTATATATGATAAAATACATCCCATTGCAAACAAATTCAGATATTCATAACCACAACACAAGAAACAAGAATAATTTCGCTACTATGATGTATAGACTCCACCTGTGTGACAAGTTGCCTGGGAGTTACATGGGAGCCAAGCTATATAACAAACTCCCAGCAGAAGTTAAAGTGTCTAGTAACTTAACAAAATTCAAATTTTTCTTGAAATCATATTTAATTAATAATGTTTTTTATTCACTTGATGAATTTCTAAACTAAGACTACAACTTCAGAATTTATTGTTTGAGTGCTAGTTTCTTATTTTACAATACTTATGACTAAAACCTAGACATTGTATTAGGTGTACAAGACATTATACATTTAGAATAACATCACCTAAGTTTTAGTTTCTTCTAATATCTGTGTATATATATATATATATATATATCAAAATATCCAGCAACTTTAACTGTATATAATTGACTTGCCTGTTTTCAACAATGCTTGTAAAACATAAGGTGATAATAAAGTATTATTATTGTTATTGTTAGAACATTTTAAACTTTAGAATGTCCTTATGTAGTATGCAATGGTTGAAAATATGTAACTCACAGCTTTCATTGTACTATCAGCAGAAGAGCTCTTTGATAGATTTTTTACAGCTTTCATAAATACGTTTGAACTACGTATTCCAGAATGCAAATGTACTATAAACAGCAATGCAATTAGAATGAAAGCCACAAAACATAACGTAAGTGGTTGGTACACACCACAACTGGCAGAAATGAAAAACAAAACATTGTTGTACCTAGATCTGTTTAGAAAAGCAAAAACGGAATCTGCGAAGCACTTTTATGAGAATGCAAGAACTATATATAAAACTGCTTTAAACGAAGCTAAAAGATTTCATAATTTTAGAAGCATTGAATCGTCAAGCAATAAATGTAAAAAAGCTTGGAGTTTGATCTATTCGGTAGCTAAAGATCACAAAAATGACAGCACAAATATAACCCCTGAGGAGTTTAATGAGTTCTTTGTAAAATCTGTGGAGGAAATTAGAGATAACATTGTGTGTCCTAATGAATCCACAATAGACTTAATGAAATATAGTAACATAAGACATAATAGCTATGATTTTGTATTTTCAGAAGTAACTCCACAAATCATATTAAGCACAGTGCAAAAATTCAAGCCATCGGGTAGCACTGATGTCTATGGTTTATCAAGTAACATCCTAAAACAGGTTATAGATTGCATTCTGGACCCACTTACCTTCTGTGTAAACAAATGCCTTGTCGAGGGAATATTCCCAGATGTATTAAAAGTGTCCAGAGTAATTCCAATTTACAAAAAAGGGGACAGAAATCTTTCGGCCAGTTATCGACCCATATCCCTGGTTCCCATATTTTCAAAAGTAATCGAGTCAGTCATGTATGCCCAGTTATATGAGTATCTCGAATCAATTAACATAATTACGGAATCGCAGTATGGTTTCAGAAAAGGGAAATCTACCACTGATGCCATAGTTGCACTAATACAGAAAGTACTTACAGCCTTCGAAAATAAGTTATGCACAGGCCACATTCTGTGACCTAAGTAAGGCTTTCGACTGTGTAGACCACACCTATCTTCTTAGTAAGTTAACTTTATATGGGATAAAAAGGCCCGCTATTGACCTCAGCTCGTACCTAGGAAATCAAAAACAGGTGGTTTGTGTAGGAAGCGAGAAATCAAAAATAGCTGAAATAAAACACAGTGTCCTACAGGGTTCGACTCTTGGACCTCTACTTCTTTTATTAATGATCAATGATCTACCATCGTTTCTGATGACACACTCTATCCTATATGCTGATGATACATTTTTCAATATGAGCACAGACCTTCAGTTGCTTACATCAACAGTAGAAAATACACTGACCAAAGCCGATACAAGGTTTAGAGCAAATGGCTTCTTACTTAATCAGAACAAAACACAACAAATGCTTTTTAGTAACAAAGCAGTAACAAGTAGTATCTCAGATAATGTTAAATTCTTAGTTGTCGTAATAGACAGCAAATTATCCTGGGCTCCACATATTAACCACATAAAGTCAAAACTCTCCAGAGTCCTACACCTTATTCGAAACTTAAAAAGGCATGTTCCGGAAGCTTACATTCGATCAGCATGTTTTGCATTTTTTCATAGCATGATTGCGTATGGTATATTACTTTGGGGCAACAGCTCACAAATGTCGGACATACTTTTGTTACAAAAAAAGATAATTTGAATAATGTGCGATAATTCAAAGCTGGCCCATTGCAAACCACTGTTCATTAAACTGAAAATGACAGTAATAAATAAATAAAAATATATATATATATACACCGTACTGTTATATATAAAGAACCGCTTACCAGAGCTACAAAATAGACTAGATGTACACACCTATAGTACTAGATCTCGTCAAGACATAGATATTCCATATTGCAGACTGACGACAACTCAGAAAAGCTTTGAAGTGCTAGGCTCTAAAATGTACAATAAACTACGAATAACACTAAAACATAGTCCCGCAACAGCGTTCAAGCAGAAATTGTATGACTGGCTTACTGCCACACCTTTATATTCATTACAGGAGTACTTTGAGATGTAAGCACTCTCACTATAACCACTTGTTGACTAATTCATTTATCTATGTTACTCTGCATATGTATATAGTGGGAACTTTTGAGGCATCTGTACAGTACAGATCGTAACTTTGACTTTGTACAATACTGTACTTTCTCTTGTACATTCTCTGTATAATTGAATAGAAACATTCTGTATTGTAATCTTTATGTTATTCTTCGACATTCATTGCTATTAAGCTTAACTTTGTACATACTCTGTATTATAATGTAATAATTTGTATTGTATCTTCTTGACGTTGTCTATTGCTGTAAAGCTCAATGACAATAAAATTATTATTATAATGCACATGAACTTGTGCCACTTTTACAGTGATTACATATGTACCCTATACACTGGTTAAAATGGCCCGTGACTCAGTGGTTAGACTGCTTGGCTCTCACCAAGGCAGCCTGGGTTCGATCCCAGGCGACCGCAAAGTGAGATTTGTGGTGGACAACATGGCGCTGGGGCGGGTTTTCTCAAGGATCTCCGGTTTCCCCCACCATCTCATTCCACCGGTGCTCCATCTTCATCTCATGTATCATCAGTGTCATCGCCTGCGGTGCTGTATGTAGTAAAAGCAGGCGTTAAACACTACACATTATACACTGGTTAGGCAGAGTGCATGTGTGTTAAAGTCTGTCTACTCAACGCAAGTGCACGGCGGCCGCTTTCTTTGAGGAACCCTCATAATCGTTTTACAACATGGACCCTCCTCCTGATGGTCCTCTCTACAAGGCTGCAACATTTTAACATCACCGTCTTGCACCTAATGAAACAGAACAACTGGAAGTTGGAACTTTGGCAACTGACTCCACGTGGAGTAGACATGCAACTGTCATTTTCAAAAAATCGGGGTTGCTATTGGTCCCCAACGTCAGTGTTCCATTTCTGAAGTGTGGAGATAGATTTATGACGGTCATTAGTGGGCGGAAAGGTCAGGTTCTTTGAGGTCCCTTTGAGTGGGAACTGCACACACGTTAAAAAAACAGACTTTACTCCATTGATCACAAATAAATGCAATACTTCTATCCTGAGTAACCATATTGTGACCAAATGACAAGACAAAGGTGTACTAAACTCAATTTGTCAAAAATTGTTAGTCCAGTTTTTACTTACAATCATCTTCATGTTTTTCAAGTACCTACATAGTTACACACAGAGAAGGCACCTGTCTAATACTTCTTTATGTTACTGTTGTATAGTATTGTATTTATTTCATCCTTTGGAACATAATACATATGCTATAGAACATGTCAGTTCAAGATACAAAGAAAAATATAAAAAGTTACATAAGACTAAAAACTGTAACAGATACAGGATCCAACAAAAGTCTAAAGTAGAAAAGAAATAAAAACAAAATATATAAAAACCATAGAGAAATGCTATATAAAAGTAATTGTTTACAAATGTGGAGTTTAGCCTATTTCATGATTTAGGAAACCCTCTACACTATAAAAGTTTCTCTCCATTAAGAAATTAAATAGAGCCTTTTTGAATTTTGTTTGGGCTCAATATTCTTTATACTCTGCGGTAGTTTATTGAATAAATGTAGACTAGCATATGTGAAGCTACTTTCATACAATTTGGTTCTATGCAAATTGATAAATAGATTTTTCTGTGCTCTAGTATCATGTGTATGAACTTCTGCATTTGTTTTGAATGAATTTAGGGTTTCTTTCATGTAGTTAAGTGTTTTATATATATACATCACAAATACAAAATTTTAAATTTTCTAAAGTATGGTTTGCAACTAGTTTTGTTTGACATTAACCATAATCTGTATTACTTTCTTTTGCATCCTAAAAACCTTAATGCTATTTTTTTAATTTCCCCAGAAGATTATCCCATATGTTCCTGCACCAACTTGCACTGCTCGCAGACCAATACTGACTTTTACACAGCTCTACTTGCCAATTCCGACAACTGCGCAACTCTGATCACCGGTCAAAACATAAGTAGCAAACTGCTTGCAGATTCTTAACTGAACCATAACTGCACTCCTTGCAAATTGACTCCAAAGTGAACTGTAAGGCTGGCTTTTGTGCTGCTATTTATAGCCTGTCAGTCACAGAAGAATGTCCAAAATCCCTGAGATTGAAGGAATAGAACATTGTCAGAGTTCAAAATCTTCCAGATCTGTAAACACTGCATGGGACAATAAAGGGGCTACTACTTCTGACTAATGATTTTAGTGGCTGTCCTCGAATGGTCTTTTTTTTTTTTTTTTTTTTTTTTTTTGCTTCACATGATGGTAAATAAAAATGGTGGAATGAAGTGACTTACACTTAAATCCTTTTGCAGTAGGCATTGGCTGCATACATATATGACAAAATCTATGCAGATCTTTGTTTAGTTTTGATGAATGTATGGTGATTAATGTGACTGGTCAATAACAAATTGTATAACTTCTGGATTTACAATTTCACAAAGTTGTCTTATGGAATTCATGTCTTAAACTAATCTGCTACATATTCCTTTCTTAACAGCAATAATTTGTGTTCACCCAAAAAATAAATAAAATATAGATATCAACAGGAGGCAAAATAGCTTTTTATAAGCAAAAGAAAGATCAATATATCACTCCGAACTTTTTGGTAGGAATTATACTGATGGAGTACTATTAAAACATTAAAAGTATATTATGTCATATTATGTCAGATACTTTTTTATTGCATGTTCTGAAATAAATGGATGGAAACACAAAAATTATAGAAAATTGTTACAATATAATACATATCACATCTTAATAACATCATTTTATGCATTCTAATTCATGTGAAAAATATTAAAAAGCCTTTTAGTATTGCTTAAGTTAATGAGCCACTACTAAAAGATAGTAAGATAAACAGTACTTCTGCTGTAATGGCTGCATAAACATTTATTTACCTTATAGTCCTAATTGTTACATCACACAATTTATGATTAATATTTGTATTTGCATACAAGTAGATCATATATTACCCAATCACAAAGAAGTATGCACTTATATAATGCTGAGTTATTGCAAGCATAAGCAGTATATTTAAAATAACAATGCCTGTTCCTGTGCTCTAGGGTCATATAAGGTGAATAGCAATGAGGTATGCTTCATTAAATGCACATAAAATATTCTACATCTTCAACTCTGCTTGAACTCTGACAGAAGTTTAACCAGCTTCCAAATATTAGTAATGGATATTGAAGATTATTTGAAGTAAAACTTGATATACTGGGACATATTTCTTTGTTGTTCTAATGCTCTTATATTAAGTATTGATTTTATCATAGAATAATTTAATTAATGAAAAGGTTGCAGAAGTAGTTGCACATTTTGAAGAAGCATAATTTTGACAAGCAATAAAAAGGATTTTTAAAAAGTTACAAAATATCAATATCCAATTGTATGTCTCCAAAAAAGCAATATTTTATTTTCACACCAATAGAGATTTAACAAGTCGTTAGGATGATAACCAAAGAATTGCTAGAAAAGGGAAAATGTAGAATAAGAGAACATTTGGATATTACATATCACTTGGCAAAGGCCTAAACATGGAACCACAAAGTTTGGGTTATTCAAAAGGAATTTCTTCAAATGTATTAATATATTTGTTAATGAATACACTGAACTAGTTTATTATACAACAGTAAATGTAGTAAGCTGTTGGAAAGTGTAATAATAGTACATGATACTCCAATAAGTTACTGAATTAGTTCCCTCAAGATATTAGCAGATGGAAATTTATTGTAATGGAGGCATATCATATTTATGTTGTATTTCTGACATTAATTTAGGATACTTAATATTGGAAGAAGGCCTCTCAGGCTGTGTTTTAACTAATTGCTACTGGATATAAACACAGCAGCTTGTCCCTAGCAAAACAGGCAACTGCTCTAAATATGTGTATCACTAATTTTTAAGTTACAGAGAAGCAAAGCCATAAAAAATTAATATCCAAAATCCCCATTGATTAATAGCCATTATATGAGAATTCTATAAGCTATGATTTGCTGCTCAGTCTTGTGCAGCAGATTAAGTCCATGCCTTTGCCCAGGAATGTTGTATATTACTGGTACTGAGTTGGAACTATCAATGGATTCAAAAGCAAGAAATAAATGCTATAACTTGTATGTCTGATAAGAAGTTACATTCTTGCCTCTCTCACTTAAGAGCACAAGCTGGATTTCTGTTTGACTTTCTATCCCATGTATTTTCTCCCCTTAAATTTAGTATCAGCTTTAGTACATTAAGTTCACAAGATCATTTATGCATTCATTTCATATGTCACTGTGTGTAATAACATTAACTTTGGAAAGAAGACCCACCCCCTTATAGTAATGAATATAAACTCAAACCTTTCATGTTTCATGTTTTCCCAAAGAATTTTGCTTTAATAATAAATTTATTATTATTATTGTTATTATTATTGTTTGTTTGTTTGTGAATGAGCCCTGTATGACTACACAAAGTACTTAGACGCATCTCTTAGCTCATTTATGAAACCAAAGTTCTCTCATTCTTTGGATGTGGGCTTTCTCTCGTCTGTCCTTGTTGTTCTCACCTTTTTCTTCAGATTATTATTATTGTTGTTATTATTATTTATTATTATTATCATCATATTGTTGTTACTCACTTGTAGACATCATACAATGTTTCAGGCTTCATCAAGTTCTGTATAATATTAGTGATGTACACAATATATGTACACATAAACTAAATACATATCTGAAGTGGTATATATGACAAAGACTTCAGAGCTATCCCAAAACAAATGAGTAGCATCCATTTAGATTGGCCAAAAAGTGATGGAAAGCTATGATGCAAAGTTCTGATTAGTTTTAAATTGAAAAAGAAGCAGAATGCTATTTTCATTTTACTGATAATTTGTATTAAAACGACTTCATTTTAATAAAAGATTACAACAAAGGGAACATCTTTAACATGAATACATGCTGTCGCCCTGGTGATATGTTAGGTTTATAAATTAATTCTATACATACAATGGAACCAAATTAAACAAATCAATTATATCAACTACAGTGTTTTAAAAAATCTAGTCAGTGTAAACTTCAAAAGGAATCATAATTTCAAGTTATTTTTTTAAATACATTATTCACTGTTAAATGCTTCATCGTTTTGAGTAAGTCTATCACTTCTTTTGATGAAACACTCAATATATCTTATATTGCACAGAATTTTCACATTTATACAGGCGAGGTACCTATTTAACTACTGCCTAAGGCAGGTAATCAACTGAATGACATGTGACATTGCAGATTCTGTATGACATGAATATAGTAAAGTTATAATTCCAGAAAAAGTCTCTAGTGTCAAATAGCTTACAGTGAATATTCCTTTCATCACTGGTTATCATTTAAAATTTTTCATTTTTTAATATTAATTTCTTAGTTAATGAAACTGAAGAACCTGTAAAAGAATACTTTCTTATCCTAGCACCCAGTGGGTGTATAAAATATATCACAGATGACAATAATATAATTATATTGTTTAGTTTAAGTAGTGTTACCTAGGATATGGCTCGACTAAAAAGTTTTTATCCTTAAGAAGCAACTCAGCTGTTTGAATGGATGAATGACTACAATGAGAAAGAGTATGTTTTAACCCTTGTATAACGTGATTTCTGTATAGCCCAGTGAAGGGAAAAAATCAGAAAATCTCTCATACATCATGACACCAAAGAGCTTCAGTTCACATCTCTTAGAAAAATAAAGTGCTTATCATGTACAATAGCAAAAGCACAGTCACTGGTTTATGTCTGAAGTTAAATAATTTGCACAGTGCCTCTTCTTGAGAAACAAATATCACAGAACATTACTAGTTGATTAAAAATTGAAAACTGGCAGTGTATTAGATACTACTCAACAAATAATGGAAATGGCAGTGGAAGTGGAATGAAATACCTCTGCAAGTATATTGTTTATAAAGTAGACTTATTTAATATTTTTGTTGCATTGATGAGTATGATATAATGTAAATATTTTAGAGTACTGCAAAAAATCTGAATTATGCTATAAGACATAATCAGATAAATTTTATTAAAATATATATATAACTATAAGCTGATTGTTTACTTTGGAGAATCCCTAAGCTTTTGGAAGACAAAGGAGTCATAAATAATGTTTAAATTCAGTTATTTGATACTACTTTGACAGCCTTGCTTACAATAATGCATATTCTTACTGTGTGATTAATTCTAACAGTATTATGTCTAACAATTAAATTTGTATCCTATATTCCAGTGGCGAGGAGTGATTTTCAAAGCGAGGGAAGCTTCAAGTAATATTTTTCATTTAAATAATAGAGAATAATGACTCTAAGAACTAAGGCTACCCTTCAGTACTCTTTCTATTGTACAGTTACACATAGGCCCTTCTTGCATTGCAAGACTGGTCACACTACAAGTAGACATTCCTGCTTTCCCTCTTCACACAGATGTTCCAGTTTGTCAAGTTGGCCCACCCCACATGAATCGTTAATCTAATATGGAGAAAGTGTGACTTCACACACTTTTGCTAATAACTTAAAACTTCACAGAATTTCCTATTTGTCACCACTATACACCAGTTTACTTCAATTCCTAATGCTATTGAAATACACGAGGACTGTTCAATACAGAATGATCATAATTTTTTGCACTTAAGTTCAATCTTATTATATTCTGTTAGCTTAATGTGAAACAAACACGACATAGTAGTTTCATTGTTGGTACTCCTGGTTCCCGCCTGTGAGAACCAGGGAAGTTCAGACATGTTCAGTATCGCCTACCGCTGCAATGGAGGTAACATGCAGTTAAAGTTGATGTTAGAGGAAGATCCGGAGTTTCTTTCAAACATAATCACTGCTGATGATACTTGGCTACATCATTTTGATCCTTAGAGCAAACAGCAAAGCTCAGTGTGGAAATCTCCTTCATCACCAACCCCCCAAAAAAGCAAAATGGTTGCTTCTGCTGGGAAAGTTATGGTCATCTCATTCTTTGATATTCATGAATGGTTTATCAGTATGTTGTACCTGCACACACATCAGTAACTGGGCAATACTATTGCAAATCTATATCAGCCGCAAAAGAACACATTTCCGTGAAGCAGGCTTGATGCTGCACCATGATAATGAGCGGCTGCATATTGCAAGTGTTGTTACTGAATATCTTGCAAAAATCAGCATGAAGTGCATCCCTCACCCTCCCTATAGTCCGGATTTAGCCCCACGTGACTTTTTTTCTATTCCCTTACTTGAAGAAACGTCTTCGTGGGGGGCATTATTCATCATTAGAAGCAGTGGTGAAGGTTGCAGAGGTAATTTTGAAGGATCTCTCAAAAAATGGTTTCCAGCATGTCTTTGAAGACTGGCAGAAACGCTGGGACAACTGCACCGCATTCAGGAGAGACTATTTTGAGAAGGACCATCAAAATTATGAGGATGAGTAAAGGTGCATTATTAAAAAAATTGTGATCATTCTTTATTGAACAGCCCTCGTACTTCCAATTGTATTTAAAAGCACTACATAAAACATAAAATTAACTTTTCTTCATACACTATAAAGGCTTTACCACTTTACAGGCTTTGATAAAATTTATCAAGCGCTTCCTAACTCCTGAAAAGTTGTGATTGCTTCCAGAAACCTATGACATGATATTCAAGATCACAAATGTGCGAGTACAAAAATATTCAGTATTGAATGACCTCGCGGAATCAGTTCATGGAATCGCAAATAACTTGAGCTTAAGCAGCTGTCAAATTGTCTGCAGAACTAACAGATGTTTCTGAATAAACTTCAAAATTTATCTGAAGCAAATAAAATATTGTGGAAACGTAGAGTCAGACTGAAAAATTCAATGCCATAGCCGGGATTTGAACCATGGATCTTCTGGTTTCCATCCAGCCGCACTACCATTTTGCTACTATGGCCATATACTATGAATTTTTCAGTCTGATTCTAGGTTTCCACAATTTAGCCTACACACGGCCAGTGTGAAAGAACAATTAATTTCCATTAATTAAATAAAATATTGTTTGGCATGAATGTTTTTTCTCCTTTTTCTCCTGAAGTTCTTGGGGAAGCGACACTTCCAGCGCTTCACTGCACACTTCGCCACTGTTATATTCCTACTACTTTACATGACAATTTTGGTTTCTTACTTTTATTTAATAACAAGATTACAGCCTTAAGTGATTGAATAAAATAAAAGAAGGTATGTACAATCATGATTTTACTGCACTCCAAACTTAAATTCATGACAGGAAATTACTTGCAACATTGTAAACTTTCTACACTTTATAGCTACTTTGTATTAAACATTAGTTTGTTACATCTACATCAGTTAGAATTCCATAAAAGTCTATAAATAGTTTAGTAATAAATAACAATAAAACATTTTATTCCACAGTTAGTATTTAATTTAAGCTAGTCTACAAAAGCATATACAAGGGGCATCCAGAAAGTAAGTTCTATTTCCATTTATCTCCGCTGCAGCGCTCTGATCGCAGTTCTGCACATGCGCGGTAGACGCTCTGTATCAAGGAGAAGAAACGTGTGCCATTGTGAGATCGCTGTCAGCCACGTATGCTTTGTTGTGCTTGTTTACAATGTCGGTGTTGACTGAAAATCCTGCCGCTTGTGAAATCAGATCTGTGATTCGTTTTCTGAATGCTAGGAAAGTGAAACCAATTGAAATTTATTGGCAAATTTGTGATGTCAAAAGGTGTTGTGTTTCTTCACGACAACGCACGACCACACACTGAAAATGCGACGAAAAACATCCTACAGGGATTTAGCTGGGACGTGTTTGATCACCCCCCGAACAGCCCTGACCTTGCTCCTAGCAACTTTCATCTGCTTGTGCATCTCAAAACTTTCCTTGGCGATCAACACTTCAACAATGACGAAGAGCTGAAAGAAAATGTTTCCAACTGGTTGAAGACTATGAAGAAGGTATACAAAAATTTGTGCCTCGCTCTGACAAATGCCTGCAAAATTTCGGCAGTTATGTGGTAAAGCAATTTAAGAGTTGTAGAATTTTGTGCAATAAATAATTTTTCTGTATCTGTACACAATTTAATTTTATTAACAAACAGAACTTATTTTCTGGACGCACCTCGTACTTGCTGTGCAAAGATACCAAGGTAAATTGTTACTGCAAGTAACCATTATTGATATCATTTGTTAGTGCAAGTTTTACACATACTCAGATGCAATAAAGCAAACTAATGTTGGTTTTACCCTACACAGTTTCCTTGTTTTTTGCTGCCCTTCCAAAAGTTTCTAGGATACAAATTTAAATATAGCTTTTTGTTATTTACAAGCAAATAGAGCATAGGCTTAAAAAATATATTTTTATCATTATTTATACATAGGTATGTCTGTTGAAATATTTGTCTGCAGTAAAAATAGCAATTAATAAAACATCATAATCTATGTTTCAGAAATGGAAACCTCAACATCTAGAAATATTGTATAATTTTTTTCATGGAACATGATCAATATGTATAAATATAGTACACACTGTAGTTAATACTCCATAAGTAATTTATGTCATTGAAGTTAAACCTGAGAAAAGCACATTATAAAAACCATGCACAACTGATATATTTTTAAATACAGATTTCAACAGCAGGCTTCTTTGTCTCTGCTAAAATTTAACATCAATATAAACATACAAAATACATGGTGCATTCCACTGTCATTTTACAGAAATTCTTTTCCTTACAAAATGGTGTGTCAAAGAGAGAGGATGTTATCTTTTATGCCTTTTCTACTTGATATAAAATATGTATTTAAAATATAAAACAAAAAGAGGGGACACAGGATAGAAATAAACCAAAAAAACATTTATGTAGCAGTTACAAGACCTTTGACCTCAAATGCTTGCAACTACATAAAACCTGCTTAGAACAATCAATCATAAACAAAACAGTGGTCCATGTTATTTCCATGCACATTGCCGAGAAACAAAGTAACAAGATATCAGTACCTTAGGAGGGAAATTATACACAATGCAATAAGATTAGTGTATCATCAACAGTGCCAGAAACCCTCTGCTTAAAGTACTTATAATACGAGGGCTGTTCAATAAAGAATGATCATAATTCTTTTACGGACATTATTTTGCGCACTAAAATTCAATCTTATTATATTCTGTTAGCTTAATGTGAAAAAAACACGCCGTAGTAGTTTCATTGTTGGTACTCCTGGTTCCCACTTTTGAGAACCAGGCAAATTCAGACATGTTCAGTATTGCCTACCGCTGCAATGGAGGTAACATGCAGTTTAAGTTGATGTTAGAGGAAGATCCGGAATTCCTTTCAAACGTAATCACTACTGATGAAATTTGGCTACTTCATTTTGATTCTGAGAGCAAACAGAAAAGCTCAGTATCGAACTCTCCTTCATCACCAACCCCCAAAAAAGCAGAAGTGGTTGCTTCTGCTGGGAAAGTTAAAGTGATCTCATTCTTTGAAATTCATGGAATGGTTTATCATCATGTTGTACCTGCACACACATCAGTAGCTGGACAATACTACAGGGATGTCCTGAAAACATTGAAAGTTCATATCAGGCACGAAAGACCACATTTCCAAGAAGCAGCCTGGAAGCTGCACGACAATAAAGTGCGGATGCATACTGCCAATGTTGTTGCTGAATATCTTGCAAAAATCTACATGAAGTGCATCCCTCACCCTACCTATAGTCCAGATTTAGCCTCATGTAACTTTTTCTATTCCCTAACTTGAAGAAGCGCCTTTTTGGGAGGCATTATCCATCATCAGAAGCAGTGGTGAAGGCTGCGGAGGCGATTTTGAAGTATCTCTCAAAAAATTGTTTCCAGCATGTCTTTGAAGACTGGCATAAATGCTGGGACAAGTGTATCGCATTCAGGGGAGACTATTTTGAGACGGACCATCAAAATTATGAGGATGAGTAAAGGTACGGTCAAAAAAAAAAAAAAAAAAAAAAAATTTGTGGTCATTCTTCATTGAACAGCCCTCGTAGCATAAAACACACATATACTACATATCTGGTATAGCTTATATAGTCCTTAAAGTGCAGATTTGGATGAAATGATTAAAACAAAGTGAAGAGAACAATGTGCACACCACACTAAAGCCCTGTTATGACATTCATGCAGTCCAATATAAAAAACCACACTAATTACATTTGATATGGGTATGTAAATGTCATAACCTGCCTTTTGGCAAACAATTGCAACATAGAGTGCAAAAAATTGATTGCAAATTATGGAGTGAAGTTTGATGGTGAAATAATGATTGTGTATCATCACTGGCACATTGTAGTCCTACAAAATAAGCAATCGTTCTGATATAGAACTTATAATGGCACTAGTGGTGTGTAATTTTGAATGGAAATAACACAAACCACCGTTGTTTTAATGATTGACTGTTATTCTAAGCATGTTTTCATTCAGTTTCGAGTGTTTGAGGTTAAGATGTCCCTTCTTAGCTGAAATTTAAAGCTCTCACCATTATTAAGGTAATTTTGCATTTTATTTGTCAAAATATTATCTATAATCTGTCAGAAGAAGAACCTTGATATTATTTTTAAATCTGTAAAGTAATCATTGAATAAGTTGTAAATACTATCCAAGCATGATTCAAAAGAATTAAAAGTGAAGGTTTTATGTGAGTCATTCCATATCATTTGAAAATCTGTGAAACACCAAGACAATGAATCTCCTCAAAATTTTTTGTATGCATTTCATGCTTTGAAATAGAAGATTATATATGTTTTGTCCCTAACTTTTACTTCAATACTAGCCAAAGTCATGAAAAGGTGGGTGTGCCCTCATACATAATTTCCTTTTAACATTTAATTCTTGTACAAACTCATTTTAAAGCCTATGGAATCTGCTTCAAACTAGATTAAATCGGACACTACAATTAACTTATTTAATACACAATTTTGTATTATATATGAAACAACATTTATTTTAAATAAACAGGTATTATAGCCTATATACGGCTAGTGTGAAGAAATGATTAATTTCCATCAATTAACTAACATAATAAGAGTTAAATGATGAAGCCTGGGGCTCAAGTACTTACAATAGTAAGTCGCCACAAACGGTGCATTTCGAATGCAAGAGCCCCTAGTGGTCTACCGGGGACATATATGAGTCAAATGGAGAATTTAATGTCAGGATGGCAAGTTTGCCATGGTAGCTCAATGGCTAAGAGTGACTGGACGGAAACCAGATCTGTGGTTCAAATCCTGGCCATGGCATTGAATTTTTCATGTTGACTCTATCAACAACCTTAGACTATATACAGCTTGTGTGAAGAAATGATTAATTTCCATCAATTAACTAAAATGTGGGAAATTTCGTTGCTATCCAAAGCTTATTAGAGCAATCAGATCAAAGAGCCCCAAGAAAACATAGTAAAAAGAAAGTTCACAATAAAATATGAGATTATTTGAGAAAAATTATTTAGAAAGTGTAAAGAACAAACACTGAGAACTGTTTTTATGTGAGTGGAATTTCTGATATTCAAGGATACATCTAATAAATTGTTTAAACAAAATTATTTATAACATGGTTGTTTCGGATAAACAGATGATGATGGTAGTTCAACAAAAATTCAAGTAATACAGTTTAAAATTCTGTTGAATGCTTCTTGTTATTTGAGATAGAATAATACTATTTGCTGGAAAATTACTGATTTAATAAGAAGAAAGGATTTATCTAAAGAATTATGTTTTGTATTTGATTCTTAATAGACTACTGTTCACTGAGAAGTACATATAACTGATTAGTTGAAAATTTTCCAGCAGTATAAATTACAGACGAATTACCAACAGTATAATCTGCAATAACAAATAAAGCACAATTAATACACATATTTAGGGATATAATTTTTATAGGAACTATGGTTATTACTGGCTGTCACTAGCACCCTTTACATTTGTTAAAAAATATAAAAAAAAAAGAGTGCAAATTGTTTGATATGTTCAGCAAATTAAAACTGAAAGTCATCATAACAGTAAAATCTACACATATTCTTTTATATAAAAGTTTATAATTTCATTTTTAACAACAAAAACTTTAGGGTCATTATAAGGAACAACTCTAGATAAATCCAACAGATTTGTGAAACCAAGGAGTCTGTTCTGTTCCTCACATTGTAAAATGGGCATCCAGAACTGTGCAGCAGTACGCTGTAAGTTTTCTACACTATCTTATATGAACATTGCAGTGTATGATTTCATTACGTCGTTTTCAGATCAGCTTCAGTTAGTATGTCCTACAATTATTTATCAAATATTCAAATACAATGAATGTTTCGTAAGCTTTAGAGTGATCCAAAATGGCTTCAAAAAGTGCTTTGAAGACTCAGACATTTTTCAATATAACTGGACATAATATCCATTGTATGGTTCTGCATTTCCAAAGCAATGCATCAATTCTACTTTAAGAAACAAAATTACCTTTTGAACTAGGAGAACAGTAAGACTGAGAATTATACAGTATTTTGTTACAAATTTAATGGATTTCTCAGTTATTGATTTTTTATTTATGTTCAGTTCATATAGTGCAAGACATTCCCTTAACCTCCCAAACGCAGGCCACAGATGCAACTGCCTGAGCCATCATGCTCGGTAGAATATAGTGGACTATCTCTACATCCCATTTTATGCAATACCTCAGCAAAAACAATAGAAGTAGATCATTTAAAGTATGATATCCTGATGATACAGCTGCAAGATTCATCTTTAAAACAACACAAGTGTGAATAAAAGTTATCATGTAACTCATGGAAATAACATAGTCCATGATAATGTTTGTGAACTTTTGTGTCATTTCCTCTCTGGTTAATAGCTGACATGGTTTCCATTTAATGCTTTTAACTCTAATAAATGGTTCATTTTTTTTAGCTCTATTTGGTGTTATTCATATTGCTTATGTTAATGAGTCAGCAAACAAAAGTTTTAGTCACACCTGATATAACTCATCATACACTTTTATGATAAACTTGATATCACAAAGAATGATTAACAATCATTAAATTACAATAAATGTTTGGATACTTATTAATTTCATAGATTAACCTTACAATAAACATGTTGAAAGATCACAAACAAGTTTGAAAAACAATGTAACATTACAATTCCTTTCTTGGAAGTGTTGAAAACAGTGTTGTTATGATAAATTAACTTTAAAGAGAGTCGATTAAAGACACTAGACAACACTTACTTTTAAATTTTTCCGGAACATGTTTCAGAGGCTTTGCCTCTCGAGAGCCGGCCGATGATAGAGGCAAAGCCTCTGAAACATGTTCCGGAAAAATTTAAAAGTAAGTGTTGTCTAGTGTTTTTAATCGACTCTCTTTAAAGTTAATGTAACATTAATTTACAATTTTTGTTAATATATATTTAAAACTGCATTCAGAAACATGATTTATTTTTCTATCACAAATTTCCATCGGAATTCTTAACATATAAAACTCCAAAGTTTTCTTTCAAACTATCTTGTCCATTGCCCTTGACATAAAATAAAGTGTATACACACCTTTTTAACATTCCTGAACAGTCAGTAGCCTGAATGTATTGTCATTGTTGAGATCTTAGTCCTAAAAGAGATCAGTGCTCAGCCTCATACTCTTTAAATACTTTATAGCTGCCTTTATGAGCCATTCCATGTCTGATATTTTTTGAGCCAACTTTAAAACATATTCTTTTAAAAACAAGCAAATAAAAAACCTGTTTCTACTTTTGAGTATTTCAACTTTTTACAAGTTGTATTCCATACTACAAGAATGAAGTATCCTACTCAGACCAAAATATAACATGACTTATCTAGATTTAAGATATTTTTAATAAATGGAATGCATTTTAATATCTTTATACAAAGCAGATCTCTTACAATATTTATTACAAAAAAGCATAAATTATATTTTATATAGAAAACACAAACACCTACACCAGCCTCTCTTTGCAGCATTCTTATATCTACAGAAATCCTGCTATACATTTTAAAATATATTTACAAAGAATTTCATGCCTTCAAAACAATATTCAAGAAGTTTCTTTTGTTTTTCATTCAAAGAGTTAAAAGCAGTGTAATGTTATTCACAATATGAAGCTGAAGTTTGTATGAAACAGAAGGATACAGTAATTTAAAGAATACATTTATCTAATTTATGAGTATATAATACATGGACCTCCAAATCACGATGCTACCCATAATCTAATTTAATATAAAGTGAATTAAAGTTTCTTTAAATATGGATCTTAAACATATCTTATATAGAGAAGTTGGTTGACCTTTACAAACTTCTTTATATTTGCTTCCATAGGTCCTTGTTAAATAAAATAATATACAATTAATACTTAGAAAACAAAATAACTACAGTAAAACCTCGTTAATATGGAGCTCTTTAACCCAGACCAGTTTTGCAATAAAAAGGTAAATCAAGACTTGTTTTACAGATGATAAATTGCTATTCTCAGCAGGTAAATTAGTCGACTTTTCTTGCCAGCAGGCAAATTAATTGCACTCACACCTACTTAGGACCAGGTTGGAAGAGAAACTTTGATAAATACACGGGAAAAGTTGTGGTCTGGCATGTGTGACTTGGCAGAAAATAAGACTGTATAAGAAGAAAAACTAAGTATGGAAGATTTTATAGATATTTTTAAAAATACTGATTGCTGATCTGATGTTGATAAAGAAGACATTGACAATTACGAGATCAAACGTAATCACTACGGATGAAACTTGGCTACATCATTGAGAGCAAACAGCAAAGCTTAGTGTGGAAACCTCCTTCATCAACAACCCCCCAAAAAGCAAAAGTGGTTGCTTCTGCTGGGAAAGTTATGGTCATCTCATTCTTTGATATTCATGAAATGGTTTATCAGCATATTGTACCTGCACACACATGTGCATCATCACCTTCCTTTAGGTTATTTAGTGTTATATTACAAAGTAGGTGACCTAATAATAATTTTCAAACATGAAAACTTAAAAGAAAGTCACCTTGGAGGGCTGTAAATTCTCAAAGCAGAAGGATTATTCAGAATGATTAGAATGTTTTCCAGTTCTGCACAGAGAAAAAGCAAAATGGTCTAGTTCTTCCTTTGCAAAGGTCAGTGGCTAGAACGGCTACAGCAGAAGAAAAAAGTGAAGCTACGATAAAAGAATATTTAAAGAATTTTAAAAAATTATGTTTCAGATACACAAATTACTACTCCAGAAAACAAAGTAATTGGAAAAAGAAGTTTCAAATGGAAGATTTCAATGAGAACGTCAATTGCAGAACTTTCTTAGAGCATTATGAAATGGGTAAGAAATTCTATGAAATAAATGAGAAAATTAATTTCGGTGGTGGACAGAAAACATTCCGGCGAATATTAAAGAGAATGGGACTTAGTTTCAAAAATATTTAAGAATATGCAGCACATTTTAGTGGAATGTCAGAATGTAGATTATCGCCTTATCACTGTAATTTAAAACCCTATGAAATGACATGGAATATCATGAAGCAACAAATAGCAGAAAAATGTGTGTTCTATGACTTTAAACATACTTAAAGTATTAACCAGACTGTGTTTAGACAACACTGAAGAGGATTAGAAAAATGGATGCATCAAAATTAGGTCCACACAATTCGAATGCTGGCATCAAGTTGCCTTGATGGAAGAAGAAATAGAATTGTAAATCACTGTGAGTTTCACATCAGGTTACATCAGTTATGTTCTGCTCCTCTGTGAAGCATATTTTCTGTCTTCAATAATGTAAATATTTTTGGGCCATGCTGTTTACCTCTCCATCCCTCTGATAGCCAGCTATGTAGTGTAAACAGAACACAGCACCTCTTCAGCAAAGTATCTTCCTAAGTGTTTCTTTGTGCCTCTGTTGCACACACAAACTTGCACTGCTTAAAACTTCTCATAGATTTTAATACTCACTTTTACTGCTTGTCAACTCACTCACAACTAATTGAACTGAAATGCTTGGATGGCTTTTCACACTCCTTTCTTATATTTTTGTTGCTCCTCTAGGTGGCACAGGTGGATGGGGTGACTCATATCTAATCCCTTTATGATAAGCATTTACAGCTGTAGTGATAGTAGTCACACTTTTACCAGATATCAGCATATCTTTCAAGATTGGTAAACCAAACTGACGTTAAATAAGAGAATACAATTTCATTATAAGAGCCTTGTCATGTAATTTTTGCATTGCTTACATGATAAATATTGTTGCAGTGACATGCACAAAAGCTTTGGTGCAGAGAGATAAGCACGGCTTGTGTACACAAAGAGCCTGCAGTTAAAGATAGTGCGAGATAAAGGACTTGCCGGAACAGATAAAGTTTCCCGTCTAGAAAATTCTAGTGATATCTTGATTGACAGAGAACAGTCGATTTCTTATTTGTTCCAGAAATCTCTAGAATTATCAATGAGGTATTTAAGGAAGCGACGACTTGCCAAGAGTCAGTCGTAAACAGGAAAGTAAACAGGAGTGCTGAAACAGATGTAATCAGAACGCTGTTGTTGTGGTCAACAACCTTGGTAGATTGTGATTATGTATGTGACGTAATTCTGCTGTTACGAAGTGTATTTCTACGCAAATAAAGAACATTTTGAATATCTGCAACTTAGACTTTTAATTCTACAAACCTATGAAGTCACAATATTTTATTTTGGAGAATTCCTCTGATCTTTAAGCTGTCTAAAAAATATAGGTCTAGGGGTTGCATGAATTTTGTTGTTTATTTGGAGAGTGATTTGACACCATTTTCTAGTTGTTTAGTATTCTAATTACTTCTTCAGCATTAATGGTGGTATTTTCAATTGGTCATTTCAAGATACTAAAAAGACAAATGTTTCATTTGTAACAACAGACCTACCAGGCCTACTCTGTATGTTTCAAAGTAGGATATCCGACAATAACCAAGAAAGCTAGTACAATTACTTTTACCAAGTCATATACACTAAAAATCTATTTTACATTGATTTAGAAAGAAATTATGTCCTCTCCAGTCTGGCTATTTCTCCTTGTAATAACTGTGTATAAATTATACTTCGTTAAGAGATTCTAAAGGAAAAAAAAAAAAAAAAAATACATAACACAATTTAATATAGCTGCATGTCAGTTTTGCCATTAATATCAATACATCAATTTATCAGAAGCATTTAACAATAATGCATTCACAAAAAATATTAGATGATTCAGCGGGCTGGATGAAATTGAAATAGAAAATCCTTAAAATTAATTTTCAACCTATGATCAGATGTTTTAAGAAATCAATAAAACTGTTTTTTTAAACCTTGCTGCCACAACTTCATGGGCAAATACATCCCCCATGCAAATATTTCTGATTCAATATAAAGAGCTGCATATTATGTTTAACTCCAAACCTTGCATCCCATCATGTAGCAGTTCATAAATTGTCCAAATGGTATTTTGTAATCTGCAATCTCTTCCAACAATTAACAATTTTAATTATTTTGAAATTCAAAGCTAATAAGGAAAAAGTATTTCTAGATCTCATAAGTGATGCAGTTTCATGGTAATTATGCATTTTTCTTAGACTGGCTTTGATATTTTCTACATAGTTCATTTTACTATGTCTTTCTTTGATTCTGGCACAATTTAATGCATTTCTAATCAAACTTAAAACCAATACCAGATAAAGTCAGAACAAACAATTTTAACAAATATGACCAACCTAAAAACCTCATCAAAGTTGTTGCAATTGCCAGTCATTAACTCAATAATTTAATTTTTAAGTCTCCATTCCTCACACACTGTTGAAAATAAACATTATAACAAATACTGAAAATATAATACCAATTTCTGGTGTGCTGCCATCTTAAAGCTTCTTTGCTATATAATTCTGAAGTCATAAATAAAAACTGATTCATGCTTATATCAGTGAGGTAAGTCACGGACGGGAATCTTTCTCCTATAGTTGAAACAAGAAACATTTGAAATTACACTGTTAGGAACTCAGACATATTATGTAAACTTCATATAGCTATTATTCCTTACTTTCATATTCTCTCTTAAGTATTCAGCTGAACAGTCCTTTTCTAATCTCTTTAAAATTTGTATAAAATCAAATTCAACACAACTTCATTTCTGTTTCATGCAGATATTGAGAAGGGTATTAATAGATGACATACAACTATACATCTGTGACATCTCTCAGTATTCTAATAAATTTTAAAAGTCAATACTGTGCCTTAGCTGCAGTTTTTTATTTATTTTGCAAGCATAAACATTGAAAATTCTCTATGACATTATGCTTATTCTTATTTCCTATGTTAGTACCACTGAATAATCAGTTTTAACTGAAAGATGCTTATCAGCAGTAAAGCAAGGATATAATTTCAAAATAGTGCTATAACATTTGTACTTCATGTCCTGTTTGGAATAATTTATTAACAGTGATGCTTAAATTAATAATTAAATGTAGTTCACTGAATAATAATAATAATAATAATAATAATAATAATAATAATAATAATAATAATAATAATAATAATAATAATAATAATAATAATAATAATAATAATAATAGTTTATTTATTTCATCCAGTTTATCATACATACGATTTTGGACATGTCGATTATCCTGCATTAACCATTAATTATGTGGGAAAAAATATTCATAAAGGAATATGAAGGAAAACTCTTCAATTTTGACACCATCTCTGAAGAGAACCCGAACAACATACCAACAGAGATGTCCCTGTCACCTCTAAGGAATTCACCAAATCAAACTTCAACAGTCGACATTTGATGAGGATGTTAGAAAAGTCCTAACAAAATGCATTCTAGGTAATCACTAGTAATATATGGAACATGGAGTACTAGTTTGACTCAAAATTATATTAATTTTGTGCTTCATGGTTTCATAGCCCTTACTCATTAAGGAATACAATAACATATTTACAAATTTGTTTAGTTTTCTCATAATTCCTTCAAATTACTTATTAGCTACATCCTCAACTTTCCTTCAAATTGCTATTTAGAAACATCAGCTAAAGAATTAAATTTATAGTGGTAGTTTGTTATAGTGTGATTCTGGAAATAATTTCCAGTTGCTAGAGTCATCAATCGGCTGAGGATGGGACTGGGATGGTCCCGAAAATGTTCCTGTTTTCAATAGTAATGTGAGTGAAGTTTTAAGTTTTAATAATGTATGACTCAATAAGTCTTTTAAGAGAGTAATTTATTATGAATAAGGGTTTCTTTAGATGATTCCCTTCCTTTTATATTAAACATAATTCTGTTAGGCTTAAAGAGCATTTTAGGAACATCAGGAACAAAGAAGTAGATAAATCGGCGGTAGCATACCATTTTTAGAAGGAGAATCAAGATATGGAACGAGAAATGCACTTATTAAAAAGTGTCCCAGGTCCAGCTGCATTAACCACGTGGGAAAAAATCTTCATGGAGAAATATGTAAGAAAATTGTTTAATTTCGACACTACCTTTGAAGAAAACCCAAACTTCAAGTTCATCAAGATACCGACACAGTCGCCCCTATCACCTCCAAGGAGTTCACCAAATCAACATTAGTCGACAACAGCTGATGATGTTAGGAAGATCCTAACGAAATGCGTTCTAGGTAAATACTAGTGATAAGTGGAGCATTGAAAATGTTATGGTTTTGTACTTCATTGTATCATGGTCCTTACACATTGGAATATAATTCTCTTGTTGACATTATTTGAATTCCCCATCTTCTCTCTGTATGCATTTATTTTAATGCTTTTAAATTCTTAAGATACATCTCCCTATTTTATACCTACTCCTATAGTATTCAAGTGGTGAACTTTTAAACAAAACATACCTATCTTTCAGTTTCATCATTGTTAAAAATAATTTTACTATTTTTCTTCCAGTGTTGTTTATATCCACGTTTATTTTCAGACATGTAGCATCAAAATTCAGTATAAATAAATTATAAAACTAATTCCATTTATCATTTACATTATCACATTCACATAATGCACTTTCCTAGTCTGTTACAGCCAAACTATTTGTTAAATTGTTTAAATTTTCGTTATATGCTTTCAACTATTTTAATTCAATACAATCATTCATTGCTTTTAATCAGATATCACTTCACTATACACAGCGTTGTTGTCTAGACTACAAACAGTCTAAACTCATAATTTAAAACTCCTTAAATTAATTTTGTTTTTGATAAGTAGAATTTTTTCCAATGCATAGTTTTATTTAATGACTTAGATGTTTTAAATTATATGTGTTTCGGTCAGCTTCATGACAAGTTCCATAAAAAGTGTAGACTGCTGATTTACCTACAGTGGGAAAACTATTTGTAGTCCGAAAACTATTTATTAGACCTAGAGACAAAAAAGCCCCCCATTACAGGGTGAAAGTGGATATGCCACTTATTTGCGTCAACCCATTCAGGAACACTACCGATTACCTCAGTCGGGCTGCCAGTGATCTAGCACACCGACTACCAGCTCTGCAGGTTAGCACCTGGGAACTTAAAGGTGCCCTCAACCCCATCTGAGGCAGAGCCACATAGACAGGTATCGAGAACCGCTGCCACACCGAAGCCTACCCAAACGAGCAGCTCCCCTACTGGAGGGGCTCGTATGCTCAATAAAGTGTACTTCTGGTAACTCAGAAGTATCACGAGTGCTAGGGGTCTGCAGGACTAGCATCTGAAGGGGACGGATACCCTCCCATACACCACACTAGTTTTTTTTTTTTGTGTGTAATTTACGTCCTTTAACTTTAAGTCATATCGGACGATGAATGAAATTGGTGAAATGATGCTCAAATGAGTCCGCGGTCCATGGAGCTTAGAGCTACCTGACATTCGTCTTTCAGGATAAGGGAAAACCCGGGAAAAAACCTTTTCCAGGTAACTCACCAAACCGAGATTCAAACTTGGGACCTCTTGAATGTGAGGCAGACACGCCACACTAGTCTGCTTGTATATGAATACATTCAGAGTATAAATTTATAATATAAAATGTGACTTCTCAACCCAGAGGTCCTGGTTTCAATTACCAGATGGGATGAGAAATTTTTCTTTAAATACAAACTATCTACTACAGACCATCCAGTGTGAACATATGTTTCAAGTTAGATATGATATAGCCTAGCAATAAAAAATCCATAGTTAAACAGTTGATCCTGAAGTCAAAACTGCTAATATTACTAGAGAAGCTAAAGGAGGCTGTAGAAATGAAATAATTAAAAAAAAATGTATATGAACTGCTACCCTGTATCATTCATTAGAGAATATACAAATTATTCTTATGAAAGTTTATTTTTATACCTACTTAACAGATAAACTTGCAGAAATAGCTGTATTACCATTTCATTATAGATACAATGAGAATGGTGATATTGTCACGTGACGTGTGACGTCACCTCCCAAGCTTCCGGGTGAGTGTGCAGAATTCACTCTCTTGTTAACTAGTAGTGACAGAGTGCAGACATAGTGTTCAGAATGGGCTGATTTAATATTCAGGATGTAAGGTATTTGTATGATAGTTCACTAACGTAATAAAGTAATGCATTTCAGTTTTGTTATACTTTTGGCAGTTAACCTTGTGAAATCATTATTAAGTTCCCTACCTCTCCAGCCAGCGAGATAGATGTTTTCCCCGAGTTCACGCCCGGCTATGGTTATTCTTTAGTTTCCAGAATCCAGCCCCATCCTCTGGCCAGGTTGTGACAATATTCAAATGTTTAAGAACGAGACATTATGTGTTTGCTTTAAAATTCCATAAAGAAACAATGTATTTCAATAGGACTTACAAAGAATGACAAATTAATGAACAATTTGAATGATTAATAATGGATAGGTTGCACTGTAGTAAGATGCAACCCGGGTTTGATCCTAGGCGACCACAAAGTGAGATTTGTGGTGGACAACATGGTGCTGGGGTAGGTTTTCTTGGCAATTTTCTTACTTGGTATATTTGAATTATGCTGTTCTTACATGTATGCACACACTTTTGTCTACTTTTTTTTTTTATTCAGGGGATCTCAAAACATGTACTTCAGTCAAATCTTGGTATCAAATCTTTACTGTACTCACACCGCTATGCACCTGGAAATTTAATGGTATAATGCCTGCTGTATATAAACCATGTACACAAAAAAATCTGCTGAGGAGCAGAACCGCAATGCCCAAAACTGAAGCCTGGAAAGTGCCACATTTGCAAGTAGTTGCTAGACATCCATCATCATCTCTGTACAGGTTTGGAGGACAGCACTCCTTATGTATGATATGTGTATTGTATTTATTTCATCCTTTGGAACATAATACATATGTTATAGGACACATCATTTCAAGATACAAAGATAAATATAAAATGTTACATAACACTAAAAACTGTAACAGACACAGGATCCAACACAAGTCTAAAGTATAAAAGGAAATAAAAACTAAATAAATAAAGACCATGGAGAAATGCTATATAAAATTGTTCACAAATGTTGAGTTTACTCTATTTCATGATTTAGGAAATCCTCTACACTATAAAAGTTTCTCCCCATTAAGAAATTAAATAGAGCCTTTTTGAATTTGGGTTTGGACTCAATATTCTTTATACTCTGTGGTAATTTATTGAAGAAATGTAGACCAGCATATGTGAAGCTACTTTCATACAATTTGGTTCTATGCGAATTGATAAATAGATTGTTGATGAGATCGAATGATCTTGAAAACATTTCAATTATACAACATAGTAGGATGAGATCAAATGATCTTGAAAACGTTTCAATTATACAACATAGTAACAAAACAAATTCAGTCTGAAGACCCTGCTAAATAAGCCACTAAAAAATTCAATCTCCAACACTTTGAAATCGGGAATTTATCAGAAACTTGTTAACCAGGCAAAAAGAACACCAGAGGAACATAAAGTTGAAACAGAAAAATCTGCAGTGTCACACCATTTTTGGACAGAAAACCACAACATTGGCCATAACATAAAACTGTTAAAACCTATAGAATTGGGTATTTGGGAAAAAATATTCATAACCAAAAACCGGGATAAAGTTATAAATTTTGAAATCCCAGCATTAAATGAAGTATTCAAACTTAGTGCCCCTAACACCAGATGGCAGAGAGATCGGAGCACCGATGGAGGAGGAGGAAGAATGTTCCTTTAGTCACCAAACAGCTGAGGATGAGATGGAATGATCTTGAAAACATTTCAATTACACAACAACATAGTAAGTGAAATTGAGTGTAAACATAGTGGCTCATAAATCAAACTCAAAAATGAAGAATACTTCTGTTAATAATGCTTCTGCTTATATTTAAATAGATTTACTTTGCTCTAGTATCATGTGTATGAACTGCATTTGATTTAAATGAATTTAGGGTTTCTTTCATGTAGTTTAAGTGTTTCATATATACATATACATACATGGCAAAGACAAAATTTTAAATTTTCTGAAGTATGGTTTGCAACTAGTTTTGCTTGTGACATTATACATAATCTGTATTACTTTCTTTTGTATCCTAAAAACCTTAATGCTATTTTTTGAATTTCCTCAGAAGATTATCCCATATTTTAATAGACTATGAATATATTCAAAATATACCACTCTAAGAATATGTTCACTTGACGTAAATTTGATCGACCTTACTAAGAAGCACATTTTACTAAGTCTGTTAGTGAGGCTACCAATATGCATTTCCTAACTTAAGTTCTCGTCTAGCAACAAACCCAGGGGTAAGCAAATTCCTGCCGTACAATGCTGTGTTATTATGTCTATATGTTCCTAGATATTCTGGACTCATTTTTGGGTACTTCCAGTTATACTCTGCAACCAGTTTTTGGCACACAGGCCCCAAATAGATCAGAACTGATGCCATCAAACTCTCAAGCGCATACAGGTATGAGCATAATGATAGTTCTTTTGTCAGAAGTATTAGCTTTACCTAATCTGTATGTAATATACAAAGTAAAAAGTCAAATTATGAACGAATAAAACATAGTGAAGAAAATCTCACAAGATATACTGCACTATGCAGAGTCCACTAGCTTCTCTTACCTGTTATTTACCAGAACATGTTTAACAAGCATTCACATACATGCAGCTAAGGATGCAAGCAAATGCTAGTGAAACTGCTCTGGTGAAGGTATGAGGAGATGGTTGAATCTGAATAGTTCTTCTTTGTTTAAATAATATCCTCCAACATTAAATCATATTGGACGATGAATAAAATGGGTGAAATGATGCTCAAATGAACCAAAGGTCCTTAGAGCTTATATTTACACAGCATTCATCTTTCAGAATAATGGAAAGCCCTAGAAAAGCCTTATCTGATAACTAACCTTGAACGAGATTTGAACTCCGGATCTCTTGAAATGAGGCAAACATGCTACCATCTACGCTACAGAAGCAGGTACCTCAATATGTGTCTATGTTTCTTTGTGTTTCACCTATTATTTATACTAATGTACCCATGGCTTGAAATAGAACAAATCTGAATTATGATTTCTGAATATTTTGTAAGATTTTCTCACAGAAAATACAATAAATCATAATTAAGACACCTTAAAACTGACACTACTAATAAACAACATTTAAAATGTGCAAAAGCCAATACATGGAAAAAAGTACAAGAAATGAAATGAAATTTGGGAAGAACCCTTCCAGAACTAAGTTTAGGATATTTCTCTGGCATTTGTCAATTATAAGGACTGAGGAAAACATTGTCTGAAAGCTGATGCTCTGATATCCAAAAAATGATAGGCAGTGTCACAGTTTATACAGTGTTGTAGCATAAACTTTAGGAGGGAAAAGCTGCCAGTTGTGTAGCTGAATTAGATACATGAGAAAAAATAGGATCAATATTGATTTGCTGCCACCAAATCACCTCTGTGAATCCATAACTTTGCCAAGAGACGTCACCACTTTGAACGTTTTCACAACAAACGGAGAAACAATCGGACACCTGCTTTGGAGAAGTACAAACAATACCCAAAACATGCTCAAGGTATTCCTTATTATGTTATATTATGTTATGTTACTATTTCAAAAGCCTGGAACAATAGTTATATATCAGTAACCTATCACTGTTTATGAACTTCTGATTAATATTAAATGAACAAATAAATTATTAGATACAGTATAATCCTGGCTTGTAGGCCGTGGTCTACTTCGACCTTCCTACTGCAACTGATGATATCTGCTGCAGTTGCAGACGAAATGTCTGGTATAAAGGAGGAGCCCAGTAGACTGCAACCCACAAACCCAGATTATACTGTATCTATAGACAGACCATGAACAAACTGATGTTGGTGGGCACATGCATCAGCGGAGGCTTCTCCCTCCATAAGCATCCCAAACATCACGTGACTCCCTACCCTTCCTTCCTGCATGTGACAGAGGGCAAACCACCATAAACTAAGATTTGACGCATTGGAGAGACAACCTATAATGACAGTAGAGGGGGAAAGCTAGTTGGTTTCAGTTTCGGTAAGTCCCGCCTCCCAACTTTATTTTGCTTGCAGTTTATTTATAGTATTGACATTGGCCGTGAAAGCCTTAGAACTTTGAGGAAATAAATTATTATTATTATTATTATTATTATTATTATTATTATTGTTGTTGTTGTTCTTGCTTGTGGTGGCACTAGCTTTGAAAAGAAGATACATATAATCTGTATCCTTATTAAAATGTTAAAAAAAAAAAAAAAAAAAAAAAAAAAAAAAAAAAAAAAAAAAGTACATCAATTGGAGAATCCAACAGATAAACAGTTGTACACTAAAAACTAAAAATAAGGTTGTGTTATATCAGTGAAGTTTTGCTTTTAGACTTCTTTATAAAGTAAATATAGAGAATTGGTGCTAACAAATAGTAGCAGTATTGATACAATGTGTAGAGAAATAGTGGTACTGGTAGATAATGATTATCCGGGCTTGTAGGTCGTGGTCTATTGGAAAATAGTCATCCAGAAGTTTCGTTCGAAACTGTGTCGAACATCTTCAGTGGCGTGGCCGTAACACTTTCATTGTACTTTCGGCTGCCACTTGTACTTTCGGCATCAGGCGCAGCCGAAAGTACGAGAGTGTTACAGCCACGCCACTGAAGATGTTCGACAGTTTCGAACGAAACGTCTGGAAGACTATTTTCCAATAGACCACGGCCTACAAGCCCGGATAATCATTATCTACCAAATGACTCCGGCTGTGAAAGCCTATGCACTACAATAGTGGTACCGTCCCACTCCTAAATTGGACTTTGTTATACAAAAGGATATCCACCCAGAAAACCCTGAAAAAAAAAGCTATCACATATTTACATTAGAGTAGAAATGTAACACATATAACCATCCCCCAATAAGAAAAACGTAAATCAAAAACTTTTAAATTTGAAAACCTGCTTTCTTAGGTGGTGTGCTTATTGCATAACTACCTCCAATTATAATTATTAATTTCACTCTTCAATATAAATAAAAAAACAAAACTTTATAACTTATATCTAATATGTGGCTTTGACTTCTGCAATCTAATTTTTATATTAAGCTAAAACCATGTTGACAGCAATTGTAGTTAATAAAAGAAGCATTTTCCCCAAACCACATAGCACTGACATTTTCGTTAAAAATTGTGCACTTATTCAGGTAAAAATTCATTCTACAATCCCCTTACCATTTACCACTACATAAAATATGTAATCAATGACTCTAAGGGTATGTTTAAAAGCAAACAGCAGCTAAGGCAGCTCTATCTATCAATACAGTAACACAAACACCACTCATTTTTTTTTAGAAATAATAAATAACGTTCATTATCTTAAAAATGTTAGTGATTTCCAATCTGTATCTGTGAGTAACTTGCTTTTGATGTTGCAATCTATTCCAATCTTCCACAAGAAGACTGAAACGTAAATAAGTTATGAAGCTTTCCTTCAATCCTGCTTCTTTCAAAGCAATTCCTGACTAGATCAATTCAGTTTGTTCCTGCTGGAGGCTTATTACCGATCATTTTGTTCTGCTTTTCTTTTTTGAGCATGTTTTGCTCTCAGCTTTATAATTAAGTTCCTTGGTAAGGAACCAGGTACCTTAAATATGCTCTGAAACAAAATTACATAGAAATCATCCAGAATATTCTGAACATCCTCTTGCAAAATTCACTTTATTCAATGACATACAAATAACCCAAAATGTATAAGAAGAAAACATAATAATGACTACCTATAGTATTCTTATCAAGTCCTGTAAAGATGGACTTCTAAATTTCACATATGCTTTCATTTTATTTTTTTCATATTCTTTAAACATAAAATCTAGGCATAAAATAAAGTGGCTAAATCCCATCAGGTAAAAATTATACTCAAGAGTGAATAAAACCTTTTTAAACCACTTCTCAAACTATAAAAACACTTAAGCTCCACTTACATTTAAAATTAGGACATGTTTCAAGGATTTTTGAGTTTGATTAATGAGTCACTATGTTTACACTCAACTTCACTTACTATTCCTTTCTTGGAAGTGTTGAAAACAGTGTTGTTTAGTGTCATTAATCAACTCCCTTTAAATTTAATTCACTTACTATGTTGTTGTATAATAGAAATGTTTTCAAGATCATTCGATCTCATCCTCAGCTGTTTGGTGACTAAAAAAAACAAAACATACTAAACATACTACTAGTACCACATAACAAATATGAACATGAGAAACATACTAAATCACCCGCTCAAAAACACAAGTGCAGCCAACAAATTATCCGGAATTTATAGTGTAAAATGTGAGGATTGCCATGTATATATTGGAAACAGAAACAAGAATGAAAGAACACATGAGATGCATAAAATACAAACAGATAGATAAATCAGCTATAGCCCAATATTTCTGGTCAAAAAATCATATTTCCAAAGACATAAAACTTTTGGTACCGGCAAAAAAGTATTGGGAATTAACAGTTTGGGAAAATATACACATTTTTAAGAATAAAAAAGAGCCATGAACTTTGAAATACCAATAGTAGATGACGTCATTCAACTCATTGAACAGCGCCAGGAGATGGAGGCAGTCACCTGAAGAACTAGTTGAACATCAGTTGACGATGAGGACGCGGGGTCCTTGAAACGTGTCCTAATTTTAAATGTAAGTGGAGCTTAAGTGTTTTTATAGTTCGGGAAGTAATTTAAAAAGGTTTTATTGATGAAGCTCCACTGTTTAGGAATACTTCTATTTATAATTTTATCAAGAGTGAATGTTAAATATATGACCAACAACATGAGAAAACAAAGTGCTATTTGAAGCTAACTAATGTTAAAAAAATAATATAAATAGATCTGGTCTGGAAATGGAAGATTTAGGAGGAACTTATATTACATTTATATTGCATTTGTTGGTGCTAAGTCAGCATATTTGTTATAACATGGTCTTAATATTTGTTCAATGCCAAGTCATAACTAAAATATTGTACATAGAGGGAATAGGGGCAGTTTTTGAGGTGAGTTATGATTTCGGCAACTTCCAAAATTTAAAATATATTTATTGGATTATTTTTACTAACCATCACTATCCCAGAGCAGACAAATACCTCCCAGTTACAGGAAGCTTACCAAGGTCCGGGTTCGATTCCCGTGGCCAGTCTACCTGACCCATGGGTTTTTCTAAGGTTTCTCTGGGTAGCCAGGTGAATACTGGATAGGTTAATTATATATGCCAAATTTCCTGTCCCTCCATTTCACATCCATTATCATTTCATATCATCTCTCATCTGGTATTCTCTTTCAGCAGAGAAGTGTCAGTGGATGTCTTGGCGCTGCATGGCAGGATGACATCGTCCTTGTAAACACCTTTGTGCTCTGGTGGAACAACCTACAGCCTCCGACCTAGCCTGGTGAGCCATTTCAGGAATGTGATAGGAGCAACGCCAATTGTGCAAGGCTGCTGGGAGTCTTCCAAACTCTGGACTGCTGGGGAGTTTCAAGTTGGCAAATGGTAGGGACCCTGCCCTATGGATTGTTGGGATCGCCGCCCTCTGTTTCCTCTTGCCTCATCCTTCTTCTTGGGAATGCTCCACTTGTGGCACAGGTACAAAAGATCGGTCTGGTCGATGTGCCAAATCCCCTCCGTCAAATTCTATCCTGTCCCACACGAGGGTAACTAAGGGTGCCTAAGGACATTGTCAGTGGCTCTTTCTTTGTATCATACTTGAATACTTTACTCTCCTTCCCTTATAGTGTCACTTGGGTCTTTTAATATGGTATCCTTCCTCTTTTATCTGTCTTTTGTTGTTCTGCACAAGTGGTTCCCCAGTTGGCTTTCAAAAACATTACTCCACCGTATTCTTTGTCTCTTCACACTCATTTTTCCTGTCCTGGTTACCCACACAGTCACAGCTTTTGTCCACCTCCAGGGTTTCATTCTACGCACATGACCTTCCTAACTTCACTTAGAGGTTTTTGCTGCTTCCACTGCATCCTTTATTTTATTTCTATTTAATTTAGAAAAAACTGTCATTATTTCAAATATCAGTTCACAAGAGTATACTGTGTAGTCATAGAAATGATGCAGTTGTAGCGGAATTGAACTTCAGGCAATTTTTTCATAGATAAAAGAAATTAAATTACTTACAAAAGAATATATGTATTCATAGCACATGTAAAACTGATGTAAATAACAATTAGGATGCTGTTGGGAAGAAATCATAAGCTTTAATTACATTTAAAAAATCACAAATTGCAAGAAGGAGGGGGAGATGGAAGAGGAGCAGGAGGAATTAACACAATATAATATAATTTTAAACATGCACATAGTTCAAAAGGAATTCTTTAAGTTTGAAACATATTACCATTAATATCAATTGCAAATATATTATGTAATGAAGGGAAAACAAAAGAGGAACAATAACTTTTATTGCCAGGAAACATAAAAAGAGAAACGGATGCTAAGTTTTGCCAAGACAGAAAACATGCTATCAACAAATCTAACAATAAATACATTACACATTATCCTGCAAAACAGAGGTATAAGTAAAAATAGCAGAAATAGGGTAGGTAAATGAAAGATAAATCATTAAGGCTATCTAGGATCATAAACTATAAAAGATTATTTTGAATGTTTTTCATTAATACACTTTTTTACTTGATGCTTTCCATTAATTCACTTCTTGTGTTATGGCAACGAACAAAAAGCACTTCAGGTAGTATACATACAAGCAGAAAACTAAACATGATTGTAACATAACCTAAATATCATATATAATATGGAGCAGGGAAAATATTCACAATATTACACAAATTATTCATAGGAACACTTATTTATAAAGATAAATAAAAGCTTGAGAAATTCAAGTTATATGATTAAGCTTCTTTTCTTTGTGAATAATTAATGTAAGACAAAAATATAAAACCAACGTTAACTTCTTTTTAATGCTTAAAGAAACTATTCCAAATGTATACTGCTTGCCAACACAATCTTTCACATTTTCTCCAACTCTGCTGCACTCAACAAAGTACATCCAGGTATGGAAAGATAGAGTCAGACTGAAAAAAGCAATGCCATAGCCGGGATTTGAACCATGGATCTTCTGGTTGCCGTCCAGCCACTCTAACCCTTGAGCTACTATGGCCACTGTGCCGACATGACATTAAATTCTCCAACTGACTTGTGTTTTTCCCGGTAAACCACTTAGGAGTTCTCATAAACACATGAGTCAGCTACTTTAATGGGGACTTACAAGATCTAAGTACTTTAAGGCCCGGGCTTTATAGTTCGGACCACTATTAGGGCAATTATTGGAAATTAATTGTTCTTTCACACTGGCTGTGTGTAGGCTAAACTATGGAAAGAAGAGTCTGACTGAAAAATTCAGTCAGTCACGAGTCAGTTTGAGAATTTAATTACAGATTCCAAGATGGCGCCCATAGAAGCCCAGCGACTCTGGTTACGCAAAATTTGAAACTATATACAATGGACATAATATATTCCATATTAAGAAGCAGTAAGATAACTCTTAAGCATTTATTACTTTATACTTTCAACCAAAACGTGTAATAACATAAATAAAAAGCACAATGGCATATCCTAATCGTTTATCACATATAGCAACACGTTCCACTGCTATTTCCTACCTTATACTTCCAATCAAAGTTTAACTTATAAGGCTTGACAACTCATAAGCATTTAACACTTTGCACAGTAAAAACATAGAGGAAAACATGATTAAATGAAACAAAAGTTAAGTTTTTCTTGAGCACAACAGAAATGGTATAATCAAGAACACATGCACAAGAAAAGAAAGAAAGAAAGAAAGAAAGAAAGAAAGAAAGAAAGAAAGAAAGAAAGAAAGAAAGAAAGAAAGAAAGAAAGAAAGAAAGAAAGAAAAAGAAAACGAAAAAGCTAACCTGAAATATTTACTGGCTGCTAAGTTTGAGCTCCTTCCTCACGAAGTTCACCACTGGCTTTTCTTCTGGTTTCTCTATTTTGCACTTTCTTGGATAAGTGTTTAGATACATTTTTTTCATTTAACATTTTGTGTAATTGTTCATATGTTTGCCAGCACTTTCACACACTTCTTCACTTTGACAAGTAAAGGCTCATTTATATTATTTTCTTTTTTGTGTGAGTGTTCTAAGCCAGGGGTGCTTGTACATCTTTGTTAAAAATTGCCTTAGATACACAGGATGTGGTAATGTCAATACATTAGTTTTTCTTATTGTATAGTTCTGGATATGCATATGAAATGTTTATAGCCCATATCAAAACATCTGGAGAACATTTAATCCAACTAGCACAGGCTAGCTCCAGCTGTTCTAAAGCAAACTTTATGTTACTGGACTGTATCATCATCTGTAGCAAGTAATAAAGTTTCTTTTATATTGTTTACATAGTTACCTTTTCTGGTAAGGACATACCTACTGCTTATACTATAATATTTAAGAGAACTCACCAGATTGTCCAGTTTACTCCATCTGTCAAATCTGAGGGTGTCAGTTCCCTCACATAGCAAGAACCATCTAAAATTTTTTCACTGGTAGGTTCATAATATTGCAAAACACACTCACTTTTAGGTTATGAAGTATTTTGAAACTCACATTAAGAGTAGGAACATCAGTGAAGGTGGGATTTTGAATGTTATTGAAAAGAACATAACTAATCATTAATAATGACTATGAATGTGTTAAAATCTTTCCTCATCACTTCGATTTTTAAGGACTCAAAACTGCCAATAACATCTTGTGCACACCAATTATTAACATTCTCTTCACTCTTGGCAAAATGTCTTGCATATGTTCTTCAGGATTTCGTCTTTTCTGCTTGAGCTTTACTGTGTGATAGGATGGCTGCTTCTTAAAAATCGTAGGTTAAGCATCATCAGCTAATTTTGTTACTTTTTGAGGGACACGAATTGGTTCACCATCATTTGCTGGAAAAATGTCTTCCTTAACCACAAAGTATGTTCAAAATAATGAACACAAACTACAGTTTTGTCATTTACTTCAAAAATTTTACGATGTATGTTCCTGATCCACTTATCCCATAAAGATTTTTCTTTAGCAAATTTAAATATTGTTGTATGAGGTTCACTACCATAATTAGATTTGCAGTCGGAAACAGAATAAGAACGACCCTTTCGACAATTTTTTACACTACTATATATTTACATAAACTTTATAACTTTATGTTATGTTAAAAACTCACTATAAACTAACTCGTTGGTCACTAGTTGCCACTTTAATGTGAATTACACTAATTCTGCAAACACACAATCAAAGTAAACAAACACATGCTTCACTCGGTGGACATAACCATAACATAACATGCTGGGCCACGAGCGGCGCCATTTTTGCTACAATCGATACTCGTATTATGGTCTGAGAATTGGAGTTGGTGTTGTATGGCCACTGTGCCGACATGACATTAAATTCTCCAACTGACTTGTGTTTTTCCCGGTAAACCACTTAGGAGTTCTCATAAACACATGAGTCAGCTACTTTAATGGGGACTTACAAGATCTAAGTACTTTAAGGCCCGGGCTTTATAGTTCGGACCACTATTAGGGCAATTATTGGAAATTAATTGTTCTTTCACACTGGCTGTGTGTAGGCTAAACTATGGAAAGAAGAGTCTGACTGAAAAATTCAGTCAGTCACGAGTCAGTTTGAGAATTTAATGTCATGTCGGCACGTTGGCCATAGTAGCTCAAGGGTTAGAGCGGCTGGATGGCAACCAGAAGATCCATGGCTCAAATCTCGGTTATGGCATTGAATTTTTCAGTCTGACTATCTTTCCATACTTTAGCCTACACACAGCCAGTGTGAAAGAACAATTAATTTCCTACATCCAGGTAGTTTTAAACTTCTTTTGCATCTCAAAGTACCTTTTATTGCAATGTTTCCACATAAGGCATTTCTATAATCTATATACAAGTTTTCATATCCTGCCCCCCAAAAAATTCAACTGGATTTAGATGTGACAATCTTAGTAGCCATTTTATTGGCCCATTCTGAGCGATACAGCATTTTATGTAAGTGTTTTATGAATGGCCATACATGGCTTCAGTTATGGGTGGAGGCGTGCCATCAGTAATAATAGCCACACATTATTTCTTACTATCACGGAAAAGTAATTACAAAACATGTCCTGTTGAATTTATATTTTAAAAACATGGGTGAAGAGTTGTCACAAAATATATTATTTGTGTAGATGGTTCAGTATTACTAGTGCCCATCACTGTGGTATAGGTAGAGCGTGTCTGCCTCACATTCAAGAGGTCTCGATTTTGGATTTTAGTCAGGGTGAGTTATCTGGTTCTTTCTCCAGGATTTTCTCTTATCCTGAAAGAAGAATGTCAAGTACTGTCCAGCAACATAAAGAAGGTCCCTGTAAGGAATGTGCTCCTTTACACAGTGGGACAAGGACAGTGAATGTGTGTGATGGAACGCATGCTACACAAGGAGCAGAACCGTTAAAAAACACATGCGTCCTATTCACTCTGAACACTAAAACCAAGAAGATTCATTCACAAAAGTAGAAGCCATCAGAATGTTTTTGAATGGTCTATAACTGTAGTGACATGGGGTGTCATAAACCTGTCCAGAGAGGGTGTGGGAACCTTCGCCAAACCCCTGCGTCTCAGGCCTCGGAGACTTTCTCTCCTGTGGAGGACAGTAACTCTAAACTCTATGGACCCTGGGTTCATTTGAGCATCATTTCATCCATTTCATTCACTGTTCGATATAACCTATGTTGGAGGATGATAAATAAATTTTTAAAAATATAATAGCTTAAAGCTTTACTTAATATCACTTCACTAATTAGAATAAATATTAGTGAATTAAAACTCCCCTTCTCTTTAAACACAATTAATTCCTTCACTGTCAGAAGTACAAGTTTTGAATTTTATTTAATATATGCTTGTTTTTCTCTGGACTCATCACCAATTACACAAATATAACTATAGCCCGGCCATTGTATCTCCGGCTCTGACGTTTTGCGATTGCAAGAGGTGGAGGGGCGAGGTTAATATTACCAACATACAGTAATGAGCAATTGAAAACATATCCTCAAAATTATCTTTAGAATGAAAATATAGGACTATATTAGCTTTAAAACACTGAAATACAACTTACAATTTCATTATCATGCAAGATATTTATTACAACACCACTCTATTCGAATATTTCGTTCACACCTTTCACACACACTAACAGCATCTGTTGGTAGTACTGGGAATCTCTACATCTGGTGTTGTGGTCAGGAAGTTAAAACTGTCTGCTAGCGCCAATCAGCATTGTCGCTGCTATGCGTGACTCCCGAACCCAACACTGTGTTGCCAGGTTAAATTTGTTTGAGCCACGTGGTTTTAGCTGCTTGCGCTGGTAAACTTTCTTTGCTTATATTTTGCGTGTGTGAATTCCGATTTTTAATGTTCGTAAGTCCTATTATTATCGCTATTATAATAATATGGCTCCTGGTTCGTGTAATATGCAAGTACTGAAATATTTAAAATACACATTATTCCTCTGCTTGAAATACCCGCTAAAGAACTGGCAACAGCCTGCTTCTTCCTCTCGAGATATGTCAGAGCCGGAGATAGAGCGGCCGAACAGTATTTGTAACAAAAACTTCACTTATCTTAAGAAAATGATGTTAATTCTTCTTTCTAATTGAGAATTGATTTCACAAACAAATTGCTGCATCATCAGTCCATCAACACACTCCATTGTCAAGGATGTTATTATGTTTTTTCAGTATTACCAATATCTGAAAATGAAACAAACTTAAAAACAGAATCAACTGCTGGTATTTCAAAATTCATTATGCGATGTTTATTTTTTAAAATAAATATCTTTTCCCAAACCGTAAAATCTATTGGACCATTTAATTGTTTCAATAATTTAACCTCATTTAACCACATGTGTTTTATGTGTCATGTTTATTTATTTCATGTGTGTTGATGGACTGAAGATGCAAGCAATTTGTTTGTGAAATCGATCTCAATTAGAAAGAAGAATTAACATCATTTTCTTAAGTGAAGTTTTTGTTACAAATAGTTATATTTGTGTAATATTTATTGCTTCAGTGTAGCTAGCTTCATTTTCTACATAATCATCACCTATTACTCTTACCTGCATAAAATCATGGCACTGCATGACTAGAGAATCTTTTGTTATTCCTTTGAAACATTCAGCAAGTGATCCAAAGTCACTACATTGAAGCAAAGAACTTTGATTTCTTTTTATCAAAGTAAGACAAACACGGAATATGATTTTTGAGCCTTCATAAAATAAGCAGTCCCATATCCTTAAGACCGTCTGTGAACAAATAGGAAATAACATTCATTATATGAAGAAATTAATACTTAAAAGCAAAAGCTAAAATAAAAATTTAATTACTGATTTGGATATTATTTACAATTTTGAACAATACCTTAAGAAATGAATGATGCACAAATTGGACTCATTGCTGTATAACTAGGAAAAGGTACAAAGTTGTTTTCTTTTTTAACTGTTACCCTCCTCTTATGGAAGACTTACACCCCAGAACCCATAGGTAAGAATCTGGGGAGATGCCTGTTAAGGAGCTCCCAAAATTAATCCCTCAAAAAATCAAAATGTACATGACATAATGTGAAAAACTAAATACAAATATTTTAATAACTAATTTAGACATAACTATACCTACATTCCTCCATGCGTAACACTATTAATCTATAACTGAGTTACTGGAATGATTGAACATATCTGCTCTATGATAAAAACTCAATTTTCTAACTTTATTTCTTATTAGAACATTCCTGTACACAGTAAGTACATGCTGCAAAAAATCCTGAATTGAAACCAAATTACGTTACCTCAATAGGAAGAACTTCTGCAAAAAGACAAATGAACCATTTGGTAGTTATTACAGCCCATGGTAGTCCTATAGCAGCTACATGCTTATGGACTTCTGGAATTTTTAACCTGAAAAATAGCAAATAAATATTTATAACTTACAAGTCTTTGCCCGACCCCTCCAACTTACGACTGTGCAAGCCACAAACAACCACAAATAACGTAAGGATGTAAACAAGTGGGTTCTCTCACTGGGGAAGGAACACAAGAGAACGGGTGTAAATGTATAAACAACCAGTTCCCTGACATATGAACATCATAAACATATCATGCCTAATCAACTCCAGAGTTTTTCTTCTTTCCTTTTTTTTGTGTGTGTGTGTGGCTGTTACTTCCTTGGGAACCTTACTTCTACGTAATACCAAAGGAAATAAACTCTACAAAAGGTAACAACAAACTAATGAGACTAAATATTGTAGATCACTTCAAAATAAACACACTATATCATCTACCCATATAAAGACTGGATAAGCTAAAAATAAATTACAGGATTAACACAACAGCTAGTCAAAGTATAAACTTGAAAGAAGCGTAGGGACAGTGAAGCACAAATTAGTACAAAATTGAATCGAGAATATATTGACACATTGCTTCACTCACACTGTTTATTCACAGGACATGTTTCAAGAGCTCTTGCTCCTATCCTCAGCTGATACTCGACTAGTGCAAGTTGTAGTGGTTTCTTCTTTCTCCGTATTGTCAATAGATGGCGTGATGTACATCTTTGACAAGTACATCACGCCATCTATTGACAATACGGAGAAAGAAGAAACCACTACAACTTGCACTAGTCGAGTATCAGCTGAGGATAGGAGCAAGAGCTCTTGAAACATGTCCTGTGAATAAACAGTGTGAGTGAAGCAATGTGTCAATATATTCTCGATTCAATTTTGTACAACAGCTAGTATTCAAGAAAAATTAACTAACAATGGGAATCTTGGCTATAGCAAATCAAACGGGGCAGACCTTATGGCGAACCTTCCAAACATGAAATGGCGGGATGTAGTTAATAACAGGCATAAAAAGCAAAGTGGTAACTGCACTAAAAAAAAAATACAAAACGGAAGTAACAAAATGTAATTCCATATAAATTCAAATAAACTTCTATTAAATTCTGTATAAAAATTCTATATAATATTCTATATTAAAATATGATATAAAAATTCAATATAAAACTTATCTCAATTCTATCACTGGATATCTACACTTAGACACCCAAGTACTTCAGAAATACCTCTTCCCAAATTAACTGGATCTTGCACCAGGCAGATCAAAAATTTGAAATTCACGATACAGTTACAATAAATATACAAACATGTGTGGCACCAGAGCAGAAACAAGTATAAAAGTTAAATCCACTAATAGATACTAAGGACGGAGGAAAATCCCGATCCAGAAAACATAACAAATTAATTGACTATAATTCTTCTGTAAAACCCCTCAAGGAAGGCATAAAACTGTCGCAACTTACACAGTCGACAAATAGCACAAACACCAAGGTCCCATGAGGCACCACCCATGAACACACTCTCTCTTCCCCAGCTCACGCTCAACAACCCCACCCCTCTCGATCACCAACCAGCCAGCACGACTACCCAGCCAATCAGCAAGCAGCAGCAAGTCCCGGGAAAGGAGGCGCTAAGAAATGCAGAGCGAACCAGGCCAGAGAGTATTGCAACGCGGTGACAAACAGGGAAAAGCTACGAGAACACTGAGGAACACTCGGCGCAAGTCTACAACCTTATAGGCTATACTATGGCTGAGCAACTAGACTGCTTGACTGCTACCAAGTCTATGACCATCATCATAAACCTGTATTTTTCTTTCTATTTATTAAGCTCTATGAATATGAGATGCTGCTTAGCAATATCTCTGTTACTAATTCACAGGAATCTATATATACACTATTGGTATAAAAAGGTCGTCTTTCTACCCACTTAAGCTTTGTGACAAATGACAAATATCTGCCTTGAAAAGCTTTCAGACTTTTGCAATTCCTTCCTTAAATTTAATTTCAGACTTTTGTTACATGCATCACACAGAGACAGCAACCATCTATATTACCATCCACAGTGAAGCAACAAATACTACACAAATATAGCTATTTGTAACAAAAATTTCACTTATCTTTAAAATATCTTTATTGAAAGTTACATCAATTTCTTTAAAGATAAGTGAAGCTTTTCTTACAAATAATTATACCTGTGTAGTATCTAAACTCATTTTTGGCTTTGGAACAATTGCCAAATGACAGTGATGTTCTATCACAGACTTGTGTGTTTAATACTGCTCTACAAACACTTGCCTGTAAGTGTTAAGTATTAGTTAAGTGTTAAGGTTAAGTATTAGGTCGACCTCCGACACTGAACTCTGATAGTCTTACACTTTGAATCAGTTGATGAGCAACATTGGTTCTAAACCTATGTAGCTTTAGCAGTCATTTTATGAAAACATAAAGAGAAATATTCACATGCTTAACACAAAGAAAAATATTTGTCTGTACCCTTTATCAGTGTGTCACATTATTAGGTCACAAACCTATCTTACAAACTGATACTTCCCATTCCCTTCTGGTACTCAAAGGTTTCTTTTCCTCTCAAGTATCCATCTGATAACAGATTGAAACTAAAGTAAATAAAACTAAAATTATGGTATTCCAAAACATCTACAACCTTACAGATAAAAAATATTAACAATTTTACTTGGATAAGGTGAACAATTTTAAACTTTTAGGCATAAAGAATGATACAAGTAGACACTGCTTGCAAAAAAAATTAACTATTCCTTATAAGACAACTGGCGAAACACAAGAACATTTCTATTCTAAACAAAGATTACTATGGGACAATTTACCCAGATTGAGCATATGGAATTTAATTTTTGGAGGGATGGGGTTTTAGAAGTAATTCAAAGATTGACACAATATTAAAAATACAACAACAAAAAATAATAATGTATCAGGTGCAAGTATAACCTAAATTACCGACAGTCTGTAGAGAAACATTAAAAAAATACTAATTCGTAACTTCTCTATATGTTTATAAAAGTATATTACTTATAAAAAAATAATTAGGAATTTAATGTACTGATAACCATGATACCAGGTGGAAAAATTATCATAGAGTACACAAATAAAGATCAAACTAATAAAGACCCTTATGGAACTGGAGCCTTATTTTATAATTAGACTTAGGACTTCTAGGATTCGGCCTGTGTGTGTGCATGCTGTCAGTTTAGGAAGAGGGGCATGGTTTAACTCCAATAGTAAACAAGGTCAGCCGCCTTAGGGGTATACAAATGTGCTAACAAACAGTTTTAATAAAACAATATGTAAATTATGTCACCGTTTTCAGAATCATTCAGTACAAGTAGATGTATAACAAAACACAATTTGAATGATAAAGTAAAATAAATTGCAGTCGCAATATAAAATAAATGCCTATTCTTCAAGTGTTCAGCTTATTACAATGTATAACAACATACATTTTAAACTTTTCGAAGGATCTCCTCCTTCAGTCCCTCAAGTAATATTTGTAGTTTGAAAAAGTTCACTCGACATCAGATGATGTAACAGATGCAAACATAAAGTACTGCAGATCACATTGCCTTGTAAGCCCTGTTTCCTTATGCACTTGCAAATTATTGTTAATGTGTACCATTTTAAAACCGCCTGGGTTTTTCTCAAGTATGGTTTTCATTTTGTTTTTTATTTTATCCATAACAGATCCACCACCTACCTCAGTAGTGTACATGGTAGCATGTCTGCCAGACGTTCAAGAGGTCCCAGGTTCGAATCTCGGCCAGGGTGAGTTACCTGGATATAGCTTTTTCCAGGGTTTTCCCTTATCCTGATAGACGAATGATGGGTGACTCTAAGCTCCATGGACCCCAGGTTCACTTGTATCATTTGGCCCATTTCATTCATCATCCGATGACTTAACATTGGAGGACGTAAATTGCACAAAAAAAAAAAAAAATGACAGATCCACCAGCTGCTGACTATCTGTTGAGCTAGTTCTTCATGAGCCCTATGGCATAAGACATTTTATTACCCCTCTTTTCTAGCTCAACAATGGTTTTGGACGGGTCTGAAAAACTGTTTCTGATGAAAAGCAAATCTTCGTATTACTTACTTGAAATGAGGGACTGAGCAGCTCGTATTGCAGAACTATGCTCGTTATCTAACACACTAAAAATTTCAGTAAGTATGTCTTAATGATCCGCACAATACATGGCAGCATTTAGCCAGGTGCCCCAGCGAGTTATAACCGGCTGAAGAGGTAAAGGAACGTTACGTGTCATTTCTTTAAATTTATGTTTTCTGCTTGGAGCTTTCAAAAAAATCTTTTTTATGTTTGCAATGAAACTTTACATCACTGTAACTTCTGCAAATTTCCTCGGCTACACAATGGAGTCCGTGTGCCAGACAGGTCAAATGCAACATGTTAGGATACATATTCTGAAGCTCTTTGACTGCTTTTATCATATAACTTGCAGCGTCTGTGATGAAAAGGAGGAAGTACATTAGCTACATTTATTCCTTCTGGATACAACAGCGTCATGCTTGTTTTAAATGTGTCTGCAATTGTCACATGGTTCACATTTGCACTAATTTCTGATATTAATAAAAACGTTTCTCCTGGTTTGCCTGGCAATAGCATTTCCACAATGACATTTGTAACACACCTGCCAACAGCATCTTCGGTTTCATCAATAGAAATCCACATTTTATTTTCGCCCATTCTTTTTCGTATTTGCAATATGACATCATTGTAAGTGTGGTAATTCTCATTTAAGTAAAGTTGTTTGAGAAGGAGGATTTCGTTTAGTATACTTCTGTATGAAGTGGTTAAAATGTGTATTTTCTACTGTGTGCATCAATATATTTGCACACACCATTATCTTACACAATTCTGAAAGAATTCGAACTGAGACGGTGAAGTTACACTTGGCCCTGATTGTTCCTCGACCTGTTTTTGCTAAAATGTCTGCGTGATGTTTCTTAGTGTTGCAGTGCTGTCTCAGCCATTTGGGATTTTGCCCTTAATTTCTACATAGCATACCTTGCATTAAATATTTTGTCCCTTCTGTGCAAAAATCTCACCTCTTGATAACTCTTTGTCCATCGTGCGTTTACGTGCTTCTGACATTTATGTTCTTCACTGTTAGCGAACAAATCACTATCTGCAAACACCGTCACTGCCACTAATGGCAGCGCGTGCAGTGTTTGTACGGCCCTGAGTGTTTTGATGTATGATGTAGGTTGTATTAGGTCGTGTAGCAGTTAACTGTGTTCTCCCAGGGGTGTCCTAAAAGTCCTAACTCTATTTATAATACATTACCAATGCAAGTGGAAAATAATATAAATGTTAAATTCAAAAATGTTTTAAAATCTTTATATTTAAGAAATGTCTGTACAGTAATGCAGAATTATAATATATTTGCATATCTGTAAATATACTTTTATATCTATTAATTTAAAATAATTTTACTATAGATATTAACTCTAACAATGTCAGATGCTCTTGTAAAGAGACTATAGAGAATAATAAAGATTATTATCAAAGATTATTGTTATTGACAGGAAATATTGTCACCCTTTCATTTCATTGAAGACCCTAATTCATGCTCTCCACAAGTCACTATTATGTAATATATCAACATGTGATTTATACACCATTACTAACCTATGCAAGTACAGCTCATTGTATGATTGAGTTAAATTACAAACACTGATGCTCTCATTCATACATTCAGATTCTAAGAAGATTAGGGAATAATTCTTCTCAAAGAAAAAATTTTCACCCTCTGTTTTGAATCTCACCAGATATTTGGATTCGGAGGTTAATATACTACCATTAGAGTTTACAAAGTCTACATAAGAAAAGAAATGCTCACAGATGGCACTCCAAAGTGGACTTCAATTGGGAAAAATTTAAGCACATAATAACAAATATTTCTAAATTTAAAATATACATACAAAATGTGTGGTAATGGACCGGTCAACGGCCAACTCAGTTTCAACTGAGCTCTCTTTGTGGGAAATGAATAATTAATAGGTACATCAGTCAGTTCTGTTATGTTTTTCAAACTTGGCTCGGAAGAGTTCTAAATTTAATTTTTTTTCATATTTATCTTTTTACTTTTATAGAAAAATGATTCCTTATAAAGTTAAGTACAGACATTGCAAGGATTGTATTCTTTTAATCATTATATTGTATTAATTAATGGAAATTAATTATTCTTTCACACTGGCCGTGTGTAGGCTAAATTGTGGAAACGTAGAGTCAGACTGAAAAATTCAATGCCATAGCCGGGATTTGAACCACGGATCTTCTGGTTTCCGTCCAGCCGCACTACCATTGTGCTACTATGGCCAACGTGCCGATATGACATTAAATTCTCCAACTGACTCGTATTTTCCCGGTAAACCACTTAGGAGATCTCATAAACACATGAGACAACTACCTTAATGGTGACTTACTACATGTAAGTACTTTAAGGCCCGGGCTTTATAGTTAACCACTATTAGGTTAATTAATGGAAATTAATTATTCTTTCACACTGGCCGTGTGTAGGCTAAATTGTGGAAACGTAGAGTCAGACGTAGAGTCATAACGGAAACCAGAAGATCCGTGGTTCAAATCCCGGCTATGGCATTGAATTTTTCAGTCTGACTCTACGTTTCCACAATTATATTGTATATTTAATTATGTATTATTGACATATTATATTACTGACTTATTGCATCCTTTTGTTCTCTCTGTTGACATATCCCATATCATGTACAATAATCAGAGGATGAAATAAATATCTAATATAGCTAATGCCATCAAATAAATATGTATATATGTATACACTTTATTCTGAACCATTGAATCCAGCACCAAAAACTGCAAAATCATTAAGGCCTGAGCTTTGTCAAAGTAACAATTGAACATTGTTGCCCATACTTGTGCATTTCACTGTAATTTGTTACTGTTCTCTATGTTATCATTCCAGTTTATTTTTTTGGTTTAAACAATAGCAACAGTAATTTTAATTATGAAATAGCTGAAGCAGAGCCAGAATCATGGCCATAATGGCCTTTTACTTCAGCTATTGAATAATCTGGAAAACAACAATTGCAAAAAGTACAACTCATGACCTTTTATGACACAATTTTACTTGTACAACTGCATAGAAGATATGAAAGGTCCAGTTGCTATCTGTGCACTTTACACATATGTGGTGTCTTAATAAAGTGAAGTGATGAATAATAACATTACAGTGAGTGAGACTTAATTACACAAACTTTACTAAAACCTACATGTTTATCTTAAGAAACATGATTCTGGGGTAGTTAACACATCCTCAGCTAGGCACCAACTGCCATATCATAAGCTGATTACTCGACAGCTGTTTCTCGAGATGAAAATCTTCTCTTGTTTGGATATTTTATTCTTATTTTAAGTAAAGTGGTATTGCTAGGCCAATTAATGGACATTCATTGTCCTTTCACACTAGCCGTGTTTAGACCAAAGCATGGAAAGGTAGAGTCACATTTAATGTGCAGAGGATCTACCCAAAAGTCCGAAGACCCTGGCCTCCTTCTACCCGGGAGTGATGGGAAACTCCGGAGCTCTTTCCATAGGGCAATACCTGATTTCTTAAAAAGCCCCCTCATCAACAATGTCAAGACGGGATGGAAGTGGATATGCCACTTACACGCGTCAACCCTGCAGGGAAAACTACCGAAAACCTCGGTGGGGCCGCCTGGTGATCTAGCACACCTTCTACTAGCTCTGTAGGCTAGTACCCAGGCCTTATGAGGCAACCCTCTACCCCCTCCGGGTGACCGAGGCATGGCCGCAGGTACCCGATTTCCCGCGGATGTCGGGAACACACTGCCCCCTCGAGTCCAACCCAATCTGAACAACTCCCCGACGGGAGGCGCTCAGCAGTTCGGCCCGAGGTTCCTGTAGTAACGTCAGAGGTACCACCAGTGCTAAGGGTCTGCAGCGACTGCACCACGGCAGCTGAAGGGGACAGATCCCCTCCCCTACGGGAAGGTAGTCACACTGAAAAATTCAATGCCATAGCCAGGATTTGAACCACAGATCTTCTGGTCTCTGCCCAACTGCTCTTAACCATTGAACTACCATGGCCAACATGCCAGCACGACATTAAACTCTCCAACTGACTTGTATTTTTCCCGGTAAACTAAGAGTTCCGATAAACACATGAGACAACAATCTTAATGGCGACTTACAGTGCTGTAAGTATTTTAAGGCCCAGTCCCTATGAGCATCATGGAGATCGGGAGATCCATGGTTCAAATCCTGGCTATGGCACTGAATTTTTCAATCTGATTCTACCTTTCCATAAAGTGATACTGCTTTGATTGTTGTGTAAAGTATTGCAGACTTTACTTGCTTGTATTTCTGAGGCTGAAAGAACTAAAATACCAGGTAATACCTTTCTTAGGTCCCCACCATGGCAACACATAATGCATTTTTCAAGTCTGATTCAACTCCAGATATTTAACCAACATTTCATGTTTGAGTTATGCTGCAGATATTTTTCTGAAAATGTTTTCTTTCTTTTACTCAGAGAACTCAAGACATGCAATTTGAGTGAAATGCTGATACTTAAGTTTTGGGAGAGTGTAATACTTTTTCTACCTATTATAACTAGCAGCCAGACAAAGTAATAATGCCAATGTTTTACACTCTCAATGATTTCTAAGAAAAGATGTGTTTCAATACAATAATCTAGGTCAGTTTGAACTTATATGGTTTCAATTTTGTGTATTTCTAAATTGCACATAGTTAAGAATTTAAGCTACAGAAAAACTGCATCCATTTAAATACCTGACTAGTTCTTCTAATACAGCAATGTCTGTAATCACACCATCCATGCTGCTTGTGTAATAATCTGGAAGTATTCGTTCCACCAATATCTTCAATAACCAGAAAGCTGTGTCCTCACTCTTAGTAACCAGCAGCAACAATCCAGCAATGTAATTTAAACCCTTTAAAAATAGTAATAAGCATTACTAATAAGTAAGAAAAATGTTTTAAATCAAATATTTTGTCTACTGTGAAACTTTACTAAGACATTAACACTATCAGTCTCTATGTACATTACAATAGACATACACTGAAGACTGATAGAAGATAAATGAGATGACTTTACACACTCTTACTGCTTCACTTAACAGTATTTCACAGATTCTTGTCTGCATTATCAACTTTCCCACTCAACTGATGTAGGAAAAGCATATTTTAATTCCATATGCCAGTTATTTCCAAATGTATTTCTTTTATTCCAAAATTTCCCTTCTCTAAATTGATTTTACATGCTACGTGACTAGTAAATGTGACAAAACAAGTCAATAAAGCTTCTTCAAAAAGTAAAAAAGTTATATTAAAAAAAAATGTGTAAACTTAAACACACAGGCATCTTTCTTGTTTAGCCATCATTTTGCCTGAGTATGTACAGTATATTTTAAATTAATTGGGAGTCGATTAATGATGCAAAACAACACTTACTTTTAAATTTTCCCAGAACCGGTTTCTGAGGCCTTCCCCCTATCTTCAGCCGGACATCGACTTGTTCTCATTGGTGTAGCTGGCAATATTTTGTCATCGGTCTCCTCTGGTGGCGGTTCGAGGAACTTGCTGAACAAATCTTTCTGGGGGATGTCGAAATTGAATACTTTGTTCCTATTTTTTGAAATAAAGATTTGTTCCCATGTGGACAGTTCTTCTTTTCCTGTTGTATGTTTTAGTAATTTTGGTTCTGGATTTATGTTGTGGTATTTTTCCCAAAAATGCGTGACAACTGCTGATTTTTCTAATTGTTTGTATTTTATGTTCCTAAAGTGTTCCTTTGCTCTTGTTTCTAAATTTCTTTTGGTTTTTCCAATATAAATTTGACTACAGTCACAGCATTCAATTTGATATATACCAGATTTTTTGTTAGATGGAATGGCATCTTTGATGTTTGAGCAAATTAGGTTTTTTAAGGAGTAATGGTTCACTGGAGCTAGTTGAATGTTTTGTTTTTTGAAGACTTTTTTGAATTTATCAAAGGCCCATGGATGGTAAGTGAATTTTTTGAAGATCATTTTAGTTTCTGTAGCTGAGAGGGTTGTGGTTTCCTTTAGTAGTTTCTTCTTTTTTGCTAAGCACACAGACTGGTCAACATCCCTCTCACAGCAGAAGAATACAAAATAGAATACAACAAAATTATTGAAATAGCACAGAAAAATGACTTTCCCAAATCACTAGTAGACAAAAAAGTGAACTTAGCAAAAAAGAAGAAACTACTAAAGGAAACCACAACCCTCTCAGCTACAGAAACTAAAATGATCTTCAAAAAATTCACTTACCATCCATGGGCCTTTGATAAATTCAAAAAAGTCTTCAAAAAACAAAACATTCAACTAGCTCCAGTGAACCATTACTCCTTAAAAAACCTAATTTGCTCAAACATCAAAGATGCCATTCCATCTAACAAAAAATCTGGTATATATCAAATTGAACGCTGTGACTGTAGTCAAATTTATATTGGAAAAACCAAAAGAAATTTAGAAACAAGAGCAAAGGAACACTTTAGGAACATAAAATACAAACAATTAGAAAAATCAGCAGTTGCCACGCATTTTTGGGAAAAAAACCACAACATAAATCCAGAACCAAAATTACTAAAACATACAACAGGAAAAGAAGAACTGTCCACATGGGAACAAATCTTTATTTCAAAAAATAGGAACAAAGTATTCAATTTCGACATCCCCCAGAAAGATTTGTTCAGCAAGTTCCTCGAACCGCCACCAGAGGAGACCGATGACAAAATATTGCCAGCTACACCAATGAGAACAAGTCAATGTCCGGCTGAAGATAGAGAGAAGGCCTCAGAAACCGGTTCCAGGAAAATTTAAAAGTAAGTGTTGTTTTGCGTCATTAATCGACTCCCAATTAATTTAATTTATACAACACTGTTTTCAACACTTCCATGAAAGGATGTACAGTATATTTTGGAAATCAGCTCTCCAAATCTTTAAAAGAGTAATACATTCTAATGGAAAAAGAATAAAAATGAAATACTGTAAAAGCAATAAACACAGTAGTTACCAGATAGAGTCAACAGGAAAAATTCAATGCCATGGCTGGGATTTGAACCACGGATCTCCTGGTTTCCGTCCAGTTGCTCTAACCCATTGAGCTACCATGGCCAACGTGCCATTATGACATTAAATTCTCCATTTGACTCATATATTTTCCCGGTAAACCACTAGGGCTCTCGTATTCGAGATACACCGTTTGTGGTGACTTACTATTGTAAGTACTTGAATCCCAGGCTTCATCATTTAACTCTTATAATCTAAGTTAATTGATGGAAATTAATCATTTCTTCACACTAGCCATATACAGGCTAAGTTTTTTGATAGTGTCAACATGAAAAATTCAATGCCATGGCCGGGATTACCAGGAGATCCGTAGTTCAAATCCTAGCCATGGCATTGAATTGTTCATGTTGACTCTATCAAAAATGTTAGCCTGTATACGGCTAGTGTGAAGAAATGATTAATTTCCATCAATTAACTTAAACAGTAGTTACTGTCACAGAAAATGGGAATGCTAATACAATGAAAAACAAGTAGGAAAATATCATCATTTATCTTACATCATGAATAATGCAATAGAACAAAGAAAGCGAATTATGCAAGCTTCATAATGGAAAGAAATGATAGCTAGATCAGAAAGGGAATAAAAACAACAGCTAGCTAGAGTAGAAAGTGAAATATAGAGCAAGCTAGATTAGTAATAGAGCAAAACAAGCAACTATACTGGTTGCCAATCTAGAAAGTGATTGCTGTTTACTACCCATGTGGAGGAACACTTTAAATAAATGGGAGGGCATGGGTACATTACAGCAGTTGTCACAGCAATGATTAGAAGGACCAATCAGGGTCAAAACATTTCAATGACGTTAGATGCTAAATCTTTGTTGCCAATATTATAACACATGTTTAGCATGATGTGCAAGCGAGTGAGTAGTATATGCATGTGTTATTTCTGCTAACGCTATGTGCAACCTTTGGCTTATTCTGTAACCTTAGATTACCGAGCAGGATGGCTCAGGCACTTTTGTCTGTGGCCTGCATTTGGGAGGCCAAAGTTCAATTCTCGCAGCCGAACTACCGACCCATGGGTTTTTTCGGGGTTTTTTTCGCAGGTTGCCAGGCGAGTGCTAGGTAGGTTAATTACATCCCACAGATTTCCTGTCCCTTCATTTTATGTCCATTATCGTTTCACATCTCTCATCTGGTCTCCTTCAGGATAGAAGTTTTGGCAGGTGTCTCGGTAGTGCATGGCAGGATGATATGGTCTGAGGAAAACTACTTCCTCCTCTGGTAGGTCAGTTCCCAGTCTCCGCTCCTCTGCTGGGACCATTTAGGGACTGCAAGCCAGGGACCTTTGGGGCTTGGATCGCCTGCCTGGGACCTTTGTGGCTCGGCTGCTGGGCTTGTTGCCGTCCCGCAGTAGGGGAGCATGCCCGTTGTCCTGGTCTGTCACGGGAAGTCTCTATCGTAGGGAACCTGCCCTCTGTATACTGTCATGGCTCCTTGGGACGGCTGCCCTCTGTCTCCGCTTCATTCTTCCTCCTGGGGTGCCCCATTTGGGGGCATAGGAATAATGGGCCCAGCATGCTGGCCTACGTACTGAATCCCCTCCGTAATGAAATCCTAACCTTAGATTAGATTACAAGTTACATATAACTCACAGGAAAGAAGTTTCAGCTGTCAAAGTATCGTACAATGTACACAAACTCAACATGATTAATGATTTCACTTATTCTTGTTCCTTCAGCTCAGTTCCGAACAGCCGGGCAATGCTTAATGTACATGTTCAGTGATTCATGTATAAACCACAAAAAAAAAAAAAAAAAAAAAAAAAAAAAAAAAAAAAAAAAAAAAAAACCACCAATGTTCCATTACCACCAACACCAATTTTTACTCGCTGAGGCAGTTGGCTTTCAGCAGTGGTGTACTATGCAGAACATTTTGATAGCTTCAAATAGATAATCAATGAACTGGATAAAGTATGTACTTCATGTATAGAAATTGTTCAAAATATACTACGTGAGAATTGTTAAAGAAATGACATGACATACATTGCTGCTATTCAGTTTCTTGTGCGATATCATCAAAAAAACTAGAAGCAACAACTAATATCTTGGTAGAAAGTGTTAAAGAAATCATTAATGTAGAAACAAAAATCAATTCACTCAAAAGCTCAAAAATGCAAACTTCAAAAAACAAATTCAAATCAGTGTTTGAGAAACATAAAAGAGTTTCAAATTATCAAACAAGTTTCCCATGTTCTAGAAGGCCATCAAGTAGACATTGAAAGTGTAAGTACTAGTGATGTGCCTCTTATGAAATATCCAAGAGTGACATCAGGTGACATAGAATGATCATTCTCCCAATACCGAGCAGAGCTACAGGGCAATCAGCAGAGATTTCTATTGGGCAATTTAGAGAAGGCATGTGTTGTGCACTGTAACTCCAAACAATTTCCAACAATATGTGATATCAATAATTCATCACTGGTGAGTTATCAAAACAGTTCCTTTTTACTACTAGTTTTTCCATTATGTAAATTGAAAGAAAATATTTTCTTATTAAATTATAGCTAAGTCATATTTATTACACATCGGCTTCAGTTACGTACCTATAATGAGGACATGTTTTGCGAACCATCATTCGCATCGTCGACTCTAATGTAGCTAAAGCTTGATCTAGAGGTGTGGGTAGTTCTGGAGTTGCTGCTGCCATCTGTTGATTTTGTGATGAATTTAAATGTGGGATTGTCTTCTGGCGGGATTTCAAAGTTCATTAGTTGGTTTTTATGTTTTTCTCTGTAATGAACTTTGAAATCCCGCCAGAAGACAATCCCACATTTAAATTCATCACAAAATCAACAGATGGCAGCAGCAACTCCAGAACTACCCACACCACTGGATCAAGCTTTAGTTGCATTAAAGCCGATGATGCGAATGATGGTTCGCGAAACATGTCCTCAATATAGGTACGTAAGTGAAGCCGAGTGTAATAAATACAACTCATCTATAATTTAATAATTATTTCGCTTCATTGTGGTGTTCCAATACAGTTAAATTTCAAAATATTTTCTTGATTTTTAATGTATAAAAGATAAATTTAAGTTTTTTAGCACCTAAAATTATGTTTCCCACAAATGTTTCTACTTGGCAATGAAAGTTGAACAAGGTCACATTTATGAGTGGCAGTGAAAACTCGAAGTGTAAGTAAAATCTCAACATTTGCAAAAGATGACACAGATGCTATCAGATTATATCCTTATTATTAAGTTAATTGATGGAAATCAGGGTTTAACGATGTAGCCTGGGACCCAAGTACTTACAAATAGTAAGTCGCCACAAATGGTGTATCTCGAATGCGAGAGCCCCAAGTGGTTTACTGGGTAAACATACGAGTCAAATAAAGAATTTAATGTCATGACGGCACATTGGCCATGGTATCATAATGGGTGTGAGCGACTGAACGCAAACCGGGAGATCCGTGGTTCAAATCCTGGCCATGGCATTGAATTTTTCAGTCTGAAACTACACATATTTGTTATTTTAACTATTACATACAAACCTGACAGTAACCAACTTCTTTATTGTCATGGGCATATGCTACCAGCACATTATAAAGCTGCTGTTGATGATTTTCAGCTGCACTGAAAAAAATATTGTCAGGAAACGTCCTTGGCAAATCAGTCTTCACAATATCAATTATTTCTTGATTTAACGGACCTGATAATAATCTGGGATACAAATCAGATCCCAATTCCTCACGCAGTGCTTCGGCACCACTCACAGTAAGCCAGACCTGTAAGTAAATTACAAAAATTAAATATTAAAATTGTACTGTGTGAAGTACATTTAATTATGAGAACTTTGTTTATCCACTGGTGCACTAATAAACAGAAAACTCTTGCTCTCTACCTTGCTCTCACAGAGCAAGAGAGCGTAGAGTAGAAGGAAAGTGAGCAAGAGAGAGGGAGAAAGAGAGGGAAAAGTGATCATGTTTGCCACCTTCTAAGGATGCAAGATCAAAATATTCAGTCTCTACATAACAATATTTCAATAAATTTTAAGAAATTATAGAAATATATCTTTTCAAGAAATTATAAATTCCTCACAGTACTCAGGACTAGTTTCACAAATATACTATCTGCATTTTAGTTAATTGATGGAAATTAATCATCTCTTCACACTAGCCGTATATAAGTTAAGGTTTCTGATAGAGTCAACATGTAAAATTCAATGCCATGGACGGAAACCAGGAGATCTGTGGTTCAAATCCTGGCCATGGCATTGAATTTTTCATGTTGACTCTATATTATCTGCATCTTCAGCTTGGATGTTTATTTCTGTTGTGAAGCAGAAACCACAGGTTTCCAAGAGAAGAATGTAAGAAAGGGATGATAAAACCATATAAATTATTAATAAGCAATTGGGAATATATGATATAAGAAATAAAGTCAAAAGGAATATTGTAATAGGAATAATGTGTAAATGAAATAAATATAGGGAAAAAGTTGCCTTAAGCTAGAACGGGCAGAAAAGGCCGGATACGTAAACAATAGGACAATAGAAGTCCAAAATTCCTTCGCCAGCACGGAGCCATAGACAATAATGAGGTTTGAGGAAAATATGTAGGCAGGATGCAGTACCGTTATGATGCCAAGGGGTTATAGAACTTTAGGGGGTGGACCCGTGACTGCTGCCCAGTTGAAGGTGAATGGAAATTATCAATAAGGTAAAATAGAAATAAACTTCCCCAATAAAACGTAGAGTAAACCATATGATAGGTGTGAAATAGAAAACAAATACAAAAGGGGTGGAGATAGACAAACAAATCTAGGAAGAAACCGAGAGTAGGACAAGGTGAGAAGCGTCACTCGGTTGGTTACAACGAAAGGGAGAAGATATGTTAGTTTAATATCTGATGACAAGGTAAAAGTGGAGTTACATTTCAAACATGATGGGATTAAATATTCTTAAAGAGATAAGGTGACGCAACAAGAGTGATAGCAAGGGAGAAAAGCAGAGCAATCCAACAAGTAAGATCTGTGGGAATAAATAATCTACAGGAAATTGAAGCAGGACTTTTCATTGACTGGTGATAACTGCTGGACCCTGAGAGAGTACTCCTGCTCAACGACACGCAATCCTTAACCATCCTGCCATACTACACCAAAAGGCCACCCCAAAAGAAATTTCTCACATCAGTTGTCATCATTACTGCCGCTAGGACACATTACACTACACAACACTGAAATTTGCACCTGACCAAAAACAGGCAATTTTAATTGATTTTTAAGCACTAATTTCAGAACTGAAATCCGTTTTGTGATATTACCTAACATTTTTTTTAGATATTGCCCTTTTTGTGATTTGCAAAACTTCGCTGCATACACCGCTCCCACTGCCTCAACCTTTATCAGTCGGCTCACCCTCTCAACACCCGTTGGTAAGAGTTTTATTGCAGGTGAGGTAACTTCAGCATTTTGACAAGGAACTTAAAATATGACTTCTTTGAAAGGTCTTAAGAGGGACATCCATGAAGATACTGGAGCAATAATGGCAAAACTCTGCAAGAATGGCATAATGCTGTTTACCTTTGCTGAACATCACTTGCATTAAACACAAACATTTTAACTATACAACCACTCCCTTTACTCTTTAGATGCAAGCTGACTGTTCTTCACCCCCACCTTCCTCATCCTCTGTGGCTAAAAGAATTCCTTACCATGTTCTCTATTGTGTCTCATGTGTCATGTTTGGAATGAGCAGTAGTTGTATACACGGTGTTCATTTTTATTCGTTATTTCCAGCCCTCCGATTGAGCAAGAATGACGTCATAGTTGACTGGTCTGTCTTGAAATTATGTATGTATGTATGTATGTATGTATGTATGTATGTATGTATGTATGTATGTATGTATGTATGTATGTATTTATTCACTGCAATTGGGTACTACCCGGTGGCAGAGTTAAGAATACAGATCAAATTACAAATACTAGATTTACAACAATAACACAGTAAACAATAAAAACATGATATTATTTTACTTTAGTCACTTAAAACATATCTAATTACTTCTCTATTTACATATTATATACCATTATAATTCAAAAGTTAAACTATAAACCATCTAGATTTTTTCTAAATTTCTTCAGCGACAGGGGACAGCCCTGAAAGACTGCTACAGGCAATTCATTCCATTCTTCAATGGTTCTATTAACAAAAGAAAATTTTCCTACGTCGGTTCTGTATCTTCTACCCTTAATTTTATACCTATGATCGTTTCGTCCATAATAATCCGGATTATCTAACCTTACACTAACGTCCACCCATGCCTTTACACCAGCATTAGCTTTGAATAATGCTACCAACCTATGTTTTTTACGCCTAATTCTTAATATCTCCCATTTAGTCTCATCTCCTTTTATAGGCCCAAAATACTTGCCTCTTTTTATGAATTTTATTGCCCTCTTCTGTATTTTTTCTAATGGATCGATTTGGTTAGCTCTATACGGATCCCAGCATGCTACTCCTATTCCATAACCGGCCGCACTAAGGCCTTGTAGGCAATTTCCCTGGACCTAGCGCTCCCCTTTTTCAATATTCTCATTACGAAATGTAATGCCTTCCACGCATTCCTAGATGTGGAATTTACTTGTTCGTCCCATCCAGCATTACTTGCCAGGTACACTCCCAAGTATTTGCAGCTGTCCACCTGTGGAATTTGCACCCCTCCCATGTAATAGTTAACAATAATTTTGGAGAAGAAGCTGTATTTTTTGCGGAACAGTAAGCAAATTACAAGTACAGCGCTCTGAGTGTGGTTGTGCAGGTAACTAATACAACCGGCTTCCCCAGGACATGAACACATAGCCCTGCGTCTTCATGGTTGAATGCTAGTTTCCTACTGGCATTAAAATTTGTGCGACATATATATAATTTAAACCGCTGCAGAGGAGTTTATGCAACACTATCCTGCATTCAGGGAAGTACCTCGGAACGCAATTTTGTCAAAAGTGTCCAGGTACTGTCAAACTGACATACTTTTGTTGCAACATAACCCTCTTACGTTTTATCAGTACATCTAAAAAAAATTTGTCATTCTCATGCTTAATTAAAATGTCTATTAATGTTGGTGTCCTTACGTCTTTCAGAACCATTAGGTGCATCAAACATTTCCAATGTACAGGATCAGTTACTCACAAAAAGAGAGACACTGGATGCTATAAAGTGACTGGTCCCAATCTAGAAGTAATAAATAATGTTATGTCAGAAAGGCCTCAAGCATACCTTCTCACAATACAGTGTTTAAGGAGAAGAGAGAAAGGAAATATTAAGAAAATGGTCACATAAGACTATGTACTACAGATATTTTCTTGTTTAGACTTGGATAAAAGCTTTGTACATATTGTTAACACTAATTTATTTTTCATTCCTAGAACATGTTCTGTTAATTTTCGGGTTTGTAGTGAAGTTACATTGTGAGGAAACGTGTGTGATAGAAAAGAATTGAGATCAAACTAAAATATTTCTATTTTATGTGACAGGTTTACAATATGCATATGTCTACTATAACCGAAAAAAACAGATGTTTATTGTGAAATAAGCGTTCATTGACTTATCATTTTGTATATTCTTCATGGTATACTTTTTTGGCTGCATAATTAGCTTTGCATTGCATTGCAGTATATAGTTTTTTAAACAGTTATCGTAACTATGCACCAGATGAAATTACATACCTTTATATTATGTGGACAGGACCCACCTCTCAAATAGTATATTTACCTGCCGGTAGAGGGACGCCTCATAGCTGCTCTCAGCACATCAAATATGATCGCAAGCCACTAGGGGAATTGTATATAAACTAGCTGTATCAGCGATGCTATTGATGACGTCAAAGTTTACACAGTAAAATTACAGATAAAAATGAACACAATGTATAAGTATCTGTCTCAGCATTGTGCAGTGAATGTTGTATTTTTTGTTGTTTTATACGTTAGTGAGATAGTCAGGCTAAAGAAAAACATTATGAAGTAATTGAGTGGTCTGTAAGGAAGTGTTTTAATAGCGGGTGAAAAGAGTGTTAAGTATGAAGCATTAGTTAACAAAGACAAAATTTTTCTACCGCCGCTTCACATTAAGTTAGGCTTAATGAAAAACTTTGTAAAGGCTTTGAACAGAGAAAGTAGGGGTTTTTGGTATCTGAAAGAAAAGTTTCCAAGAATTAGCGAAGCAAAATTAAAATAAGGTATTTTTATTAGCCCATATATATATATATATATATATATATATATATATATATATATATTATAATATATATATATATATGCAAATTGATGGAAGACAGACATTTTGAAGAACTACTTTCCAAAACAAAGAAAGCAGCATGGGTGGAATTCAAGACAGTGTGGCAAAAATTTCCTAGGAAATACAAAAGCTGACAACTACAAGGAACTTATTGAGAACTTCCTAAAGACATATAAAAATTTAGGGTGCAATATATCCTTTAAAACACATTTTCTGCACTCGCAGTAATATTTGTATTGCTTCAGTTTTTACTTATTACTCTAAAACTTACTTTGGAACAATGAAATAAATTCCTATTTTTTAATTATGCTATCTAGTTCAATCAAAATCATGTGTTTTAGATACTGACATGAAAAATTAAAATCACTTTTTAATATTCTATAAACAAACTATAAAGTTCTCATTCACAATAACTAAAGAACCATAAGAGGCACACAACTTTTTCTGGGAAAATGTATATGCTATTAAAAAATTATAAAAGTTACATTAAGTAATACTTTGCATAGCATTATCAGGAAATTAGAAGTAGTTTTAACATTTCAAGTTACCTTTCAAGTATACTATCTTAGAGAACTTCAGATCATTTTCAAAGTTAGTCAAGATACATTAATCAAAAGTCTTCATGTGCATTTAGGCATGAACAGATTAGGATATGTATTTCTGTTCCAAATAGAGTGTTGAATTATTCAAGCCTGTTTCAACTCTAGAAAGTTTGACTTGAAATTCTAGAATAAACAATCAGGAAGTAACAACTATTATGATAATGAACAGTTCCTACATGTATCCTATTACCCTTACCTGTTAACATTTTATTTGTTATACTCTATACAGTATTTTCTGTTGAACATTTATGTACACCTACACTGAAATTGTATTTTACCTCAAATAAAGCCAGATAGAAGTAAAATTAATTGCTGCTGAAACACTGCAAAGTCTTATCAGATACTGTATAAAACTAAGCAAAGCAGAAAACCT